>OZ017738.1:94813207-94843207 GCA_963969285.1 Odontomyia ornata | reverse complement strand
TTTACAAAACCTTTTAAAATCGGTACTGTCCGTCTGTCCGTCCGTGCGTCACAGCAGTTTTTCTCAGAAACTATAGCGGCTACATACACGAAACTTAGTAGGCATATCAGAAGTTACTGTTCCTCAAAAGTTCAGGTGTCAAAATAAATTGAAAGGGTTCTTAAGGGGGGGTCCCCCATAGCGGAAGGGGACCCTTAAATTTTTTTTTACCAAAGGTAGGCATGTGGGGTGTAAAAAGAAAGGTCTTAATGAGAGCTTTCCAAAACAGGTCTCAAAACAGTCGCACCAACTTGGTGGGGTGCAGGAGAAGGGCAAATGTACGACAAATTTGACCCCCCCTCGCGATTGGATACCTTTGATCCGAAAAATCTGAAATAAATTGTGGAGGTGAACCTTTATATGTACAACAACGACAAATACCATTGAAGTCAAAATCGACTCATCTTTGGTAAAAATAGCATGATTTATGAGTTTTTCGTTTTCCTCCATAAAATCGCAAGGGTACCCTTAAATTCAACAGATATTTTGCTAGCCCTATATAAGGTCCTCATGATCTGTGAGTTTCATTAAAATCGATTGATATTTGCAGAAGTTATAGCCACTTTAAATTTCTCCAATTACAACAACTACTGTACATGATTTTTCTACTATATGGGCTTTCCATCGAACCAGAAACTACAGTTTTGATTGGATCTTCTAGAAAACTTCAGATTATATGAATACTATAAATATCTTTGAGATTTCATCAATCAGTAATATTAGTAGTGCCACAACAAAATGGCGGCCGCTTAAAATTAAGTAACGTTGGTTTTTTTTTAAATAAGTATTCATGTGCAAGTCATCGAAGTATATCTTCAGGATGTTCATCATTGCAATACATATCATAGTTTGCGTACAAAACCCTTCTGACATGAGCGTAGGTCTGTCTACCCGACTTGTTTGGTATTTTCAATCAGGAGTTATATCAATGATGTGAGAAAATGATATTTTATCGCCTCAATAAAAAAAAATCAAAATATCAAAATTAACGTCTCATATCACAGATTAATTTTAATCAAGAGCAATTCTTCGATTTATTTTTGTAAATTCATTCATCAAATCAACTGCACTAACATTTTTCACTACAGAATTTTCTATGTTTATTATGGCCAAATTTGAAAATCGCTCATGATCCATTGATGATCTAAGCCAGTTTTTTATTCTACGCATGGCTGAAAAACTGCGCTCACACTCGGTCGAGCTAACAGGTATTGTTATAGCAACCTGAAATGATAGGAAAAATGGCTCATTAATAATTACCAATGTTCTAATTAGGTAGCTTACCTGGAGTAATTTGTAGTAATTAGGACAATAATCTTTGTTAATTTCTTGTTTCAAATTTTTCAAAATGAAGTCCAAGTTTTTATTCCTAAGTATACTCGCAATAATAGTCATTTCTGCTTGCAATGTATCCTTATCAATTTTTATTCTGTCTTTATAAGCATTAATGAAACTTTCAGACTTTTTGAAATCAAGTTATATGAAAAAATCTAGTGACTCTGCAAATGGTAAGTTCTCAAATCTACATTTGAATTGACGAACAACATTATCTAAAACTTGTAGATAAACGCTTGTTCTCCAATACTCAGATGTATGTACATCTGATTCTGATGATTGAAGATTGTCTATGTTGTGTCTCTTTCCCAAACTGGTGTCAACGATAAAATCTTCTAACCTTTTTGGTTGCCTTCTTAGTTTTGAGATTCTGATAGGCTCCAAAGAAATTTCGTTATCGTTCGAAAATTTTTGAATCTCATTCCAGATATCTTGGAAATGCTCCAAATTATTTCTGTCCTCCTCCAATGCAGTAATGCTGCATCTTATAATATCAACTGCTTGGCCTAATGTAGCGTCATTGTTTTGGAAATATTTGCTCAAAATGTTTATGATTGATAAAACATATTTACATATAAACAAGGCAACTACAAAATCAGCTTTCGAAATACAATTTAAAAGGCCTATCGTTTCTACTGAATTTTTGTTTTGAGGGTTATTCACTTCCTCTTCTAAAGCAGTTTTGATGGCATCGTAGTTTGTTAAAACAGCTTTGCAAGCTCAGCGCGTTTCACTTAGGCTATGTATTTCTCGACTTGATTTCGTACTAATAACAAGAGATTCCTGAATATTCTTCAGTTGTGCATTTAGACGTGGGTGCGCAAAATGAGCATGTAGCGCTTCAATGACATTAAAGAATCCACTGACTGTTGAAATATTGTTGCAAGAATCTACTACTACTAAGTTAAGTCTGTAAAAGACAATGGACGATGAGTTCCAAAAATTTCTATTTTTTTCGAAGAACAATAGAATATAATATGCATGCTTACTTATTTTTTACAAACCAAATGGAAAACAGCCGAAAAAAATTATGATAATTTGTTCGCGCATGAAATATTACTGTTCTAACGTAATTTTAATTAATCATGATCATAGGAAATCTAAAATTATACTTACCTATGCACTAAGCAATGAATGTATATCGCCTCTGCGTACGTTTCTTTAATAATTGCTTGGACGCCACGGTTGTGACCAGAGATAACGCTTGCCCCGTCATATGATTGCGCTACCACGGGTTAATCATTTAGATCACATTTTTTTAATGCTTCTAAAATAAACGTTGCCAAACCCTGCGCATTTCATGCCGTAGAGCAATCGATAAAAGTTAGAAAACGCTCCTCAACATCTAGATTATTTGCGTATCTAATTGCAATCGACAACTGCTCCTTTTTGAACGATCATGCTTCATCAGCCATCAAAGAAAAAAAATCCACAACTTCTTACTTCCGTTGCTATCTTACGCAGCGTAATTTGGGCAACAGTAGTAATAATCCCATTTTGAACTTGAGGGGAACAGTAATTCGTATTTTTTTCGAAGTGTTTTCTAAATGTGGCATCATTTTTGGCAAATATGTCACACAGTTCCAAAAAATTTCCTTTATTATGGGAAAGCACATCTTCCCTATGTCCCCTTAGTGCAAGTCCTTGGCGAGACAAATACATAATTATCTCAATTATTTTAGTCAAATATTCCCTTCTTTGAGCTATTTCAGCATTATGTTGTGTATTTATTTTATCTTGTACGCTTCCCGAAATTAGTGATTGTTTAAAAGCGATATGAAATTCAGTCGATTGTTTATGAACAAATGAATCGCAATGTTTTAACACCGCTTCCCCTAGCTTTTTCCAATTATCAAAATCGCTAGAAATAAATTTTTCGTGTTGAGTGCGTGAAATCTTTGTACGAAAGTTTCTGCAGACAAAACAGTAAACTTTATCTCCTTTAATGCTGTACTCAATCCAGGGATATTCATCATAATATCTCGACGAAAAACATCTGAATCGGTCAGCGATTTTTCTTCTTGGGAAATCTATGACTGGCCTTGATGGTTCAGTTTCTCGACATCCAAGGTCATTTTCAGTACTTTTAATACATGCTGTAGATGTAGAAGGTTAATTGGAATAACGGTTTTCTTCCTTAGAACTAATACCAGAAGCGATTTCCTGACCCTCGCCGCAGTCATCTGATTGCGGCTGAATTGTATTATTTTTGAAAAAACATCGTATGTCCTTGAATTTCTTCATTATATTGATTTATTATAACTACATACAGCGGAGAAAGAAAAACCATTCACATTTCATTTGTTTATTATTATTAAATCTTAATGAACTAGATATACCTTATCAAATTACTTTTCCGATAAACAACAGCACCTCAGATCAGATTCTCAACACTGTACCACATAACCTCACAACACGATACAAAATTCAACTGATTACCTTATGCAATGCACAAAAAATATACATCGTTGCGTTTGGTGTTTGCTTTGGAATGACTGATTCCGATGCGCGGCCAGCGCCACGGCTGCACAATCCATGCATCTAGTCAATAATGGTATGTGTGTTGCATTCCATTGGGCGGCAGAATAATTTGAGTGCTGTTCATAGCAAAACTGATCGACGCGACTTTTTGAAAAATTTTAATAACTTCCTATGTTGATGTAAATTATCGTAAACTAATTTTCTCATTGCAATTTAACAGCTTATATTCTAGGGTGGGCCAGGAAGATTCTAAGGTGGGCCAGGCCCACCTGGCCCCCCCCCTTTGCTACGCCAATGGTTTCTATTGAAATAAGTTCGTCCTGTTTTTGACTCGTAAATTTGGCTTTGACTACAGGAATTCTGCAAATGTGATGGTCGTATCACATATAATCCGATCAACTCAACTTACAACGACCGCTTCATTGCCCACAAAACCATCCTGGAATATGGATCTGGTCAAATCTTTGAACGATCCTGAATTGTTGCTTATTTCATCTGATTGTGCTGTTGTGATTCGAGATAAATATCCAAAGGCTAAACATCATTTTCTCGTTCTTTCCAAAGTAGATATACCAAGTATTTATCATTAGGAAAGAAAATCGGGGACTTTAAAATCGGCTTTCATGCAGTTTCAAGCATGCAACGGCTACATCTGCATGCGATATTGACGGATTTTCAATCGCCTCGCCAATATGTTGAAGAAATATTAAATCATATTTAAATATTTAGTTCATAAGATTTTTAAATGAAGTCGGGATCATTAATCATCAATCTTTATTGATTCAAGTGGACTTCAAATTTAAGTGAATATGATTAGATGTATGTCGCCAAACGCAGAAGCTAACAATAGCCAACTAATAAACTGCAAACGATCGGATCAAAGTAAAAAGATTCTAAAACTAAGAACCCTTGAACCTTTTTCGTAACAATATCAAAATATGTAACATGTTACTTAACAGGGTCAAGGTCACGCAAAAAAAAAAATAACGAAGTTGTAATTAAGTACTCTGATAAATAACTGCACATCGATATTTGAAAAATTCGATTTAAGTTAAAGTTAAATAAGATTTAAGTAAGCATGCAATTGAAAGATTTAAGTAAAAAACGGAAAAATTGAAACAAAGAAACGTGAGGAAAAAGGCAGCCTTTCCTTCCTTTGAAATGTTTGAATTGTGCAAATGTTAGTTTTGAAACTAAATTTAGAATAAACAAGCAAACAGCAAATTTGTTTAATGCTTAGAATATACGAAAATCCGAAAAGTGATCTTTTTTTTCTCAAACGTGAAATTTAAATACTAAACATAAATGAAAGATAGTTTGTGGTTTCTCAAATTAAAGCTTAAAATAAGAAAAAGTAGACTACTAAAATCAAGTCAGATAAGGGAAAGTATCTAACATAAATATTTGCACGATTTTGTTTTGTTTTTTGTTACAGATTTTTAGATTATAGAATTTTCTCGTATTTGAATGGAAGATACAAATATTTGTAATAGAAATCCTAATTTTATTGAATTTAATAATAACATGAATTGCTAAATTAACCCCGACTTTCCTTTCCAGTAGCCTTTCTTTTTCAGAGGCAGTGGGAATGCATGGTAAGTATGCCGGGAAGAGGGTAGGGTTTTGAAAAATCCGCGGAGGCCGGTTTAGCGTCGCGTGCGGTACACGGTACCTTTGTTGGCCTTGTCTTTTTTCCTTAGCGTAGCATTCTTAACGTATTATATTTTTCGGTACCGCGTCAGTGAAATTCGGGAGCGTGAAAAAGAATATAGTTTTTTTTTGATTGACTGGAATAATGAAGAAATACGGAATAAAGTAGAGTAGGTTTCTCTTCCGTATGTGTGGGCTTTCGACGCGTTTGAAACGGGCATTCAATGGTGGCTGAAGTATGTAATTGAGCGTAATCCATTTAAGACCTGCGACCGAAATCCTCTCCGATCTAGCTGGCCGACAAGCAGCCACCGCAAAGTGGATTAAGGTGTACGGACTGGTTGACCGGTTGCTACCATTCGTTGGCACGACTCAGACTTCACGTCTAGAACCGATGAGAGATCGGTTCAGACTCGTTCGTATGGAGTTAAGACGGTAAATCATTACAATATAAGCAAAGGAAATGTAAAATTAAGATTAGTTGCAATGAAGAAGACAGTAGTTTGCTGTTGAAACGCTGGTGTCTGCATAACATAGATATAGTTATTGTAGCGAAGAAAAAGTAAAAAAATTGTATTATCATTTATTTACATTCCGCTACACAAATTTACCGCATATAAAAAAATATTATGGGATTTTTCTTCGAGAAAAATACGAGTATCTTTGCACACAAAAATACCTGCTTACATATGGTCTTCCCTCATTTTGTTCATCATTGTTTTAGCTGTTGTGTGATTTATTTTACTACAAATTATAGATATTTATTAGGTATCATAAAGTGCTCATGTATTTCCATGATAATGCACATTGCAAATAAATAACTGGCAAGTAGCGAAAATTTTTCCAACTTTTGTTAGTGTGCCCATTCTTTTATGATTCGCAAATGCTAGTTCAATGTTAACATTTCTTAATGAGAATTTTTCACTTAAACTTATTTGCAATAAAAATGAGGTTATTTGCGCAAATGTTCTGCCTCCACTGTTTCCAATAGAAAAGTGCAGTTCAGTTAATTCTACCAACTATCCGATCTGTTTGCAAGCATTAAAATTTAAGAAAAAATAATACAAGCACTTAAATACTAAGCCAACAAATAAAGAAGGTCAAATCTAGAAATTAATAATCTGGTTCAACTAGAAATGAGGGCAAAAAGACTTTAAAAAATAAAAAGCAAAAGGGTACAAAGTAGTGCACATTCATTTGAATGACAAATTCTATTCCTTCAATGACAATACTGAGTGATGAATGGTTCAAGTTGTATATATATAAATCCAAGCAAAAAGCTTCTTGTCTCAGTTCAACTGCATTGAGTACCTGAATTCAATATGGTTAAGTTTATATTACTGCCAGTGTTTTATGTTTTGCTTTTAGCCAATACAGGAAGTTGTCAAGGTAGGTATTGCAATCATTAAATTTTTGATTCTGAATTCAACGACCCATTATAAATTGGACTCATTATTACTTTCATTGCAGATCGCTTCACAATCAGTCAATTATTGTCATTTCTGGACAAAATTGCTGTTGATTTGAAACAAATCAGAGACTCAATACCAGCCCCAAACAACCTTCAAACATTCATATTTCAGAATACATATGAGACGCCTAGAGTTAGAGCACTATTTGGAACACTACCACAATCAATACAGAACTTATTAGTGCCACCTGCGCGTGTGATGCCTTTCATGCAAATCATATCTACACCATCAACCTCAAAGACCAAATTATCGACTGCTTCACCAGCAAGACCAGAGCCAATGAGCTCTTCATCAACAAATCCACTAAGTGCAACCATCGCACCAAAATTTGAAGGAGCGATTCAGAAAACAGTCGACAATGAGACAATTATAGGTATGTAAGCTTCTAATGGGAAGGGTTTTTATATTCGTCTGTAATCTATGACTATCTTTTCATTGAACATTCAGCCGATTTTTGTGGTGTCTTCCATTTTCGAATTTAACCAACGCTTATAGCAATACCATAGACTTTTGCCTAAAACAAACACAGACAACTTACCATTGGTTGAAAATATTTGGTCGTCTTCTTAGTAGCACTACCACCCACTCTGTATTCTAGAAATTTAGTCCAGAATTATGTAAGCTGTATAGCGTGGAGATATGTCTGTATAATGTTTACATTTTACTTTGTCTCCTTCTTGTGGATAGGAATTATGATTGATTGACACCCTCCTTTGGCATTTGCTCCTGATCATAGATTCGCTGGATCATTTTGTTAGTGGCGTTTTGGTATCACTGCCACTTATCTGCTGATATTTCATCAACGCTCTTGATGGTGTAATTGACTTTCCTCAGAGTAGAATAGACCAGTGAAGACGACTTGAGTGCGTCTACTGGTTCTAGCGTTATTAAGGCGTTGGCAAGATTACAGAGTTCTTTTGAGTAGGTTTCCCATCTCTCTTTGATTCTATTGTAATCAGCGGGGATGTTACCGTTTTCATTCTTACATAGTGTGATCTAGGGCTAATATCCTTGCCTTAAACTTTTTACTACTTTGTAGACGTTTCTCGTAATATATTACTCCTCGCGATGTTTCGATCATTGTTTCAATTTTATATCACAAAATTTTCGTTTATTCGGAGCTTTTCAAAGGTTTCCATGTTCGTCCTGGTATTTCTTTCTAAGTAGTTTCAATCTGCCTGATTTTTCTTATCTAACCGTAGCAAGCGTACCCTTATATTCCTTATGAAACAAACCGTTCCTCTTGCACCGGACTATAATTACTATTGTTTGCTCTGGCGTGGACTTTAGAGTTGATTTCACATCCTTACAGAGTTGGTTGCTTGTCTTTTCAGAAATACGTTCTTCAGGAGGGGGGTTGGACTCGTTTTAAGATACTTAGTAACAGAAAACGTTTTTAACTCTTCCTTGTTAAACTTTTGTAGAGAACTGGTCGTTGCATTAAATGCCTTGTAGTGATAGGTAAGTATACAAGTCCTTAAAGGACTGCAGCGATGATATGCTGCCTCGGCGAAGGAAGATGTTAATATCCGCCGAGAATGCACTTGTCTGGGGACGCGTGAATGCGCTGGCAGGCTAGCATTGTGGTGTCGTGGGGCGGGTTCATTCCCCCAGCACAAGGACCCACTACAAAAGAATTTCGCATTCATGAATTCTTAGGTCTCAAGAGAAAACGCGACCGAAGTCGAAACATCGTAGGTAACTACGAAGAGGGAGGAATTGCTTGTTCAATGAACAAGTTGACACAAGCCAAAACAGACGGACTTAGGGTAGCCTCGTCGTTACCCGACGATTCTCATGGCCCACAAATAATAGTGGGATAACCGGATGGTGGTGGTGCCCCCCTCGCACCCGCCCAACCGGATCAAGATCCATAAACGTTGCAGTGGCCAAGTATTTCCCTTCTGAGTGGAAAACTCATACAACATAAACAGTATGAGCCTTCCGATCGGAGAAGAAATACACCGGTGACCAATTTATGTCAAAGGGTTATGCAATCGGATCACATAACCCTATGCCATAAAAAGGCACCTTGCTCGAGGCCACTCAACCCGCGAGAGTCCCTGAAACAAAAAAAAAAAGAAGTTTAGAGCGTGCCCGATGGTTTGCTCATTTTTGGTGGGGAAAGCATTTCACCGTACCGGGTCCTATACCTTGTCAGAACCAACGGAAAGGAAAGACCAGTTCAATTTAAAAATCCATTTTTTTTATTCAAACAAAATTCTTTTGAATTTTAACAAACTACAGCAATTCCTTTTTGCCGTGCCTGCTCTGGCGCAAGTTTAAATAGACTATGCGACAACGATAAAAAAAACCAAAATTCAAGAAAAAAATCTAAGAATTTGTAATTAAATATAAAATTTACCCCCTCTCAAAAATTGTAATTAAACAATAGAAAAAAATAACGAAATTAATCAAAAGGTGAATTAATTAAGGAAATTATATTTGAATATACAAAAAAAATTTAAATGAAATTAAACAAACGGGGTACTTACCTAACTTTTTCGGCCCGCCGTCGTTGACGAGGCGGGCAGGTCCTGGAAATTTTTATTATTGAGTTTACACTATCACTAATTCATTAGATTATTGATTTGCGGCACGATGACTGCCGAGCACTCCCTGGTGTAATCACTCCTCCAATATATTTAACAGCTGTCAAATTGCACAGCTAGCTGTATTAGGCACTTATAAATCATTTTCTTCGTTAAAATCGAAACACATCGTGTTTTACGTTGACAAGCAAATTAATTAGAATGCTTGGCCTAGTATATCAAGACACTATTGAAAATTGATTTTGAATAGTTCTTTTTCTTTTGGTAGACAATGTAATAAATTAATCCGAATATCTAAAAGTGATTTTCAAAACTTTTTTCTTTTATATCAAAAGTTTCAATAGGCACTTCTCAGCTTGATAAGAAGTTTTGAGGTCATTAAAATGGATGTCTTTCCTAATGCACCGATCAATTGATTGCTGATTTTATTAAATACCCATAGTATTACAATTGCAAAGTATGTTGACTTTTCATTCGATCAATAAATTATAAATCTTTCACCGTAAATGTTTTCATAGTAACTTTTACCCGAAAAGCTAATTTTAAAGCGTTAGACAAATGTCTCCAGCACTAGAGTGAAATTGATTAAAAACAAATGGTTAAAGTTTTCTTTCAAATAATTCTCGCGGAACGCACCGTCACTTACATCAATCTCTATGATGATCCCTAATCGGGACACTATGTACGACCTCAGTATACGCGCGCACTATATATTAAAGCTGCAAATCTGCATTCCAATTAGAGACGGAAATCAAATAAAAATCTTCACTGTGACGTCCAGCTACACTAAATTTTCACATTTTTCACAAGAAATTTTCCACCGTTTCACCACATTTTTTCAATTTCAATGCCGACTAAAGATTTCCCGTGAAAATCTTCGTCTGAAATTCGAAACATTTTAACTGCATATCCACGTATTCAACTTTTTCCCGACATTTAAATTCTATTCCAGCGCACTCAGCATCCGCACGGGCGCGATCTTCACGTACCGAGATCGTGTAACTCTTCTCTTGGAGTATCTTTCCCAATTGGAAGTAGCGACTCACTGGGGCTTTACCACTTTTTCTGGTTGAAAATGGATGGAATTGCGCGCTCACAATCACTCCTATGTAGACTTAAATCCGTAGGCGGCTTTTCAAATGCTTTTTCGAAACATTTCGCAATTACAAATCGGTAATGCACTACAAGTGGGTAATTAATTGCGAAATTGTAACGCCCCCAATTTACACAGATATCACTAATGAATCGCGGGGACAGTGAAGCAACTTCAAACTCAAAGTTTAGCGAACAATGATGGATCTGTTAGAAAAAACTTTTCTACACTCCCAAATTTTCCATTCACTTTGCCGGCGTGGTTCTCGCCCGGAAACGGATTAAATTGGAGTATTTTTTGCCAGACAATTCTCGACTTAATGGAGCCATTTGTCTTTCTCGACTCGATTGAACGCACTAGGGTCAGGTGTATTTATGCCCCAAAAAGAGCATCAACATTGTTTTTGTAAAAGAAATCAACTGCATAGCTTATTACCTTGGGAAAGGATTTTCATCTGGGCCTTCATCAGTGGTTATAATTATAACAGGTTTTATCTCTTTTTCATCGGTTTTTAGAAATTTTCCAAATATATTCATTTCAACTAATTCATTTCAATCATTGAAATGGGTAGCTGCAGTCGTGGATGAGTGTTTAGCGCTCCTTATGGCACTGAAAGTGGGTCTCGAATAAGATACAGTTTCAGATTTTATCAGCATATTTTCGGCTATTTCTACTGTTATATACACAGATGAATTCCTATTAGCAAAGTAAAATCATGGTCAGGCAAACGTACAGTATATTGTAGGTACATTAAAAGTGGTGCCTGAGCTTTAGCTGCAGTTATACGAGTACCTATTGGCACGCGAGCTTTGTCGTCTCCAGATAGAAATGCTGCTTGTTGAGGCCCAAGAATAGGAGCAACAGTTTCCAAGTCTCTTATTATACTTTTACAAAATATTTGGTCTTGATGATCTCTGTGCATGTCAGATTGAGCACGGCACAATTTAACGGGCACAGTTTTAACGTGCCTTTTCCCATCTTTTGTATTCGTGTTGTTTGGTACGAACCTAAAGTAAACAGAACTTTTACACAGACTGAATCATAATTTCTTCAATTCATCATGTAAATTTTCAAGCTTTTTACAGCTCCTTAATATGTCTGATCTACGTTTCTCAGAAAGAAATAAAGAAAATTAACTAAATTGGTCTTGGTCGACCACCAAATTCAGTTTTCACGTGAATTTGTATTTTTTTCTCTTCTTATCGATCTCAATCCTATATTTTTAGGGTTTTGTAAAATAATTTTACAAAACCCTACTAGTTTCGCGACTTGTCTGTCCGTCTGTCCGTCCGTCCGTGTGTCACAGCACTTTTTCTCGGAAACTACTTGAGCTAGAAACATCAAATTTTGTATGCAGGTGTAAAGTGGTGCTCTCTTTAAAGTTTAACTTCAACAAATTTTATAAGATATCTAAGGGGGGGTCTCCCTACACAGGGGAGTGACCCCCGAAAAAAAAAAATTTCATCCTTGATATGGGTATCAAATGAAAGGTCTTGATGAGAGCTTTTCAAAACAGGTCTTAGTTTGGCAAAGGTTGCTTCGAGGCGCGCACAGGGAGGGGAAATACACGAAAAATTTGTGTCCCCCCTCGGGATTGAACACCTGTGATCCGAAAAATCTGAATAAAATTATGGAGGTAGGTGTTTATGAGTACAACAACAACAAATACCTTGGAAGTAAAAATTCACTCCACTTTGTTAATAATATTATGATATTCGAATTTCACATTTTCCCCAATAAAATCGCATTGGTAACCTTAAACTTAACGAAATTCGATATTTACGTTGTCCTACTAAGGGTTCTTTAACTATGTAAGTTTGATGAAAATCGAATGGTATACACGGAAGTTATAGCCGTTTGAAATTTCTCCAATTACAACAACAATAACACATAATTTTGGTATTTTATGGACTTTCCATCGAATCAGTCACTGAATTTTTGACTTGATCTTCTTGAAATTTTCCAATAGGGTCAATAACATTAATATTTTTGAGAATTCATGATTTGAGTGATTTTTGTCGGTTTGCAACAAAATGGTGACCGTTGAAAGTAGAAAAACAATAGATTCTTTTTTGAACGTGCACATCTCTGTGACATATTTCTTGAGGTTATTCATTGCTGGTGACTGCATTCCTGAGTAGTTGAGTACAAAACCCTTCTGACATGAGCGTAGATCTGTATACCCAAATTGTTTATTGTTGCATCTGGGTCTTCAACGCATGACAAATTTGCGTCTTTTGCTCTTTGTATTGCGTCTAGCTTTGCTTGAAGTGAATAAATATCATTTTCCAGTTTTTCTTGTGCGGGCTATTCATATGCTCTCTTATTTACTATTTTAATAGGCGATTCTAACAAAACAAAAAGGAACACAATAAGCAAACACTTATGTAATTTTACTATATTGATTATGCTATAAATCATTTACCAGATTGATCCATATATGACTTGCTAATCGAAACTTGCTGACATGCATCAACCGATTTCTTGTTCAGAGTATTGAACAAAATGTTCGTCATTAATGCCAATACCAGGTTTTTCTACATTTTTATCTTGCTACAAAGAAAAGGGAAAAAGTACAAGTAAGTAAATCCAGTTCAATAAAAAGAATTGTATTACTGCAATTTCTTTGGCGGAGAATTTATAAGTCTAACTTTGAAATAGCTATTTCTCCGTGTGACAATACAAAAGTTCTATTTAATCATTTATTTAAACAACAACAACTTACTATTTTAAACAAAAGTAAAAGACTGGATGCTTTTGACTGCATAAACTTTTGTTTCATATCATGAGTGATAAAATGTATCACACTTTCTTATTGATAATATGCTTTAAATTCTTTTTTTGTTGTATTCCAAATTTCGTTCACTTTTTGTTGCACAACTATGCCGTTCACGAATGGATGACACGATTTGTACGTGCTATATAACTTTATATATAAATCATCCCGCGTTTTGGATGCCATTGCGAATAAATAAGTTACATTGGAAACCACCGTATACTCGTTTGAGATTTGTTGCTTGAGCTCTTTATGCCTGAAATTCGAATGTGACATAAGATGCACAAGATCGTATGACACATGATTACAGTGGAAAACGGCTGATAGTAATTTGTAAAGATGCGCGTACGCAGTTTTATTTTCGAAGAGTGCGAATGTTAGCGTGACGTAACAGACAGATTTCTTAAAGCTTGCCCCTTGGACGTCTACCTTGTGCTCTACCCTTTAATGTTCTTTTGAATAGCCGATTTTCATCCATTGTCCACTGCCTTTTCGGATTTAATAGCTTACGATTTACCTTGAATTGAGATTCTGTGTTTAGCAACGCCATGTGAACTAATTTTGTTTGAGCGCCAAAGTCAAGCATTATTTTGTACAGTGCATTGTCGTCTACGCTGTCGTTTGCTTGCTTGAAGTCTACAAAGAGTTGGTGCACATTGCTGTTATATTCCCAGCACTTTTCGAGCACCTGCTTTGCTGAGAATATGTTATCTATTGTAGACCGCCCACTTCGAAGGCTTCCCTGACCAATCCATTTCCTGGATAGCCACCACATTCAGTTTGTGCTGGCTAGCATCTTGTAATAGGTCCTCAACAGCATCAGACTCGTCAGTCAGGGTAGTTCGTATCCCGTTTCCTTAGTCATTTCCATTTTCCCAATTCAGTGCGAGGTCTTGCTTCGGGCTCTGTAGCAACCAGACAGTACGTAGTGGGGACACTAGTCCCACCGCAGTATGCTCGCCACTACTTTCATTCGTTGGATCCTCAGTGGACCCCACGAGGGGGTCTCTGTTCGACTATATCCGTCAAAATTCAAAATTACGAGCATTTAGTGGTAGACTCAAATATTATGATCTTCTTTCCCTTTCCTATTAATATTTTGGATGCATGTGTAAGCCACTAAATTGCATGTGACTTAATGAAACGCACATTGGATTCAAAGTTTCATTTCCAGTCAATGTAAATTAATTTGTATTAAAGCAGAAATTTGGATTACTGGGAGTTGTCCAATATTTCCTGCATAATCTCAAATTTATAAGATATTAGGCAGATAGGTCCTATCTTTAATGTTTTGGTAGAATGGAATTGATCATATTGTACATAAAGAATTGCATTTCTATAATTAGAAGATTATACCGATGTCTGTTTTCATTAGCTACTGTTAGTTCTCCCTATAGCGAATTCCCTCTGCTCTGATAACAATGGCCACATTTTCTGCTTTCACTTTCCTATGATAAACGTCGCAGTTTTGGTACGTTTTATTTTAGGTCTTTTTGTGCATATTAAAAAACTCTCCATATTGATAAAGCCCTGTTTGCTTTATTTTCCCTTTTTCAGGTTCAATATTTTTTTTAGGAGTTTTTTGAAGGGCTAAAGATTTCATATTTCTTAGTCAATACTTCTTGGTTTCCTAGCCAAGGCGAAACCTATTTTCAGCCCATCAAATTGTATCTTCATCAGAAATGTGATAAATTTTTGAGGGAATTTATTGACATATTCCAAGAAGTAATATCTAGTACCTCTCCCTTGCTGTGATAGCAAACATAGGAGAATTTTCCAGTTCAGCATTTGCGTCATATACAATTGAAGGAGACAGGTATTTTCTTTCACAATGCTCTATTAACTTTTGTTTCTCTTTTGGGGGATATAAGGTTTATCTCCTGGGAAACGGGCTTACGCAAGAAAATGTTGTTGGTTATCCCCTCTCTCTTAAGATTTGTGTTTTGGTTTACTCATTCCCATTTCCTCCCCACTCTGAGGGATTCTGTCCTATAGTGCCCATTACATAGATGAACCGCGTATTCCTAAGATTGGTTAACTGTGGATACAATGATTGTGAAGCCCAATTTTTGATTAATGAGAGTTCTGCTCATGTTTGTTAAAGCTGCCTCGGCATGACAAAGGTTTAGATGAGCTTAGCTGGTAGCCTTCCCGATCATTCGATCTGTGCCGAGCAAATGATCTTCAAAGCTAGACTCTTTTAAAAAGATTCAGCTCATCCAGTAAGGCAGCTTGACTTGCTATATCCAAGATCCACACATCCTTTTTTGTAAGTATATTACATGCATCTTCCTTCGCACATGACTCCTTGGCTAAAAATAATCATTCATATCTTTCCAGAAATAATCTTAGTAACCAGAAAAAAAAACGGTTGCTGCAATAGGTTAGAAACATATAATTTATAGACATAACGTGTTACTGTTATGATTAAAGAAAATTCAAATGCAGAATTATAGTTAGAGATTTGTAGGAGCAGGAGTGCTCGCCACTTAGCCTCCTAATTCTGAACATTATTTTTTTATAAACTTTCTTATTTGTTAAACATTTTATATGCTTTGTTCAATACGGTAACTCTTTATAAAGTCATTTGACAACTTCTTCCACACTAACGCCTTCAAATTGCTATAGCCGCAGACAAAAATACAAGACGAACTGGGCGGAATGAACTACGCTCATGTCAGAAGGGTTTTGTACTCAACTTACGATATACAGACAAGAATAATGAATAAACTCAAGAAAAACTTGATATTTATACATTGTTACTCCATTTTAACCAGCCGTTATTTCATTGCAATATTACTAGCAATCATTGCCTGAATGAAATCTTATGGATGCTGTTTTTATTCATTTTTGCTCAAAATTCGGTGAAGACCCAATCAAAAGTGTAATGTATGGTGCGTGGAGGGAAGACAGGAATGGTACTTACTTCACTCAATATTCTCATTTAAAACGGTCGCCATATTGTTCTAAGATTACTGATATCGCCCGTTGAATGAATTCTCTAAGATATTCACGAGATCTATAGATGTATATATTTATGTATATATATATATATATATATATATATATATATATATATATATATATATGTATATACATTTATATATATATACATATATATATATATATACATTTATATATATACATATATATATATATATATATATATATATATATATATATATATATATATATATATATATATGTATATATGTATATATTTATATATATGTATTTATATATATATATATATATATATATATATATATATATATATATACTTATATATATATATATATATATATATATATATATATATATATATATATATATATATATATATATATATATATATATATACTACCGGTCAAAAGTTTGAGACCACTATGAAAAAATATGAGAAAACAAATAAAAGTCAAGATATTTAAAACTTTTTGGAAAACTGGATTTATTATCATTTTACACACAAGATTTAAAACTAAAAAAAAGAAGAAGTATTGACGAATACAGTGTTCTTAACAAAATACACACAAGAGAGCTTAAACAGGTTTTTCGTCGAAATATCCTCCTTTGCACTTTATGACTTCTTTTACTAATCTAGGCATGCGAGCAATTAATTTAACTATATTCTCTTGCGAGATATTATTTCAGCTTTCTTCCGATGCATTCCACATGGCTTGCTGTAAAGATGGACACTGTTCCCGAACGTTTCGATCGAGCTCTTCCCACAAAAGTTCAATGGGATTAAGATCGGGGCTTTAAGGTGGCCAGGTCATGTTTTCTAATACTTTTTCCGACTGTTTTTTGTCTAAATAGCTTCTACATTATTTTGAACTATGTTTTGGATCATTGTCCTGTTGGAAAATAAATCCACGGCCGATTAACTTTATTCCGGCGGGAATGGCGTTTTTCTCCAAAATTTCTTTATATTGCTCCTTTTTCATTATGCCTTTGATTTGGACTAGATTTCCAATCCCATAGCCAGAGAAACAACCCCAGACCATAACAGATCCGCCACCATGCTTGACAGTTTGCACTACACACTGCGGCATCATCTTTTCTTCGGCGGAGCGTCGGACGAAAATTCTTCTTTTTGACCCGAACACTTCAAATTTTGATTCGTCACTCCAAAGAACCTTTCTGAAGTCTTCTTCGGTCCAGTCTCGATGAGTTAGGGCCCATTGCATCCGTTTATTTTTATTCTGCGGTATTAACAGAGGTTTACGCACAGCAACGCGGCCAAACAACTTGGCGTCTCGCAATCGTCTTTGCACTGTAGACACTGACACAGGTTTTTCCCGTGATTCGTTGACATCTACACGAATTTCTGGGGCTGTCAGACGTCTATTCCGCTTGCTGGTCACCACAATAAATTTGTCTTCACTAGAAGTTGTAGCTCTTGGTCTTCCAGAGCGCGGACGATCTTGATTACTGCCGGTTTGTTTGTAGCGCACAATAGTGCGATGAACACAAGTCTTCGATAACTTGAGTTGACTCGCTATTTGACGTTCAGATTTGCCTTCGTTGTGGAGAACAACGATGGCAGATCGCGTTTCAACACTAATTTCCGGAACTTTTCCCATTTTAGAGATGTCTTGACTGTAGGAACCACAAGATCAGACTAACTGTGGATAACTGTAAATAACCAGACAAATGCAAGGTTAAAATAATAATTAAAAATATTTTGAGAGTTTAGAACAATTGTATTTTAAGTTGATGTAAAAAAAAGAAGCGCCAGCTGCGGTAATGGGGTAATAAATTTTTAACAATTGATCTGTCGGCCTACCTCTTCCGCGGCTAACATTGATGTTTGGATACAATGCTTGTTTATTGCCCTTTCCTTGGCTTCTATACAAAAGATTCAGCTTTTAGGCAATCTTTATGAAAAATAGAATATGCAGGTGTGCAAATTACTATTTATCACCAATATTTTCTAAAATATTTACTAATAACAAAAGTTTTTATTAGTGGTCTCAAACTTTTGACCGGTAGTGTATATATATACATATATATGTATATATATATATATATATATATATATATATATACATATATATATTCATATATATACATATATATATATATATATATATATATATATATATATATATATATATATAATATATATATATATATATATATATATATATATATATATATATATATATATATATATATATATATATATATATATATATATATATATATATATATATTGTTACACGTACAAAGAATTCTGCGAGCTACTGTCGCAATTGTTTTCACAACCCCGAGAACCCGCCAAGCATGATCAACATCTGAAAGTGACGTGACTCCATTCATTAATTTGCTCCAACCTACCAGGTACCTCTCGGCAGAACATTCGCCAATGTACGGGAAATGGGTGAATATGTAGAGACCCTATATAAAGGCGAGCTGAACCGCCATAGTAAACACGGCGATAGTGTGTGGAGTGTGAATTGAAAAGCGATCAAGTAATAGTGAAGTGATTTTAGAAGACAATTGCGATAGGAATTTATGGACAAGATGAAGTTTTAATTTTAATTGTGAAATTAAAATTGTGAAATAGTTAATAAGTGATTGTACACTTTTAAGTCCTGAAATAAACTCTTTAAAAGACATTGAGCTTTCACTTCCCCGGAACATTAAAATTATTGGCCGCGAACCAAAACACGCGACAGTGGTGTCAAGAAGTGAGAAAGAAAATTTTGGAAGTGAAAACGTTTAAACATTTTTAAATTGCACAATAGTGAAAATTAACGTGGAAACTGGTGGAAAAATAACCAAAACCATAAATATGCCAGGAAACTTTCTTCTAAAAATCGATCAATTGGCCATATCGGAGCTCAAGGAGGAGTTGGAACAGCGGAATCTGGCCACACAAGGTACAAAGGCCATACTGATTGCACGGTTGCGTGACGCAATCGAGTCGGAAGGTGTGAATCTGGATTCGGGTGAGCCCTCAGATGCGGAACAAGGTGCAGAAGGTGGAGGAGTAGAAACATCCAAATCAAAGGAGCCAGAAAATAGGATAAAGCAAATGTTAATGCTGATGCAACAAGAGCAGTGACAACAGTCCCCCAATTTAACTGCGAAGCTCAATGAACATTCATCCAATTTAACTGCGAAGCTAAATGAACAATCAACGAAGCTAGATGAACAATCAGCGCAGCCAAATGAATAGTCTTCTAGTTTAACTGCGAAGCTAAATGAACAATCAGCGAAGCTGGACCAACAAGCGGTCGAAATCAAAGCAGACATCACACAGAAGCTGGAGAAACAGTCAACTGGAATAAAAGCGGAGCTCGGTAGTCTGAACAAACAAATTAAAGGCGTCGAGGAAAAGGTTGACCAGGTCGAGGAATAGCTTTACCAGGTCGAGGAAAAGGTCAGCCAGGTCGAGGAGAGAATCAACAATGAGATGGAAAACATGAAAAAGGAATTGGAAGCAGCTAAGGCAGTAGTAAACACCTCACCAGCCCCGCTTACAACCGCAGTGCAAAACTCGTCCGGAAATGTGAAAGCACCAATATTCGATGGGCAAACGGTCTGGAGCATTTAAAAAATCCATTTTGAAGCCGCCGCCAGGGCAAATAACTGGAATGAGCAGGAACGAGCGACTGTCGAGTTGCACTCAAACCCGGCTGCTATAATGAATGCGCTCGACATGCGTAATGGAGACGATCATCTGAAGCAGATTTATCGGTCACAGCTACGGCATCGGATGCAGATGTCTGGCAAAACCTTACAGCAGCTTGCCCAAGACATTGAGCGACTGGCACTTTTGGCTTACCCAGCTTACGACCTAGAACATTAAGATGACGCAGCAACAGAAGCATTCATCAGCACACTGAAGGACCAGGAATTGCAAAAAGCCGTGCGTTTAGCTCAAAAGCAAACGGATAAGGATGCATTTGCTTAAAGTTTGAACTTTAAGGCAGCGAAAAATGTGACTCGTACCACTACCCGGGTTTGCGAGGTAGTGGCAGACGAGTACAGGTGTGAGCGCGTCGAAATTGAGCGAGAGCCGCAGGTAAATGGTGCGCCTAGATGCTGGAATTGCGGAGAGAAGGGGCACCTGCAAAGAGACTGCAAGAAGCAAAGAAAACCGAGCTATTGTCCTAGGTGTGCAGCTAGGAGAAGATCTAGACCGAGTCAGGAGCCCAGAATGGGAGCCCTTCAAACAGAGGGGTCGGGAAACATGTAAGAGCCAAATTCGTGGGGCAGAGGTTGGCTAGGAGGATTGACGTCCCCAGCACCACCATCACTGTATCAAGACTATATCGTAGAGAAGCGGACTCATGTCTTCCAGGTCAAGTTGACGGAGAACATTGCACCATAACAATCGACACTGGTGCAACCCGATCGATCATCCAACCAGACCATGTGAGGCAACAACTACTTCACAAGGGCAGGATTTTCTCACTCCGGACAGCTACGGGAGAAACTGCACCTGTCCATGGAGAGGTCAACCTCCAGGTACAGTTGGGAGACCTTGCGCTCTGACATAATTTTCTGGTCGCAAACATTATGGATGACTGCATGCTCGGAATGGATTTTCTGGGACCACATGGAATCACGTTAGATTTGGGCGAACGGGTATTGAAATGGCAGAATGTCGAAGAATTGATGGAGGATCCCAACGTCCAAATTCCCAAGATGAATGTAGTAGTATGCACCGACACTGATGTACCAAAATCTTCCAAGAGCATTGTATGGGCCAAGCTTGATGGTGATTCTGGAGACCACTGATCTTATCTGATAGAGCCAACGAAGACATCCGCATTGCGCAGTTTGATTGTAGGGCGAAGCTTTGTTAGATCTATCAGAAACGGATACGTGCCGGTTAAAGTCCTTAACACCGCAGGCTCAACCACGAGCATCAAAGCGGGAGAAGTCATCGGCAGCTGCCAGCCTGTTTCCATCATCACCTCTTTGAAAGCCACTCACGACCATCATGGGAAAAGGAGACAAGACGCAGACAAAACCCGGGAATCTACATCTGCAATATTGAAGCAGGTCAAATTGCCAGTGCAGCTATTCAAGAGAGCCTCTGATCTGTTCACCAAGTACAGTGACATCTTCTCAACAAGACCGGATGACCAAGGCCGAACGAGTATGGTAACTCACGTCATAGATACACAGGGAGCCAAGCCAATTCGACAAGCACCAAGACGTCTTCCTATAGCCAAACAAGGAGAAGTGAGTGCGCTGATCTCGGACATGGAAAAACATGGCGTAATTGAAACTTCTGTCAGTCGATGGGCCGCGTCAGTAGTTCTAGTAAAGAAAAAGGATGGTAGCACTCGGTTTTTTGTCGACTATAGGCAGCTTAACGAAATCACTAAGAAAGATAGTTACCCGCTCCCACGCACCGATGACATCATGGACACTTTAGCCAATAGCAAAATGGGTTTCTATTCTCGATCTCAAGATTGGCTATTGGCAGGTAGAAATCGGCAAGAAGGACCGAGAGAAGACCGCATTTTCAGTTGGCCCCAGATTGTGGCAGTTTGTGGTGATGCCATTTGGGCTTTTCAATGCTCCAACCACTTTTGAACGCCTGAGGGAATACGTGCTACGTGGCCTCACCTGGAAAACCTGCTTGGTGTACCTAGATGACATCATTGTTATCAGGAGAACGATCGAAAAGCATGTGTGGAACTTAAAAGAAGTTTTCTCCCGATTGCGATTGGCAAATTCGAAACTAAGTCCTGACAAGTGTACCCTTTTCGCGGCTGAAGTGAAATACCTGGGACACGTCGTATCAGCAGAAGGGGTCAAAACAGACCCCGAGAAAATTGAAACCGTGAAAAGCTGGCCAACCACGAAGTTTTCTGGGTCTCGCAACCTACTATAGAAGATTTCTCAAAGACTTTGCCAAAAAAGCTAAGTGTCTCCATCAGCTAACTGAGAAAAATCGTCCGTATATCTGGAATGAACAATGCCAGGTGGCATTGGAGCTGTACTCTCCCAGCAGATCGATGGCGAAGAAAGAGTCCTCTCGTATTACAGTCGAGTTCTCTCAAAAAGTGAGAGGAACTACTGCATGACCAGAAGGAGCTATTGGCTAGAATAGAGGCTACCAAGCAGCTCCACAAGTACCTATATGGCCAGAAATTTGTTCTTCGAACGGACCATGCATCACTGAGATGGCTGCCCAGCTTCGAAAACCCCGAGGGACAAGTTGCGAGATGGATCGAAAGATTGCAGTCATACGACTACGAAATTGTTCATCGGAAGGGCGGAGTTCATGAAAATGCTGACGCCCTATCTCATCGCCCATGTCCAGCTAACTGCAAGCATTGCCAACGGATTGAGGAAAAGGAGCCACCCGTTGATCTGCGATTGATAACGGCCGAATTCGATGAAGGTTGGTCATCGGAGGAGATTCGAAATGCCCAGTTAGCCGATGAAGACATCGGACCATTGCTCGTATGAAAGAAAACAACTGGGTGACCTGAGGTGAAAGACGTTTCAATGCATGGCGCAACCCTAAAAAGCTATTGGGCACAATGGAACTCCCTTCAGGTGGAGGGTGGTGTATTCAAGCGGTAATGGGAAACAGTGGATGGCAGCTCCTATAGGATGCAAACTATACTTCCCAAAAGCCGAATCCACGATGTGATTAAGGAGATGCACGAAGGATCCTCGGGAGGCCACCTTGGGGGTTAACAAGACTTTAACGAAATCGCGGGAAAGGTTTTACTGGCTCCACGCTCGAGAAGACGTAGAGGACTGGTGTCGCAGATGCACGATTTGCACTTCCGTCAAAGGTCCAAAGCGACGACTGAGAGGACAAATGCAAACCTATAACGTGGGGGTACCGTTTGAAAGGATTGCTGTTGACATCGCAATATCCTTTCCTGAGTTCGAGCGGGGAAATCGATACACGCTGGTTGTGGCCGATTATTTCAGCAAGTGGCCCGAGGTCTACCCCATTCCCAACCAGGAAGCAACTACTGTAGCCGAGCAACTGGTATTAAATTGGGTCAGTAGGTACGGCGTACCTTGCGAACTACATTCGGATCAAGGCCAAAACTTTGAGTCACTAGTTTTTGGCGAAATGTGCGAGCTGCTGGGAATGCGGAAAACGAGGGCAACACCACTGCATCCTCAATCCGATGGAATGGTCGAACGTTTCAACGGCACGCCCAATAAACATCTGGTCAAGATGGTTGACGAGAACCAAACGGACTGGGACCGACACATCCCACTATTTTTGATGGCGTACAGAGCTGCCGAACATGCATCGATGGGTCAAGCCCCAGCCAAAGTCATTTTTGGAAAGGCTATTCGTCTGCCGGCTGATATAAAGTTCGGAGCACCCCCTGAGAAACCCCAAACGCTCTCGGGGTACGCAAGTGAGCTAACCAACGGTTGAACCAGATACACCGGAGAGTGCGAAAACACCTCGAATCGGCTACTGACCGCATGAAGACCAGGTATGATCTAAAGGCTAATTCTACTGGCTTCCAGCAAGATGACTTGGTGTGGCTATATAACCCGCAACGGCGAAAGGGTAGGTCTCCAAAGTTGCAGCTTAATTGGGAGGGACCATACCTAGTTACAAAGCGAATCAACGACGTTGTATACCGCGTACAGGAACACCGTGAGCCAAGAGCCAAAATGAAAATCGTGCACCTGGACCGTCTTGCCCCATATTACATCCAGGGAGAATCGACTTCAACTGGCGACACATCTTTTCGGGGCGAAAAGAACTGAGGTGGGGGCAATGTTACATGCACGAATAATTCTGCAAGCCACTGTTGCAATTGTTTTCACAACCATTAAGAACCTCATGATCAACAAAGTTAATTTACTCGAAACCACGAGAACCCACCAAGCATGATCAACATCTGAAAGTGACGTCACTCCATTCATTAAGCTGCTCGAATATACTAGGTAACTCTCGGCAGAAGATTCACCAATGTACGAGAAATGGGTTGAATGGCTAGAGACCCTATATAAAGGCGAGCTGAATGAATAGGGGCATCAGTCATTGCAACCGCGATAATAAAACTGCGATAGAGTGGAGCGCGAGGGAAAGGCAATATTGATTGAGTGATTATGAAGTGATTTTAGAAGACAACTACGATAGAAATTTATTGGCAAGTGGACGTTAGATTTTTAATAGTGAAATTAATAATTGTGCATTCTTTTAAATAAACTCTTTTTAACTTAATCTAATAAGACATTGCGTTTTCACTTTCCCGGAACATCAGAACTATTGGCTGCGAACCAAAACACGCGAGAATATATATATATATATATATATATATATATATATATACATATATAGATATATGTATATATATCTATTTATATATATATACATATACTTATATATACGTATATATATATATATATATATATATATATAAATGTACATATATATATATATATATATATATATATATATATATATATATATATATATACATATATATATACATACATATATTTATATTTATGTATATATATATACATATATATATACATATATATATATATATATATATATATATATATATATATATATATATATATATATATATATATATATATTGTTACATGTACAAACAATTACATGTACAAATAATTCTGCGAGCTACTGTCGCAATTGTTTTCATCATCATGAAGAACGTCACCAAATGAATTTACTCGAACCCACGAGAACCCAACAAGCATGATCAGCATCTGCAAGTGACGTCACTCCATTCATTAATTTGCTCGAACCTACCAGGTACCTCTCGGTAGAACATTCGCCAATGTACGAGAAATGGGCGAATAGGTAGAGACCCTATATAAAGGCGAGCTGAATGAATGGGGGGCATCATTCATTCGACCGCGAGAAGAACTGCGTTAGTCAGTTTCGTAATAGTGAAGTAATTTAGAAGACAATTGCGATAGTAAATTTATGGACAAGTGTTAGATTTTTTTTAATAGTGACAATTAAAATTAGTGAAAGTGTTAACTGATTATTGTGCATTTTATTTAATTAAATAAACTCTTTTAACTTAAATTAAAAGACATTGCGTTTTCACTTCCCCGGAACGTTAAAATTATAGGCCGCGAACCAATAACACGCGACAGTGGTGTCGAGAAGTGAGATTAAAATTTTGGAAGTGAAAACGTTTAAACAATTTTAAAGTGCACAATTGTGAAAATTAACGTGGAAAAATAGCCGAAACAATAAAAATGCCAGGAAACCTACATCTTAAAATTAATCAATTGAGCATATCGGAGCTCAAAGAGGAGTTGGAACAACGAAATCTGGCTACACAAGGTACAAAGGCCATACTGATTGCACGCTTGCGTGATGCGATCGATTCGGAAGGCGTGAATCTGGATTTGGGTGAGCTCTCAGATGCAGAAAAAGGCGCAGAAGGTGGTGAAGCCGAAACACCAAAACCAAAGGAACCAGAAAATGCGCTGATGCAAATGTTGATGCTGATGCAGCAAGAGCAGCGACAACAGTCATCCAATTTAACAGCGAAATTAAATGAACAATCAGCGAAGCTAAGCGAACAATCAGCGCAGCTTAATGAACAGACATCCAGTGTAGCTGTGAAGCTAAATGAACAGACATCCAGTTTAGCTGTGAAGCTAAATGAACAATTAGCGAAGCTAGACCAACAAGCGGTCGAAATCAAGGCAGACATCGCACAGAAGCTGGAAAAACAGTCAACCGAAATAAAAGCGGAGCTCAGTAGTCTCAACAGCCATATTAAATGCGTCGAGGAGAAGGTATACCAGGTCGAGGAGAGAATCAACCTTGAGATTAGCCAGGTCAACCATGAGATGGAAAAAGTGAAAAAGGACTTGGAAGCAGCGAAGGCAGTAGTAACCACCTCACCAGCCCCAATTATAACCGCAGCGCAAAGCTCATCTAGAAATGTGCAAGCACCAATATTCGATGGGCAAACGGTCTGGACTATTTACAAAACCCAGTTCGAAGCAGCCGCTCGCATAAATCACTGGAATGAGCAGGAACGAGCAACTGCATTGATTCTCGCTCTAAGAGGCCCAGCTGCCGAGCTGTTGCAGACGATCCCCGTTGAATTGCACTCAAACCCGAATGCTATAATGAATGCGCTCGACATGCGTTATGGAGACGATAATCTAAAGCAGATTTATCGGTCACAGCTAAGGCATCGAATGCAGAAGTCTGGTGAAACCCTACAGCAGCTAGCCCAAGACATTGAGCGACTGGCACTTTTGGCTTATCCAGCCTACGACCCAGAACATCGAGATGATGCAGCGACAGAAGCATTCATCAGCGCACAAAAGGACCCGGAATTGCAACAAGCCGTGCGTTTAGCTCAAAAGCAAACGGTTAAGGACGCATTGGCTTATAGTCTGAAATTTGAGGCAGCAAAAAATGTGACTCGTACCACTGCCCGGGTTCGTGAGGTAGTGACAGACGAGTGCAGGTGTGAGCGCGTGGAAATTGAGCGAGATCCGCATGTAAATGGTGCGCCTAGATGCTGGAATTGCGGAGAGAAGGGGCACCTGCAAAGAGACTGCAAGAAGCGAAGAAAACCGAGCTATTGTCCAGGGTGTGCAGCTAGGAGGAGATCCAGACCGAGTCAGGAGCCCAGAATGGAAGCCCTTGAAACAGAGGGGTCGGGAAACATGTAAGAGCCAACTTCGTGGGGCAGAGGTTGGCTAGGAGGATCAACGTCCCCAGCACCACCATCATCGTGTCAAGACTACATCGTGGAGAAGCGGACTTATGCCTTCCGGGTCAAATTGACGGAGAACACTGCACCATAACAATCGACACTGGTGCAACCCGATCGATTATCCAACCAGACCCAGTTAGACAGCAACAACTTCACAGGGGCAGGATTTTCTCACTCCGGACAGCTACGGGAGAAACTGCACCTGTTCATGGAGAGGTCAACCTCCAGATACAGTTGGGAGACCTTGTGTTCCGACATAATTTTCTGGTCGCGAACATTATGGATGACTGCATTCTCGGAATGGATTTTCTGCGACCACATGGAATCACGTTGGATTTGGGCGAACGGGTATTGAAATGGCAGAATGTCGAAGTACTGATGGAGGATCCCAGCGTCCAAATCCCCAAGATGAATGTAGTGGTATGTACTGACACTGATGTACCGAATTCTTCCGAAAGCATTGTATGGGCCAAGCTTGATGGTGATTCTGGAGACCACTGATCTTATCTGATACAGCCAACGAAGACATCCGCATTGTGCAGTTTGATTGTAGGACGAAGCCTTGTAAGACCTTTAAGAAACGGATATGTGCCGGTTAGAGTCCTTAGCACCGCAGACTCAACCACGAGCATCAAAGCGGGAGAAGTCATCGGCAGCTGCCAGCCTGTTTCCATCATCACCTCTTTGGAAGCTACTCACAACCATCATTGGAAAAGGAGGCAAGACACAGACAAAGCCCGGGAATCCACGTCTGCAATATTGAAGCAAGTCAAATTGCCGGTGCAGCTATTCAAGCGAGCCTCTGATCTGGTCACCAAGTAGAGTGACATCTTCTCAACAAGCCCGGATGACCAAGGCCGAACGAGTTTGGTAACTCACGTCATAGATACACAGGGAGCCAAGCCGATTCGACAAGCACCAAGACGTCTCCCTATAGCCAAACAAGGAGAAGTGAGCGCGCTGATCTCGGACATGGAAAAACAAGGCGTAATTGAACCTTCTGTCAGTCCATGGGCCGCGCCTGTAGTTCTAGTAAAGAAAAAGGACGGTAGCACTCGCTTTTGTGTTGACTATAGGCAGCTTAACGACGTCACTAAGAAAGATAGTTACCCGGTCCCACGCATCGATGACATCATGGACACTTTAGCCGACGTAAAATGGGTTTCTACACTCGATCTCAAGAGTGGCTACTGGCAGGTAGAAATTGACAAGAAGGACCGAGAGAAGACCGCATTTTCAGTTGGGACCGGATTGTGGCAATTTGTGGTGATGCCGTCTGGGCTTTGCAATGCTCCAGCCACTTTCGAACGCTTGATGGAATACGTGCTACGTGGTCTAACCTGGAAAACCTGCTTGGTGTACCTAAATGACATCATCGTCATCGGGAGAACGTTCGAAGAGCATGTGCGGAACTTAGAAGAGGTTTTCTCCCGACTGCGACTGGCAAATTTGAAACTTAGTCCCGACAAGTGTACCCTTTTCGCAGCTGAAGTAAAATACCTGGGACATGTCGTATCAGCAGAAGGGGTCAAAACAGACCCTGAGAAAATTGAAGCCGTGAAAAGCTGGCCAACACCAAACAATAAGCGCCAACTACGAAGTTTCCTGGGTCTGGCAACTTACCATCGAAGATTCGTCAAAACTTTGCCAAAAAAGCTAAGTGTCTTCATCAGCTAACTGAGAAAAATCGTCCGTATGTCTGGAATGAACAATGCCAGACAGCCTTTGAGACCCTGAAGGAAAAGCTATGTGAATCACCCGTACTGGCGTATCCGAAACCCGGAAAAATGTTTGTGGTTGACACCGATGCAAGCAACGGCGGTATTGGAGCTGTACTCTCCCAGCAGATCAATGGCGAAGAAAGAGTCCTCTCGTATTACAGTCGAGTTCTTTCAAAAAGTGAGAGGAACTACTGTGTGACCAGGAAGGAGCTATTGGCTATAATAGAGGCCACCAAGCAGTTCCACAAGTACCTATATGGCCAGAAATTTGTTCTTCGAACGGACCATGCATCGCTGAGATGGCTACTTAACTTCAAAAACCCCGAGGGACAAGTTGCGAGATGGATCGAAAGATTGCAGTTATACGACTACGAAATTGTTCATTGGAAGGGCGGAGTTCATGGAAATGCTGACGCCCTATCCCGCCGTGCATGTCCAGCTAACTGCAAGCATTGCCGACGGATTGAGGAAAAGGAACCGCTCGTTGATCTGCGACTGATAACGGCCGAATTCGATTAAGGTTGGTCATCGGAGGAGATTCGAAATGCCCAGCTAGCCGATGAAGACATCGGACCATTGCTCGTATGGAAGGAGACGACTGGGCGACCTGAGTGGAAGGACGTTTCAACGCATGGCGCAACCCTAAAAAGCTATTGGGCACAATGGAACTCCCTTCAGGTGGAGGGTGGTGTACTCAAGCGGAAATGGGAAACGGCGGATGGCAGCTCCTATAGGATGCAAATTATACTTCCCAAAAGCCGAATCCATGATGTGGTAAAGGAAATGCATGAAGGATCCTTGGGAGGCCATCTTGGTGTTAACAAAACCTTAGCGAAATCACGGGAAAGATTCTACTGGCTCCACGCTCGAGAAGACGTAGAGGACTGGTGTCGCAGATGCACAATTTGCGCTTCCGTCAAAGGCCCAAAACGACGACTGAGAGGACAAATGCAAACCTATAACGTGGGGGTACCGTTTGAAAGGATTGCTGTTGACATCGCTGGACCCTTTCCTGAATCTGAATGGGGAAATCGATACACGCTGGTTGTAGCTGATTATTTCAGCAAGTGGCCCGAGGTCTACCCCATTCCCAACCAGGAAGCAACTACTGTAGCCGAACAGCTAGTGTTAAATTGGGTCAGTAGGTACGGCGTGCCTTGTGAACTACATTCGGATCAAGGCCGAAACTTTGA
>OZ017738.1:94428207-94810707 GCA_963969285.1 Odontomyia ornata | reverse complement strand
TAGGCTGACCTCGAGTAGACGATAGGTACCACAAACTGTCAAATGAGACTAGGGCGCAACTCAGAAAGCACAGGGAAATGAAAGCATCCTCAAACATCCAAAGGATTGAATATTCAGAAACCTGCAACAATAAGGAAGATGATATCTGAAGATATCAAGAAGTATGACGAAAGACTGGCGGAAGATGCCATTGCAAATAACAGAAGCCTCAAGAAGGCAAAAAGCGCACTCCACAGGAAATAATTAAAGTTATCACTAACTTCTACCTGTATAAGTCTGCAGATAACTTGACTCCCAACTTAATACCAACAACCGATAATGCCCCAAATATCCTAGTGGAAGAGGTCGAAATGGCTAACAACTCCATGAAAAATGGTAAAGCGGCAGGTAATGACGGTATCACGGCTGAACTGCTCAAATACGCAGGCAGAGAAACCTGGAAGCTACTGGCAGAAATCTATACTGATTGCATTAACACCAGATGCACTCCTCATTGGTAAAAAAACAGATGAGAACTCACAGATAGACAGGAAATAATTAAGGTTATCACTAACTTCTACCTGTATAAGGCTGCAGATAACTTGACTCCCAACTTAATACCAACAACGGCTTTCTCTGCAATCAACGATAATGCCCCAAATATCCTAGTGGAAGAGGTCGAAATGGCTAACAACTCCATGAAAAATGGTAAAGCGGCAGGTAATGACGGTATCACGGCTGAACTGCTCAAATACGCAGGCAGAGAAACCTGGAAGCTACTGGCAGATATCTATACTGATTGCATTAACACCAGATGCATACCTGATCAGTGGAATAGTGCTAATATAATACTGATTCACAAGAAAAGCAGCAAAGAAGACCTCAGGCACTACAGAGCAATAAGTCTACTATCGGTCTTCTACAAAGTATTCACGGAGATCATTAGCAATTGGATACAAACAGCCTTAGATGCTGAACAACCACGGGAGCAAACTGATTTCAGAAGTGGATACAGCCCTATAGATCATATCCACGCACTACGGGAAGTCTTGAGTAGATATAAAGAGTATGAGCAACCCCTAGCACTGGCCTTCATAGACTTTGAGAAAGCCTTTAACTCATTCTTTCCTGATGCAATAATAGATGCATTAATAACACAAGGCATAGAGAAATCATACGTGGAAGTTCTAGCTAACATCTACCGCAATGCCAAAGTAAAGGGCAAAGTACTGGAAGACACCCCAGAGTTTCCCACACAAAAAGGGGTAAGCCAGGGAGACACCATATCGCCAAGGATCTTCAACGCCGCGTTACAGGGTATCTTCCGAACCCTACATTGGGAAAATAAAGGATTGAACATCGATGGTGAACAGCTCAATTACTTGAGCCATGGAAAGATGTATGCTGGACATTACCAAAAAGAATCAGAACTATCAGCAAAACATAATTTCAGAGTTTCCTGAATAACATAATTTTCAGAATAGAAGCAACGACACGAATGGCAAGTTCAATTTTAGATTGATATTGTACAGGGTTATCCATTTCGTGGTAGGAAAGTATAACCCTGCCAGTTGATTTCTGTCAGAATTAAATGTCATCCAAAGCGTGTTTTTTTTTAGTTGAATGTTTGCCATTTAGAAATATGGATCGTTTAACAGTCGAAGAACGCGTTAAAATTATTAAATTTTATTATAAAAATGGTGATTCTACTATATCAACATTTAGGGCTTTACGGGCCGATTACGGTTGACATAATCTACCTACACAGCAAACAATTTCGAACACAGTTGGAAAATTTGAAGAAACTGGATCGGTTATTGATATCGCAAGGCCTGTGCATCATCGCAACATTCGTTCTACTGAAAATATCGCTTTCGTTGCTCAAAGTGTTGAGGAAGACTCGAATTTGTCAATTCCTCGACGTGCTCAACATTTGGGCTTGTCTTACGGCTCATTGTGGCGGATTTTGCATTTGGATTTGCATCTTCATCCATACAAAATCCAACTCACTCAAGAACTTAAGCCTCAAGACCATACACAACGCAGAATGTATGCGGATTGGGTGATTGAACAACAAGCCATTCATAATGATTTTTCGAATAAAATTTTCTATAGTGATGAGGCTCATTTTTCGCTCAGTGGTTACGTAAATAAACAGAATTGCCGCATATGGGGCTCTCAAAATCCTCAGGTGACCGCAGAAAGGCCTTTGCATCCGGAAAAAGTGACTGTTTGGAGTACATTATGGTCTGGTGGTGTTACTGGCCCGTATTTTTTTGAAAACGATCAAGGAAGAGCCATTACAGTCGTTTCTGACCGCTATGGCCGGATGTTAACCGATTATTTTTGGAGAGAAATTGAAGATTATGATCTGGAGAACATGCGTTTCCAACAGGCCGGAGCCACAAGCCACACAACACACGCTAATCGAGCACTTTTGCAAGAGAAATTTCCAGGACTCGTAATTTCGAGATTGAGTGATGTCAATTGGCCCGCAAGATCCTGCGACCTAACACCTTTGGATTTCTTTTTATGAGGCTATGTGAAAGATCGTGTTTACGCAAACAATCCTCAAAATCTTGAGCAATTGAAAACCAATATTCGTGAAGTTATGGCCGAGATATTGCCGGAAATGTGCCGCAAAGTCATTGAAAATTACCTCAAAAGGATTCAGGCCTGTAAGAGGTCCCGTGGAGGATATTTGAATGATGTTGTATTTTACGTATAATGGCAAGGTTTAGCCTTTATATTGAATAAAGAAGATTGTTTCCATCTGAATATTTTATATTGTTTTCTTTAGCTTTACTTCCCCAAGCGTAAAATGGATGACCCTATATGACTCCCAGGGTTTGAAATTGTAGAACAGTTTCTGGTCTGATTATATTGAGAGTACCTGAATTGTAAATTTCCATTAAATCAGATAATTTTATTATTGTAGTCAATTATATGGTTTATTTGATATCCGCAGGTCAATTCTATTTTTTTCTTTTCAAGAAAAAAATATTTTATTATTATAAGTTATCATATTAAAAATTTATTTTAAAAATTTTCAAAAATATAATCAAATTTATCTCACTAATTTCAGATGAATTGCGGTTTGATACTTCGAAAATTGCCGCGTGGTTCCGTGAAACTGAACATGCAGCTCGACACAAATCGAAATTCCATATCAGTCGTAGTGCGAGCGATCAGGATAAAATAATAGATGTATTGAACGACTTCACCACGCTTGCAAACCGTTGGGGATTTGGATTTGCGTTGTACAAATATAAATTGGAATTATTTGAGTCCATACTGGTCAGCGATTTCCCATCTAATATATTTGAATTTTTCTTAGCAAGCCTTGTAGTTTCCCCTATTCAGGTAATATTTCATTTGTTTACTTCAGAGTTGAGTGAATATAAAAGAATTTTTCAAATTTTGCTTTTAGGTTGCGAAACCCTTTATAATAGAGCAAACTAACGAAATAATTGCCAAAGCCCAGGCATATCGAACTCAAATAACGACTCAAACTATAGAGAACATAATAGGTTTGTTACAAGCTGTTACAAACTTGCCTGATTTACTTATAGCATCTTTGACTGGATAAATGAGAGCACGACTGTAAGGTGGAAGTCCTATTAATTTATTTACTTAAAAACGTTGTTTTGTTCATTATTTAATTAAAATAAGATTCAAATTACACTTCAATAAAAATTGTGCAATCTAATTGAAAGTTTTTTTTAATATACGAGTATGCTAGTGTTTAGGAGCTCGGTTGACATCTTACTCCGTATGTTTTTGTTTTTTATTTTTTCTACTACAGCAATACCCACATAAGTTCATTAAATCGTGAAGCAGTGACAGGAGATTTCTGAATACAAATCAATTAGTACCTTTGAAGTAAAGTCTTTTAAATAGAAACAAGTTAAAGAAGGACTCACCTGAGTTCCGAAATACAATACTAGCATACGTAAAGCGAAACCAAACATACTGTTACATGTACAAAGAATTCTGCGAGCTACTGTCGCAATTGTTTTCAAAACCATTAAGAACATCAACAAAATGAATTTACTCGAAACCACGAAAACCCACCAAGCATGATCCACATCTGAAAGTGGCGTCACTCCATTCATTAATCTGTTCGAATATACCAGATTCCCTTGGCAGAACATTCGCCAATGTACGAGAAATGCATTGAATGGATGGAGACCCTATATAAAGGCGAGCTGATTGAATGGGGGGATCATTCATTCGACCGCGATAAAAACTGCGATAGTGTGTGGAAAGCGATATTGTTCGAGTAATAGAAAAGTGATTTTCGTTGATTGTGAAGTGATCTTAGAAGACAATTGCGATAGAAATTTATGGACAAGTGGAAGTTAGATTTTAATAGTGAAAATTAAAATTGTGAAATAGACCAAATAAGTGGCTGTGCATTTTTAAGTAATTTAGTAAACTCTTTTAATTTAATTTAAAAGACATTGCGTTTTCACTTTCCCGGAACATTAAAGTTATTGGCCGCGAACCATAACACGCGACAGTGGTGTCGCGAAGTGAGAAAGAAAATTTTGAAAAGTGAAAACATTTAAACATTTTTAAAGTGCATAATAGTGAAATTTAACGTGAAAACTGTTGAAAAAAAAACAAAAACGAAAAACCAAAAAAATAAAAATGCCACGAAACTTGCATCTAAAAATTAATGAATTGACCATGTCGGAGCTTAAGGAAGAGTTGGAACAGCGAAATCTGGCTACGCAAGGTACAAAGGCCACACTGATTGCACGCTTGCGCGACGTGATCAAATCGGAAGGCGTAAATCTGGATTTGGGTAAGCCCTCAGATGCAGAAAATGGTGCAGAAGGTGGAGAAGCAGAAACACCAAAACCAAAGGAAACAGAAAATGCACTGATGCAAATGTTGATGCTGATGCAGCAGGAGCAGCGACAACAGTCATCTAATTTAACTGCGAAGCTAGAGGAACAATCAGCGAAGCTAAATGAACAATCAGCGAAGCTAAATGAGCAGTCATCAAGTTTAACTGTGAAGCTAAGTGAACAGTCATCTAATTTAACTGCGAAGTTAAATGAACAATCAGCGAAGCTGGACCAACAAGCGATCGAAATCAAGGCAAACATCACACAGAAGCTGGAAAAACAGTCAACCGAAATAAAAGCGGAATCAAAGGCGTCGAGGAAAAGGTTGACCAGGTGGAGGAAAAGGTTTACCAGGTCGAGGAAAACGTCAGCCATGTGAAGAGAGAATGAACCATGAGATGGAAAAAGTGAAAAAAGAATTGGAAGCAGCGAAGGCAGTAGTGACCACTTCACCGGCCTCGCTTATAACCGCGCAGCGCAAAGCACATCCAGAAATGTGAAAGCACCAATATTCGATGGGCAAACGGTCTGGAGTATTTACAAGAACCAGTTTGAAGCTGCCGCAAGGGCAAATCACTGGAATGAACAGGAACGAGCAACTGCACTGATTTTTGCTCTAAGAGGCCTAGCTGACGAGCTTTTGCAGACGATCCCCGTTGAATTGCACTCAAGCGCAAATGCTAGAGTGAACGCGCTCGACATGCGTTATGGAGACGATCATCTAAAGCAGATTTATCGGTCACAGCTAAGGCGTTGGGTGCAGAAGTCTGGTGAAACCCTACAGCAGCTTGCCCAAGACATTAAGCGAGTAGCACTTTTGGCTTACCCAGCCTACGACCCAGAACATCGAGATGATGCAGCGACAGAAACATTCATCAGCGCACTAAAGGACCCGGAATTGCGACAAGTGGTACGTGACTCGTACCACTCCCCGGGTTCGTGAGGCAGTGACAGACGAGTGCAGGTGTGAGCGCGTGAAAATTGAGCGAGACCCGCATGTAAATGGTGCGCCTAGATGCTGGAGTTGCGGAGAGAAGAGGCACCTGCAAAGAGACTGGAAGAAGCAAAGAAAACCGAGCTATTGTCCAGGGTGTGCAGGTAGGAGGAGATCCAGACCGAGTCAGGAGCCCAGAGTGGAAGCCCTTCAAACAGAGGGGTCGGGAAACATGTAAGAGCAAAATTCGTGGGGCAGAGGTTGGCTAGGAGGATTGACGTCCCCAGCACCACCATCACCGTGTCAGGGCTACATCGTGGAGAAGCAGACTTATGCCTTCCAGGTCAAGTTGACGGAGAACACTGCACCATAACAATCGACACCGGTGCAACCCGATCGATTATCCGACCAGACCTAGTTAAACAGCAACAACTTCACAAGGGCAGAATTTTCTCACTACGGGCAGCTACGGGAGAAACTGCTCCTGTTCATGGAGAGGCCAACCTCCAGATACAGTTGGGAGACCTTGTGTTCCAACATAATTTTCTAGTCGCGAACATCATGGGTGACTGCATTCTCGGAATGGATTTTCTGCGACCACATGGAATCACGTTGGATTTGGGCAAACGTGTATTGAAATGGCAGAAGTACTGATGGAGGATCCCAGCGTCCAAATTCCCAAGATGAATGTAGTGGTATGTACTGACACTGATCAACCGAATTCTACCGAAAGCATTGTATGGGCCAAGCTGGATGGTGATTCTGGAGACCACCGATCTTATCTGATAGAGCCAACGAAGACGTCCGCATTGTGCAGTTTGATTGTAGGACGAAGCCTTGTGAGATCTTTAAGGAACGGATATGTGCTGGTTAGAGTCCTTAACACCGCAGACACAACCACGAGCATCAAAGCGGGAGAAGTCATCGGCAGCTGCCAGCCTATTTCCACCATCACCTCTTTGGAAGCTACTCACGACCATCATGGGAAAAGGAGGCAAGACACAGACAAAGCCCGGAATCCACGTCTGCAATATTGAAGCAGGTCAAATCGCCAGTGCAGCTATTCAAACGGGCCTCTGATCTGGTCACCAAGTACAGTGACATCTTCTCAACAAGCCCGGATGACGAAGGCCGAACGAGTATGGTAACTCACGTCATAGATACACAGGGAGCCAAGCCGATTCGACAAGCACCGAGATGGCTCCCTAAAGCCAAACAAGGAGAAGTGAGCGCGCTGATCTCGGACATGGAAAAACAAGGCGTTATTGAACCTTCTGTCAGTCCATGGGCCGCGCCTGTAGTTCTAGTAAAGAAAAAGGATTGTAGCACTCGTGTTTGTGTCAACTATAGGCAGCTTAACGACATCACTAAGAAAGATAGTTACCCACTCCCACGCATCGATGACATCATGGACACTTTAACCGACGCAAAATGGTTTTCTACTCTCAATCTCAAGAGTGGCTACTGGCAGGTAGAAATTGACAAGAAAGACCGAGAGAAGACCGCATTTTCAGTTGAGATCGGATTGTGGCAATTTGTGGTGATGCCATTTGGGCTTTGCAATGCTCCAGCCACTTTCGAACGCCTGAGGGAGTACGTGCTACGTGGCCTCACCTGGAAAACCTGCTTGATGTACCTAGATGACATCATTGTCATCGGGAGAACGTTCGAAGAGCATGTGCGGAACTTAGAAGAGGTTTTCTCCCGATTGCAACTGGCAAATTTGAAACGTAGTCCCGACGAGTGTACCCTTTTCGCAGCTGAAGTAAGATACCTGGGACACGTCGTATCAGCAGAAGGGGTCAAAACAGACCCTGAGAAAATTGAAGCCGTGAAAAGCTGGCCAACACCAAACAACAAGCGCCAACTATGAAGTTTTCTGGGTCTGGCGAACTACTATCGAAGATTTGTCAAAGACTTTGCCAAAACAGCTAAGTGTCTCCATCAGCTAACCGAAAAAAATCGTCCATATGTCTGGAATGAACAATGCCAGGTAGCCTTTGAGACCTTGCAGGAGAAGCTGTGTGAATCACTTGTGCTGGTTTATCCGAAACCCGGAAAAATGTTTGTAGTTACACCGATGCAAGCAACAGTGGTATTGGAGCTGTACTCTCCCAGCAGATCGATGGCGAAGAAAGAGTCCTCTCGTCTTACAATCGAGTTCTTTCAAAAAGTGAGAGGAACTACTGCGTGACCAGGATGGAGCTATTGGCTATAATAGAGGCCACCAAGCAGTTCCACAAGTACCTATATGGCCAGAAATTTGTTCTTCGAACGGACCATGCATCACTGAGATGGCTGCTCAACTTCAAAAACCCCGAGGGACAAGTTGCGAGATGGATCGAAAGATTGCAGTCATACGACTACGAAATTGTTCATCGGAAGGGCGGAGTTCATGGAAATGCTGACGTCCTATCCCACCGTCCATGTCCAGCTTACTGCAAGCATTGCCGACGGATTGAGAAAAAGGAGCCGCCCGTTGATCTGCGATTGATAACGGCCGAATTCGATGAAGGTTGGTCATCGGGGAAGATTCGAAATGCCCAGTTAGCCGATGAAGATATCGGACCATTGCTCGTATGAAAGGAGACGACTGGGCGACCTGAGTGGAAAGACGTTTTAAAGGAGGGCGCAACCCTGAAAAGCTATTGGGTACAATGTAACTCCCTTAAGGTGGAGGGTGGCGTGCTCAAGCGGAAATGGGAAACGGTGGATGGCAGCTCCTATAGGATGCAAACTATAATTCCCAAAAGCCGAATCCACGATGTGATTAAGGAAATGCATGACGGACCCTCGGGAGGCCACCTTGGTGTTGACAAGACCTTAGCAAAATCGCGATAAGGGTTCTACTGGCTCCACGCTCGAGAAGACGTAGAGGACTGGTACCGCAGATGCACAATTTGCGCTTCCGTCAAAGGCCCAAAACGACGACTGAGAGGACAAATGCAAACCTATAACGTGGGGGTACCGTTTGAAAGGATTGCTGTTGACATCGCAGGACCCTTTCCTGAATCCGAATGGGGAAATCAATACACGCTGGTTGTGGCCGATTATTTCAGCAAGTGGCCCGAGGTCTACCTCATTCCCAACCAGGAAGCAACTACTGTAGCTGAACAGCTAGTGTTAAATTGGATCAGTAGGTACGGCGTACCTTGTGAACTACATTCAGATCAAGGTCGAAGCTTTTTAGCGAAATGTGCGAGCTGCTGGGAATACGGAAAACGAGGGTAACACCGCTGCATCTTCAATCTGATGGAATGGTCGAACGTTTCAACGGCACTCTCAATAAACACCTGGCCAAGATGGTTGTCGAGAACCAAAGGAACTGGGACCGACACATTCCACTATTTTTGATGGCGTACAGAGCTGCCAAACATGCATCGACGGGCCAAGCCCAAGCCAAAGTCATTTTTGGAAAGACTGCCAGCTGATATAAAGTTCGGAACACCCACCGAGAAACCCCAAACCATCTCGGAGTACGCAAGTGTGCTAAGACAACGCTTGAACCAGATACATCGGATAATGCGAAAACACCTCGAATTGGCTACTGACCGCATGAAGACCAGATATGATCTAAAGGCAAATTCTACTGGCTTCCAGCAAGATGACTTGGTGTGGCTATATAACCCGCAACGGCGAAAGGGTAGGTCTCCAAAGTTGCAACATAATTGGGAGGGACCATACCGAGTTGCAAAGCGAATCAACGACGTCGTATACCGAATACAGGAACATCGTAAGCCAAGAGCCAAAATGAAAATCGTGCACCTGCACCGTCTTGCCCCATATTACATCCAGGGAGAATTGATTACAACTGGCGACACAACTTTTCGGGGCAAAAAGAACTGAGGTGGGGGCAGTGTTACATGTACAAAGAATTCTGCGAGCTACTGTCGCAATTGTTTTCAAAACCATTAAGAACATCAACAAAATGAATTTACTCGAAACCACGAGAACCCACCAAGCATGATCAACATCTAAAAGTGACGTCACTCCATTCATTAATCTGCTCGAATATACCAGATATCTCTCGGCAGAACATTCGCCAATGTACGAGAAATGCATTGAACGGATCTGCTCGAATATACCAGATGCCTCTCGGCAGAACATTCGCCAATGTACGAGAAATGCATTGAGTGGATGGAGACCCTATATAAAGGCGAGCTGAATGAATGGGGGGGTCATTCATTCGACCGCGATAAAAACTGCGATAGTGTGTGGAAAGCGATATTGTTCGAGTAATAGAAAAGTGATTTTCGTTGATTGTGAAGTGATCTTAGTAGACAATTGCGATAGAAATTTATGGACAAGTGGAAGTTAGATTTTAATAGTGAAAATTAAAATTGTGAAATAGACCAAATAAGTGGCTGTGCATTTTTAAGTAACTTAGTAAACTCTTTTAATTTAATTTAAAAGACATTGCGTTTTCATTTTCCCGGAACATTAAAATTATTGGCCGCGGACCATAACACGCGACAATACCATTACTGAATAACTTATAACGCTATTCATATAAAGCTGCATATACTCGTATAGCTGTCGCATCAGCTTAAGAATTCTTTGTTGTCATAATGATTATTACCATTGCCTACTCACACAGGCTCAAAAGCGGATTCGCGACTTCTAGTACGGGCCAGGCATTTAGACCTGTTGACCTGTTGTTTCATATCTATTGAACAGCTATTGTCGGGCCCTACTATGGTCATTGTAATTGCATTCTGCATAAGCAAACATGGATTCTACGTCTTGCATTCATTGCGTAGTGAAGTATTTTTTAATTGCTCCAGTTTTCAAAAATTAAATAATTTTTAAAATGTCAGTTGGAAATTAATTTTTATTGAAAAAAGCTTATCAAATCGTTGAAGCAATCGATTCAAGCATTTTTTAGCGAATATCATATTTCTATTTCGATACAAAAAGACAAGCGATGAATCCAAAGAATGTTTTTAGACCGCTGGTATGGAAAGTGAAGGAAATGTCTAAGGCAATTCCGGTAAAGATACTAATGTAAATTTTATACAATATTTTAGTAATAAGAACAAGGAGGAGACCCCAACTCACAGTTCAACTGATTCTCCAGAAAAAGTTTCACCAATAAATGATTTCGGACAAAGCGGAAGAGATATGGTTCAGCTATTGGCAGCCGAAAATAAATTAAACAATTACGAAATCAAAGGGTAAATGCAGAAAAATTAACTATCAAAACGAAATCATTGGTTGATTTTAAGTAAACCAAAGATACTCTGAATTCTGAGAAGGTTCTACACTTCACCTATACCCCAAAAAGTGAAAAAATCAGACCTTTTCATTGAAGGGTCTGGACTTCGGAAGGAAGCTGCACCAGAAATCAAATACATTTCTGTCCCAAAACATCCTTTGCAACAAGGAGATCGACCATTGAAATGAAGTATTTACCGCTTTATTTCTGTAGTGTCCATTAGAGAATTTCGCTGCTAGGTAGGGATAACCTTTTCGTTATTTCTGCCTATGCAACGAGAAGAAACGTTCTCAAGTTCAAAGAGGAGCTCGATTCATTGTTCAACACTCGGAATGAAGAGGCTGCATAGTTTTTATAATTTAACCTTTGACTTGAATGCCCGGCATATATCATGGCTGAAATCCAACGATAGTCCATTACGTGGATTCCTGAAATCGTGGATAACAGAGAACCAAATTAAATACAGGTGCACTCAATATGGGTCAGAGCTCCCAGCATACCTTAGGACAAATTCATATTTGGACCTCTGCATTGCTGATGCAAGACTTGAATTCAACTTTAATAGTCCTCAACGGAAACTGCAGGTGCTTACTTACGATAGCGATCATTATGCAATCATAATGGAAATCAATCATCAGAAGGATGAGGTTTCCCTCATTCCAGTTCAGCATGAAAATCCTCAGTGTTGCGGAAACTCCTCCCGTTTTCTCAGGCAAAGGCTTCAATCCGTGGTTGTCGATGGCGTGACCCAAAAGCCTGACTTCCTGCTTTTCGAATTGGCACTTAGGAATATTGACAATCAGACCGAACTTGATAAGCCGATCCAGCACTTGCGTTACGTGAACCAGGTGTGCCTGTTGGCTGGGAGAGAAGATCACTATATCGTCGAGGTAAACAAATACGTTGTCCAAGCCACGAAGCACTTCGTGCATGAAGCGCTGAAACATCTGATCTGCGTTTCAAAGTCCGAACGTCATGTACATGAATTCGTACAATCTGAACGATGCAATGATGGCAGTGTTCGGAATGTCGCTTGGTTCCACGGGGATTTGGTGGTTCGCCTTCTGTAAATCGGTCACGGAAAAAATGTCATTCCGTGGAGGGCTGCAGTACAATCCTGAAGAAATCCAATGGGATAGCGGTCCGGGATTGGATGGTTGTTGAGCACGTGGTAGTCCCCGCATGGTCGCCAATCTCCTTTCGACTTTTTCACCATATGCAAAGGGCTAATCCATGCACTTTTTATGGGCGGCAAATTCCGAGTTGGATGAGGTGATCAAATTCGGCTTTGGCGGCGGCCAGCTTGTCAGGTGGAAGTCTCCGTGCCTTAGCGTTGACTAGTGGTCCCTTGGTTAGGATGTGATGCGTGGTTGAGCACTTGGTGGTTCGTTGTCCTCCGAGAGGTTAATGTATTCCAACATCAGTGATCGCAGCTCGTCACTAACATCATCCGGGAGCAAGTCAGCTTTGGGCGGCTTTTTATAGATGTGCGCGATGATTGTTTTGAGGCGTGCGCATTCAATAAGGCGTCTCCCCTTCAAGTCAACGAGGAGGCCATAGTGTTCGATGAAGTCGGCCCCGATGATTGGAGAGCTTACATCGGCTATTGTGAAAGTCCACGTAAACGGCGTTGAAAGTCCCAAGTTCAGTTTCACTGATCTTTTGCCGAATGTTCGAATCCTTGAACCGTTGGCTGCCACTGATTTTGATGAGGCGCCGGGGGACAAAGATCTCGGATGGTTGGTGGTATTACTGAGACATCTGCGCCGGTATCGATGAGGAAAGCACTTTTGTTAATGTTGTCGTGAATTTTCAAGCGTTCGATTTTGCGATAGGGGGTCGCTACGTGTGGACGGTCGGTTCCTAGTTTTTTGAGTGGGAGCAGGGTTGTCGGCAATTTTTGGCACTCGGTCCATAATCCTGGTGAAACCAACAAAGCTGATCGTCGGACTCTCTGGTGTGGCGTGGTGGGGATGCTGGCTGCTGCGTAGGCCGCGCGCGATGTGCTTCGTGTCGTGAAGTTGATCGCTGTCTGTTACGCAAAGCTTGAAGTGCGTCCTCGATCTTCGTCATCCTGTGGCTGAGGTCGCGTACTGCGGAGGCGAGATTGCTCAGCTCGCTTGTGATTCGCAGCGTTGGTGGGATGCTATGCTGTGGCTCATCTCCCTTTGTGACTGCGGCGTCTGACTGTCGGGTGACTTCATGCACACGACCAGCGATCGTTGCGAGATCTGAGAGCGGGGCGTCGTTAGCTGATAGGATGCTCCTCAATGTGACATCGAGGCGGTTGAGCCACATCTGTTGGAGCAAGGTGTCAGTTGCATTTCCGTTGGCGAGCGTACGCATCTGGTTGAGAAGCTGTGACGGGCGCTGGTCTCCAAGCTCGATTTCAGAAAATAGCTTCTGAATACGCTGTTGGGCCGAGTCAGCGTTGACGGCCAGCAGGGCGTTTTTCAGGGTGCTGTATTTGTTGTCGGGTGGGGGGTTCGTGATCGCGTTACGCACCTGCTGCATCGCTTTCGTGCCCAGGTTCGCCACGAGGAGGTTGAACTTGGTGGTGTCGTTTGATACTCGGATGGTGGCGAAATTTGCATATACCTGGGCGAACCAAAGCTCCACGTCCTCCTGCCACAAGGGTGGAATTCTGAACGCAACGCGTGCCATCCCCTCCATGTCGTGAGCTTCTTCCTTCGGTACGGTCCCGGCTTGTGGAACGAGCGTGGGCGTTGCTTTTGCTGGTGAAACCATTTCAGGCGTTGGTCGTGACTGCGCGACGTTTCACACCGCGGACGTGGCTCCTGTACAGCTTGTAGGCGAGGCTGATGGATTTGATGGTTAGCGCCAGCACTAGCAGCAGCTCAATTTTCGAGCTCTGAATTTGCAGCTCCGAGTTCACGACCACCGTGTTGGTGACGTCTCCCTTGATGGCCGGTGGTTGTGTATTGCCCATTCGCTACTGTTGTGGAGCGTAAATGTAGAGCGTGGCATAGATCCAATGTCAATGATGAAGCGTATTTCGATGGTCAGGATCGCCAATATGAATAAGGGAAGAGATTTTCCTATAAATAGATTCTAAAAACGCCTTTACAAAAACTGGTTTTATAAATTTTCGATGCGTTGACATAGAGTGAATGAATGACTTAATGTGACGATTTGAGACTGTGAGAGATTTCTGTGTGTTGTTCACTTGAAACCGCTGATACGGCATCACAAACGATAGCTCCACGGTTGCTTATCGCGTTGGTTACAAATCGCTGATAAGGCATCGCCAACGATAGCACCACGGTTGTTTATCGCGTTTGTTACAACATCTGCTGACGAGCATTCGTTCCATCGTCGCATATCGCCAGCGCAACGCTATCCAGGCACAACATAGTTGCACCAATTCATCGCGTGGACATGGGATCGCGGAATCTCCCAGTCAGCGATATTCCAATCAAGCGCAACATAGTCGTGCATGTTGACGGCACCGTGACGGACTTTGCGATTGATGTTGCCTAGCCCAGGGTGCACACGTATGCATGCTGGGTGCGTTGGTGGTCCACCACATTTCCATTGTACTAGCACTTTGGTTGTACCAGATCTGACATCCATATGTCAAAACTGGTCTATCTAGGGTCTTGTAACAGATAACTTTAACCTTTTGATCAATGTATCTGGAATGAAAGAGTCGACGAAGGGCCATGACTGTTTTTTGTGCTTTAATAAGCATGATTTTGACATGTTTAGTATAGTACAGATACTGATCGAGATGAACACCGAGGTATCGAACACAGGATTCATGTGGAACCCGTGCTGAACTACCCTTGCTAGCTATGATGTGGAAATCCTTCCACTTACGTTTCAGATCTTGACGCCCCCTACAGCGTTGTCCAAAACAAAATAGTTTCGCTCTTCTGCGCATTGATTTTCATTCGCCAATTGTCAGTGTACAGCTGTACATCATTGAACATTTTTTGGAGATTGCTCTGAACTATTGTAGCGATTCGGTTTGCCGTATAGATGAGCAGATCATCAGCAAACGCTACCAATGATCACGTTGGTGAGACGTTTAAATCAAAGCCGTTCAATAGGTAGCGAATGAATATTGAGAATAGCAGGCGCGCAATAACTGTTCCCTGTTGTAGACCATTCAAGGCCTTGAATTCACGCAGTGTCCTCAGATTGCCATCAGTTGCAACAAAACATTTCCTGTATAACATATTGCACATCACCGCGGCAAGGTGTCTGGGGAACGTATCCTGAAGGAGTTTAAAAATTAATTCATCTAACCACACCGTATCGAAGGCTTTCTCCATATCAATGAGACACGCTCCAACACATTGTCTGGGGTTATTTTCGTTATTGCATGTATGGTCGAATATCTGGCACGAAAAAAAATTGGCAATTCGGCATCAACTCATATTTCTCAATGTGGGCGTTTAATGCTCTGATGAGTATCACTTCAAACACCTTGCTGATGTTAGGCAGCAAGCTAATTGGGTGATAGATTTTATGGCATGAAGATTCATTTCCTTTTTCCAAGATCGGAAACACCTTCCCATTCATTTGGGAAGTATGAATTGTTTGACATGTTGTTGAATAATATGCAATAATTCCTAATAGTAACCTCAGGCAAATGTCGGAGAACTACATTTGGAATACCATCAGTAACACATGATTTCTTGTTGTTTATCCTGGGAAATACGAAACAAAAGTCTTCATACCTGACAAAATAATCAATAAGATTCAAGCTTGGTATGAGGTCAGATGTTAATGTTTCATTGAAATAAAGCATTGATTCACCATTCAGGCTTGATTTGAAGTCGGAAACTTTTGCTTCAGCGACCTCTGAAAATATTTCATTCCTCTCTCGGGGCTTAGTAGATGAACCAATTCAATATGTATTCCAATCAGGGCAAGTTCCATTTCTATCCGGAGTCATACTATCAATTTCGATACCAGCCCGATCGAGAAGATTTATCTCATCACTAGTGACTTCAAGGTTCGATACTTTCACTCGAGACTTCTTACGGAATATGCTATTCGCTTTCGCGAAAACGCCATTTGAGTCCTGTGGGCTAATACCCCTCAGTTTTCCCGCCCATTGATTGTTGACCTCACTCCTGAAGTATGAACGGATAAAGTTCCGGACATTCTTAAGTTTTAATTTCAACAAAGCCAACGAGGGATATTTATTGATCAAAAATCGTCGATAAATATTGTTGACGCATGTAATAAGAATGCTTTTTAAGCTTTTCAACCTGGCGATGGTTGGTGTTTCATATTCTTCCATATTGTTTCGATGTTTAATCTTGGGAACTATTTTCTCAATGGTTTCCAACGTCAGCTTCTCTGACGTCAACAAATAGAGATCTATTTCAGTGTAAGTTAAATTCCTGTCATTAAGAACCCTTGAGCAAGAGTTGCCATCATCAGAAGGAAGACATTGCTTCTGGTACTCGCGATTAAAGTTCTTTTGAAACTTTCTCCAGTCTGTTTTTTTTTTAAATTCAACCGATGATTTTCATGTTGAATGAAATGAATTTGATGATTGATTTCCATTACGATTGCATTATGGTCGCTATCATAAGGAAGCACCTGCAGTTTCCATTAAGGACTGTTTTCAATTTGGTTCTCTGTTATCCACGATTTCAGGAAAACACCTCTTGGATTATTGGTGGCGTTCAGCCATGATGTATGCTTGGCATTCAGGTGACCAGCAAGAATATAATAACCATGCAGCCTGTTCAATCTGAGTATTTCAAACAAGGAATTGAGCTCCTCCTTCAACTTGAGAACATTTCGACCAGTTGCATAGGCAGAGATAATGAAGAGGTTATCCTCACCTGGCAGTGAGATTTTGATAACGGACACTTCAAGAGATTCAAAGCTTTTGAATTCGAAATTTTCAATATTTTGGAAACAATAGGGTTTACTATGTAATATCCCGGTGGCACCTCCTCAATAACCGTTTACCCTATCGTTTCTTTTGAATTCAAACTCCTTAAATGTCATGTTGTGCCATGAATTGAGGTGGGTATCAGTGAGCAGTATGATGTCAGGCTTTTGCTTGACAAGGAACTCCAAGAGACAGTCATGTCGATGTATTGCAACAATGGAATTGTTTGATCGAGATGGGACGAATTCTACTCATGGGAATGTGACTGGTTGACAAACTATTTTGAAGCATGTTGGCCTAAACGTTGCGAAATTGATTTTCTGGTCTTGTTTATTTATTCTTTCTGAAAGAGATTCAAGCTGTTGGTAACTTTTGAGAAGCAGGTCGTTATTGCCACTTACTTTATTTATTCTATTTACATTTTTGTCTGCTGGTCCTCTATCAGCAAGTGCAAGTAATACTCCGGGGTTGACAAAGTCGGGGGTAACAAATTGCGATTTTCTTGGGTTTATTTTGGGGAGAATTTAACACTTGCATCTTGATACCGAGGGCATCCTCGATATGAAGCATGAATATCTTTGCATTCACCACAGCGATAGTGCATAGCACAAGTGGCAGCCAAAGGACCGAATCTTTGGCACCTGTAACACTGGTTGACTTCAGTTTTTTAGAGGCGTTCCCACCTCACAACTCTAAAGTTTAAGTACTATACCTGTTGGAGGGCACTCGGGTTGCTATCATTAGAAATTTGGACCAAAAAAATGGTAAAACTTTGCCTTCAACAGTCGATCTCCTTGTAGAAAAATGTTTCACACTGATCAACTTAACAGCTGGTGTTACTTCCTGTAACATGTCAAGGAGATCAACTATATTCTCCCCACAGTCCAAGCTCTTCAATACGAAGGTCTGATTTTTTCCGCCTTTGGCGTGTACGTGAAGTGGAGAGCTTTCATACTATTAAGAGCATCTTTCCCTAGCTTAAAATCAGCCAATGTTTTTGTTTTAATTGTGACTTTATCGGCGGTCACTCTCTTAACTTCGAAATTGTCGGTCTTATGTTCGGCTGCCAATAGCCGAACCATATCCCCTCCACTCTGCCCAAAAATATTTATCTCAGTTATCATAATATTTTTAATAGGAGAACCAGCAGACACACCAGTTGGCGTCTGCTCCTTCTCCTTTTTTTTCGATTTTAAATATTCAATAAATTGTTAGTACAATCATTAATATTACCTTTGTTATCTTGGCACTCCATCTCGATGTCCATTGCGTCATTCATCGCAGGCAGTAATACATAGTAATAGGCGCTGTCGTTGCTCCTCCTGCGCTTAGTATATTTTCAGTATCATGGATTAATGTCTTGCGTCTCATCTTGTAATGTTGCTTTATATGTTTGAACCTTTTGCGTGGCTACTGTTTTTTCGTTCTTTTTGTTTTTTGTCGCTTCTTTTTTTCATTCTTCTTATTTGTTATCGCTTCTTCTTTGCCGGACATAATCGGTTTCCTCATCACTTTTGTTTTGTTCACATTTGTTAATGTCCGGATCATGTCCTCCAAACTTTATAAACGGAGTTTCTACTCATCATTTTGCTTAGTAACCTTCGCGTTTTTTCTGGTCACTCTTTCGTATTCTTCATTTGAATGCGTAATACGCTTGCCATGCTCACAGATGTCTTGGTCGTTTTCCTGTTTCATATTTTTTTCATTCTTCGCATTAGAAATGCCTGGCCCTGGGTCCCTCAGCGGTGGGAAGCTGTCGGGCTCCTCCATACCCCTGGTGAAACTTTCTCGCAAGTGAAATCCAGATACACGATAAATTGTTCAAATAGTTGGAGGATGTAAAAAGTTTTTTTTCTAAAATTACTTTCTAATATTCTTTGAATTTTTAAAAATTCTTGACAAGAGCGAATTAAAAACACGTCTACACGCAACGAGTGTTAGACATAGAATATGAAGAGTTCTCATCAAGACCTTTCATTTGATACCCATATCGGCTACCTTTGCTGAATTTTTTTTTCGGTGGCGGCTCCCCTATCTGGGGAGACCCCCCCTTAAATACCTTATAAAATTCTTTTCTAGTTGAACTTTGACGAGAGCATCACTTTACACTTGCATACATACTTCTAGCTCAAGTAGTTTGCGAGAAAAAGTGCTGTGACACGTGGACGGAGTGACGGACAGACAGGACGCGATTTTAGTAGAGTTTTATTAAATTATTTTAAAAACCCCGAAAAACGTATTGGTGAGAGTTTCAAAGGAAGTTGAATCGGAATTACCTGATGCAATGTCCACCTTCTGATGATGGAAACTCTTGCTCAATGGTTCCTAATGATAGAATTTAACTCATGACGAAATGCATCTCTATTTGTCGAAGTAAGAGAAGCTAACATTGGGAACCATTGAGAAAATAGTTCCCAAGATTAATCATCCAAACTATATGGAAGGATATGAAACGCCAACATAACCCTTCTTCTCACTCGTGTCCACAATATTAATCGGCAAATTTCGGGCTAAACCATACTTCGTTACCTTTATTGAAATTACACCTGAAGAATGTCTGCAACTAAATACGGTAGTAAAACATGGGTACATAAAAATGTCAGAGAGAGATGGTGGAATTCACCGAGATTAGCCTTGTCTGAGGACGCGTGAATGCGCTGGCAGGCTGGCATTGCCGTATTGTGGGGCCGGTTCTTTTCCCCAACACAAGGATCCACTACAAAAAAATTTTGCATTCATGAATTCCTTTATACAAACACGTATCGACCGGAAACGAGGGCGAGGTATCCTACCAAAGGTTGAAATTGCTAAAGCAAATAGCAAACTGAGCCTGGCGAACACAGACGAGACTTGGGAGGACTTCGTTTTTACCGACGATACGTATGCCCCCAAAATAAGAGTGGGGCATCCAGGTGGAAGCGGCGCCTCCTCACTGTCCCCCCCATCTGGATCAAGATCCAATAAAGACATGGCCATTCATTTTCTATTTACATGATAAACTTACACAAACATAATTTGCATGAATTTCTCCCTTGAATGAAAAGTATGAACGTGGCAAATTTATCTTATTATCTTATGTGATGGAATTACATAATACTATACCATAAATAGGCATGCAAGTGGAAGAGCACCCTACCCTGCAAGAGCACCAGTAAACGACTTAAAAAGGGGTGAGCTCACCTGATGGCTAGCTCATTATAGTGGAGGGGCCAGCCAACGTGGCGGGCCCCATACCCGGTCAGATTTACAAGAGCAAATGGAAAGACCTAGTTTGAGATTTAATCACAAACTTGTTTTTTTTTTTTTTTATTTCTTGTTAATTCATCGGAAATTGTAAAAAAATGCGTTTCCCTTTCAATTACGATAAGACAAAAAAGGTATAAGAAAAACGATATAAATTTAATTAAAGACACAAGCGATTTAAATGAATAAATATTTTGGTTTGTATACGAAGATGCTTTTTACAAAGGGCTACAAAGTTAAATCTACACTACAGGAAAAAATCCTACATACATAATATGTATTTATTTCAAAGTAACTAGTTGCATTGAGATTAACCCCAAACTGAAATTCTTCTTAGCTTGAAAGATTTGGTTCTACTCACGATCAAAACGATTCACCACTTCGTTGCACTTTGAGGTAACGGAATTCTCATTTTTCTCTTTTTTCATACAAAAATGTGAAGGTTTTCTTTTTGAATATAAAATTCAAAAAAAAATAAAATCCAAATCTTTATAAACGATTGAAAAATAATAACATGTGGTTAATAATGTATTACTATAAAAAAATATAAAGTTAATAAAGAAAAAACAGAAGTGTACCAACCCAACATCCTCGAAGAGCGCTCGTAGATGGTGTGGGTGATGCAATATTTTGCTGAAATTCTATTAACACTACACTGGCTCATTTGGATTTACGAAAATTCGGGTGTTTTAAGATTTGGATTTTCCGTTTCACAAATACAGAAAAGGAATTACTCTGCGACACAACTAAGCTAACAGCGAATAAAGAATTTATGTACGCCGTTTCAACACGTTTTACAAATAATGATATTTTGCTCTCCTAAGACTAATCCAATAGCGCTCGTCAACTTCGTTTCCACAACACTCATCGTGAAAGTGATCACCAAAAAATTGAAAATATAAATACTGGCAATTGCATGAGGCAAATATGAATGCACTCGAAGTTCGAATCATGTCGCCACATTTTTGTAGTTTTTCGTCGTCCGCGTAAGATCCATTTAGCCCTAATTTGTTCCAAAGAATTATGACCAAAGCTGGTTGATTTCGTTTCACCACAGCTATTTCCAAATTTTTCTGTCCTGATTGGGCAACTCCAAGCAAAGCTTTAATTGATAATTTAACAGCACCTTCTTCCGTTTCCACTTCTTCTGGTTTGTAATATTTTTCGGAAAATTTGCGTATAGTTTGGCTGATCAGCCAGTTGCGTTGGGCTTTTAATTCGTAGTAAATGCCCGAAGGCTCAGTTTGATACAGATGAAGTGTTGCATCATAATCAAAACCACAGATCTAACACGATATGCTGAATGGACGTCGTCCATTACTCTGTGTGTATTTTGTTTAAGGCCAGCGATGAATCTGGATATATAATCTAACATGACGGGATCTTCGACGTTTAACTTGTGACACTCAACTTGTGCCCAATTTATTAAAATTTGAGCACCGGCCATAAGATCAGCAAAGGCCGTCACTACATGACTATCTAGCGGGCAAATTTTGCTTTTAATGCGTTCTTCCTGCTGTTTTCCGACACATTTCTTTTCCACGCCAAGAACAACAACGTTTACACCGTTTGCGGTCATCCACGTCGAATTCTAGCGTTTTCCTTGACTTATCGCCACAAAAAAAGCTCGAATTAGTAACGAACAATCATCACCAACACCCATTATCAGGAGCAATCCTAGCCTCACAACCCTCTACACAAGTGTCGAACTTTTCCCGCTAGCACAGCACTCGGAACGACATGATTTTTCAACGACAAAAATTTTGCGGCCACTTAGAATTGGAAATTTTAGACTTAGATACAGATACATTTGATTTTTCAAAAAAAAAAAAAAAATAGATACAATGTAGTATTATGAAAGAAATAACAAGTTAGGTAAACAGACCTACGCTCATGTCAGAAGGATTTGTACTCAACTTCTCAGAAATGCAGTCACCAGCAACGAATAAAGTCAAGAAATATGTCAAGGAGATGTGCACGTTTAAAAAAAATCCATTGATTTTCTATTTTCAACGGGCGCCATTTTGTTGCAAACCGACAAAAATCACTCAAATCATGAACTCCTAAAAATATTAATGTTATTGCCCTTATTTGAAAATTTCAAGAAAGTCCATAAAATATCAAAATCATGTGTTATTGTTGTTGTAATTGGAGAAATTTCAAATGGGTATAACTTCCGTGTATATAATTCGATTTTCATCAAACTTACATAGTGTTACATGTACAAATAATTCTGCGAGCTACTGTCGCAATTGTTTTCACAACAATGAAGAACACGAATTCACTCGAAACCACGAGAACCCAACAAGCATGATCAACATCTGCAAGTGACGTCACTCCATTCATGAATTTGCTCGAATCTACCAGGTACCTCTCGGTAGAACATTCGCCAATAAACGAGAAATGGGTGAATAGGTAGAGACCCTATATAAAGGCGAGCTGAATGAATGGGGGGATCATCATTCATTCGACCGCGAGAAGAACTGCGATTGTGTGTGGGAAGCAATATTCTTCGAGTAGTAGAAAAGTGTGTTTCGTAATAGTGAAGTAATTTAGAAGACAATTGCGATAATAAATTTATGGACAAGTGTTAGATAATTTTAATAGTGACAATTAAAATTAGTGAAAGTGTTAACTGATTATTGTGCATTTTATTTAATTGAATAAACTCTTTTAACTTAAATTAAAAGACATTGTGTTTTCACTTTCCCGGAACGTTAAAATTATAGGCCGCGAACCAATAACACGCGACAATAGTTTAAGGACCTTTTGAAGGACTATTTAAATATAAAAGTTCGTTTAGTTTAAGGTTACCTATACGATTCTATTGGGGGAAATGTGAAATTCTAATATACTATTATTAACAAAGTTGAGCGAATTTTGACTTCTAAGGTATTTGTTGTTGTTGTACTCATAAACATCTACCTCTATAATTTTTTTCAGATTTTTCGGCTCACATGTGTCCAATCGCGACGGGGGGGGGGGGGACGCACAAATTTTTCGCGTATTTTCCCTCCCTGTGCACCCTTTGAAGCAAACTTTACCAAACTAAGACCTGTTTTGAAAAGTTCTTATCAAGACCTTTCATTTGATACCCATATCGGCTAAGTTTGATGAAATTTTTTTTTTTTCCGGAGGGTCATTCCCCTTTATGGGGAGCCCCCCTTAAATACCTTATAAAATTTTGTTGTAGTTGAACTTTGAAGAGAGCACCACTTCACATCTGCATACAAAATTTGATGTTTCTAGCTTAAGTAGTTACCGAGAAAAACTGCTGTGACACACGCATGGACGGACGGACGGACAGACAGACAAACAGGACACGATTTAAGTAGGGTTTTGTAAAATTATTTACAAAACCCTAAAAACGAATTTGAATTGCTAGGCTAAACAAGTGGTTAAGTAGAAGATTAATAACAGAAATGAATACAGTTGATGGACTTAAAATCGGGAATGAATCGAGTTTATTTTAACTTGACGAATTTATACAAATACAAATTATGCTTATTCTAATCAAAAAAGCATAACATTGCTTGTTCATAGTAAAAAAATGATAGCATTGCTTATTCATAGGTCGTTGCATTAAATATTGGATAATAAGAATTTGCGTATATTGCAATTGAATGCAATGACCTGCAATATGAATGCTTGGAATCTGTTTCACACCTGCATGCATATGCAATTCATAGTCAATGAATTGTATGGAATGTGCATATACGTGCATGCGTCGAATATGATACATAATCATCATTAGTTTGAATACCAGTCTTTCCTATCTAGCTAAACCCTTTTCTTCCAGCAGGACAATGTCGGCAAACGGTGGGTATGCCGCTAAGAGGGTAGGGTTCTTGTAATCCGCAGATGGTCGGTTTCGCGTTGCGAGCGGTACGTGGTACCATAATTTGTTTTGATGTTTTTTTATCAGAGTAGGATATTTAGTACTTTTGAAATATTATGAAATCTTATAAGTTCCTCCTATGAACTATTATGGCAGGATCGCCATGAAATGTTATGGTATGTTATGAAAAGTTACTAATTCGTCCCATGAAACGTTATGGCAGGGTCGCCATGATATGGTATCTTGTTATTCCGTACCTACGCAAGCGGAGAATCGCTCCGCAGAGAACATGGCGAGCAAATTGTCCACAACGCCGCAATTTCTACATCCGCAAATATAGCTTCACTGAGGGAAGACTTGTAATGAAAACGCCAAGACGATTCGATTACAAGCCTTTATTTTATTCCATCACACGTCAGTATTTATACAATTTTCTTTCACTTAACCTATGTCTTATACAGCTAACTTGGTTTCTCTTTTTTTAAAGTGTAAGAAAAAATTCATTATTTGACATATTTCTACTTATGATTTCCATTAAATTGATTTTATTGCCTTATGAACAAAAACTCACGCATCTCGATATTACCAAAGTCCAAATTACTACATTCACATGCATTTATTTTGTTCGATGGATAGATGTCCATATTCCATACATTATGCATGCAGTCATATGTCAATAACCCATGTTTGTACGCCTCACTTGGGTATGGTCGCTAACCCCTTGATGAGTAAGATAATGAGCGTGCATTGAGTGTGGTCAGGGAATACTTCCACACGTGATGGGTTATGAATGAAATGCAACGTGATATGGGTACACTCGACATTTAAAATGAGTGTAGCAGAATTAAAAGAACTGGTATATTTACATGTAGCCATGCGATAGGATTGACATTTCATGGTTGTCTTTTTTTGTTTGTTTATGTTGGACTTTTGTTGGCAAGCAAATGAATTTTGTTAGTAAGCTAATGAATTGAATGATGTACAATTGAACATGTGTACGAATAGTTGCTTATGATATGTACGTATGAATGTTATTACGGTTGTTGTTTTTGTTTATGATATGTGAATTCAATGTATTATTATAGCAAGCCAATGAATGTGTACATATTTTTGCTTATGATATGTACGTATGAATGTTATTACGATTATTGTTTATGATATGTGAATTCAATCTATTACACTTTGCATTAGAGTAGGATATTTTTAGGTACCGCGTTAGGAAAAAAGTAAGAAGTTTCGGATTAAATTAAGTTTTTTTGCTGTTGTTTAACTGAAGTGAAGTTAAATATGGAAGAAACTAGAGATAGTTTTCCCTTCCGTATGGTTGCATTTTAGACGCGTTTAAAGCGGGCACTTAATGGTGGCTGAATTAAAGTAATCGAGCGTCATCCATCTGAAAGACCTTCGATCAAAATCCTCTGCGAACTAGCTGGCCGACAAGCAGCCACTGCGAAATGGATTACGAGTGCACGGGCTGGTTGACCGATCGAGTACCATTCGTTGGCACTACTCAGACTTCACGTCTAGAACCGATGAGAGGTCGATTCACATTTCCCTCGGAAAATAGTCGTTCGTGTGCGAGAGTGAGAATTAAAATCATTGCGATTGGTGAATGTTCTGACGAGAACTACCTGGGATATTCAAGAAATTCCGAATATACGAAGTGACGTCATTCGTTTGCATCTTTTCAACCAATGTTGATCATGATGTTATAAAAAGTTGCGACAGTATTTCGCAGAATTGTGTGGACATGTAACAATATTAATACGAAATATAGGGCTGCAATTCAAAATATTTGGACCACACTAAAAAAAACTAACGCGAATAAAGATGAAATGGATTAATAAAGACAATTTAATTAAGATTAATCCCTTGTCATATAGCTCTATCGATACTCGCCTGCGTGTTTTGGAAAAAATTGTTTCTGATATCGATAGCAAAACTTCCAAACGAAATTCAGAATTGCCGAAAAATTTGGAGGAACAACTGCAAAGAGCCTTTAATAGTATGGAAAAAAATTTGCTTGAAAATATTAACTTTAAAGTAAATGCAACGCCATCATTAAATCACGAGCTGATACTCGCAGAATTTAGGCAAGAAGCAATGGTAAACTCTAGCCACAAAGAAGTGAAGGATACTGCTACATCTCGCATGAAAAAAATAACCCCCTGTCGCAAATATGCAGTCGGCAAAATCTCCTGTTCGGTGTACAAATAACATTATCCAATTTGGCACTCCCGGGTCAGAAGAGGAATGGAACAGGCAGATCGAGAAAATTAACATGGCAAATTCCCAACATCTGAAAATAATACCTGAATCACACCGGAAAAATCCTTAATACCAAGTATTTTTCGTCAAAGGAGCTCCAAAGTTGGCAGATATTGTGCGGGTGAGGAAGTTTCTCAAATTCGAGCTCTTACTTGAAAACTGTTCTGTAGAGTTGGTGCAACGCAAGTACAAATTCTTCAAATTATATATTCCTGCACGATATGCCTGGATGTTCATCGACCTACAAGAGGATAACAAGTGCCAGAACTGGAATGGAATGACTTTTAGGAAATGGAAATCCAAATCTAAATTCACTTAGAGTAAGACAATTGATCAAAATAAAAATAAAGATGATTTTCAGTAATCTTTAATCTCGTCACCAAGGACTTACTCTTCTGATATGATTTAGTCTTATTCTCGGACGTCGACTTTCTTTTCAAATGTTAGACACTTGGAGAGACAAATTCCCATTGAAACTCAGACCACTCAGAGCAATGAGATGCAAAATTCTCCTCTGATTGAACCGATAGTTGCATCTGTTAATAGCATCTCCCAAAAAACTTCTGCACAATCAACTATACTAATACCTTACTTAAATGTTGTTCTTGGTGGGCTCCGTCTTCTGAGGGTGTAATCCTTGTCTCGCCAGTTTTAGACAATCCGATCTCTACTATCAATGTCAGTCACCTACACCCACTAAACCCACCTCCTGTGAAGTTGGCACAGATATGAAGGATAATTTTGAAAGTAGATATCTACTTTCTAGACGTAGGGACCACAAATTGTTTGATTGCGTTCGACTTTATCTTGCTTACATGCACAAAGCGACTGAATCAACCTGTTTCGATGGTAAAACCAAAATTAATCTCAAAATACTAATTCAGCAAGAAGGCCTGCCTATTGAGATTGAGCCATTACGCCATCTTTTTGTAAAATCTCAGGAGTTACTCGGACTTTCTGCTGACCAGGTTAAAAAATGATCTGGCAACATACGCTTTGCATGTGAGATCTAAGCATGTCTCTATGCTCCAAAAAGCAAGAGAAGAGTTTAAAAAATATCATTCCTAATACTAATTTACCATTGAATGGTAGTAAACTCTTTTGCCATAATTGTCGCGTTATGAGACGCTAAGTCCTGCCATTTTAATGTTTTAACGTTCACCAAAACTTGGCTACATGATGGTTACATAAGCGAAGAAATTCTAGACAGTAGCTGGACCATTTATAGAGCTGATCGTGACTACTCATCCACTGGCCTAACCAAAGGTGGCGGAGTGTTGATTGCGATCAAAAGTTCCATGGCCTCTGAAAACGTTGATACTACCTCCTATAAAACTTTTGAACATAAGGTGGTTCGAATACGCTTAGGCAAGTGGTTTTTATACATAGGGGTATTTTACATTCCACCAAAATCTAACGAAACCTCCTACGAGAAGATATGTGAAATTCTAAATTCTATTGCTGCATCTCTGGAGGAACATGATCAAATTATAATTTTGGGAGACTTTAGCCGCCCTAATTTCCTGATGAAACTGATAACCATCTTCTACCAGTAAACCTCTCAAATACCATCGATCTTAATCTAATCAAGGCCTTTTATGGTAATGACTTACAACAAGTATCACTGACTCCCAACCAAAACGGAAATTGGTTGGATCTTATTTTTATCAATGCTTATGACGATGTTGTGGCAAATCCAACCAATGACAAAGAGAACCTTTTCTCTAACACACGAAGCCATTTCGCTTCTCCGGTTGAACTTCCCATATCTGATGTAACTTTTTTCCGAACGTGCAATGACTGTATTGTATTTGATTTCTTAAATGCTGATTATAATAGCATTAAATTTTATCTTGCCAATATTGATTGGAACTATCTTTCAAGTTTAGATTAAGAGGAAGCAGTCTCTTCATTCTATAAAACACTCTTCGAATGCATTGAGACTCATGTTCCTAAAATAAAGAAAAAACCCAAAGTTTCCAAGCCCTGGCTTGATCGCGACCTTCAACGTCTGCGGAATAAAAGGAACAAACTCTATAAATTAATGAGAGATAACAACTTTGACACAAGCCTTAAGATTAAATATGATGAGCTGGCTACGGAATTCACTATAAGATCTCGCGAAGCCTATGATCAATACATCAATTCAACCGGGGAAAATATTATTCGTAATCCCAAAGAATTTTTCAATTTCGTAAAAACCAAGCAAGAAGCCACAGGATTTCCAACATCAATGTATTATGGTGATAGTAATTCAATTTGCCCTCAAATTATATGCGGCCTTTTTGCCGAGCATTTCCAAGAGGTTTTCCGCCCGGCCACCAATTCTTCTAGCATACCAATTTGCCATTCAACGACCACCATTCTTTGATGAAATGAGTTTGTCAAGTGAAGATATCGTAAGCGCTATTAAAGAATTTGATATTAACAAGGGGCCTGGACCTGACTCTCTTCCACCGAGATTTATTTTTGAGTGTATACATCAAATCTCTTCACCTCTGTTTATTCTATTCAACGCATCTTTATCACGAGGGGCTTTTCCAACTGTCTGGAAGTCTTCTCATTTGACCCTGATTTTCAAAAGTGGCGATAAGCGGTCTATAACAAACTATAGAGGTATTGCGATACTATCAAGTATTCCAAGGTTCTTCGAAAAAATTGTTTGTGATAAGCTTACCACGTTGATTGACCCACGTTTAAACGAACGGTAACATGGTTTTCGCAAAGGTCGATCAACTACCATTAACCTAATGCTTCTTACCTCAACTATTCTCTGCGAAATAGAAAAAGGTAACCAGATTGACGCTGTTTGCACGGACTTCACCAAAGCTTGTGATCGAGTCGATCATGGAATTTTAATCTCCAAACTTCTGAAGTTCGGCATCTCTGGGTTCTTACTGAGTTGGATTGCAATATACCTAAATAATCGAACACAGTTTGTCAAATTTCAGGGCACTTTTTCAAGAAAAAATTATTTCCTCTTCTGGAGTGCCACAATGTAGCCACCTGGGTCCCCTTTTATTCAACATCTTTATTTCCGACTTGTCTGAAATTTTAAGTGACGTACCTCATCTTCTGTATGCTGACGACCTCAAAATATACCACACCGTCAATTCCGATTCTATTTTTCTGCAAGCCAAAATAAATTCATTATTGAAATGGTGTAACCATAACAGGCTTTATCTCAATGTTGGAAAGAGTTATGTTATAAGCTTCCCAAGAAAAAATTCAGTATTTGAGCACACTTATAACCTGAATGATTCCCCACTTCGAAAAGTTGACCAGATCTCAGACCTGGGCGTTCTGTTGGACAGAAAGTTGAATTTCCATTACATACAATTCTTGCTCGTGCATGTAAGCAGCTCGGTTTCATAAAGCGTCGCGCCAAAAAATTCAAAAACCTATGGGTCACCAAAACTCTATACACCTCATTTGTTCGCCCGCCTCCTTGAAAATGGTTGTATTATTTGGAATCCAGGCTTTGGGAATCGCAGCATCTGCATTGAATCTACGCAGAAACAGTTTATTCTTTTTGCCTTGCCTGATGCTTATGACCCAAGAGGCTTCGCTAACTTGCCACCTTACCAGCAAAGATTAAATATTTTGAATCTTTCCTCGCTCTCATCTAAGTTCTTGTTTTGTTTTGAATGTAATCAATAAGATAGTAAATGTTGCATCACTATCAAGCAAAATCACGTTCAAGGAAACGATTTAACATACTAGGAACACTCGTCTGCTTCATGAAGACCAACATAAAGCCACCTACGCAGACAACGAGCCAATTAATAGGTGTTGCAAGATCTTTAATTCTATGATTGAACATTACTCTTCTTCTATCTCAATACATAACTTCAAAACAAAAAGATTACTGACACATTAAAATAAGTTATTGTTAGATACCGTGGCAAACAAAAGTCTACGACAACTCCTTATATTGAGATTCTGGTTGATTGGAAGCTTTAATGAAAATTCCAATGATGTGCATTTTTTAGTAATGTGAATATATTTATAAAAAAACAAAAACAAAAACATTTTATAATAAACTTAAGGAGAGATTCGTTAAAACATAAAAAAAGAATGGACAAAAGTCTACGATAGTCAGTGCTAGCTGACTTGTACACAAAATATTTTCAACTAAACGTATTGGAATTTTAAAAAACTTTTTGCTGGCTTTATATTTGGTTGGACCCCTATCAATTGCTGCTTGTAGTCTTCGGGGCATAGAGGGGATTAAATTACCAGTTTCTGCAGATGCGATTTTCTCCTATTCTGTAACAAGCGCTTCCTTCAACAAATTTTTATTTTTAATGCAACATTTTCGAATTTTCCGTTCCGAAAGCTTCCATATATGCTGTATTGGGTTTAAATCTGAGCTTTGTGGAGGCGTATTAAATTGCCTGGGAGCGTAGTACAACAACCAGTTCTTGACGAAAAGTGTTGTGTATTTTGGATCATTGTCTTGTTGGAAAATCCATCTCTCTCCAAGACCCAACTTCTCCACTGATGGCTTCAAATGTTGTTCTAACAGGTTCTTGTAAACATAACGGTCCATCTTAGTTTCTACAAAAGCCAATCTGTCATACACAAATGCTGCGATGGCTCCCCAAACTATCACATTACCTCCACAGGGCTTGACAGTAGGAACCAAATTTTTTATCTCTAAAGCCGTGTTCTTTTTCCTCCATGCTTTACGGCGACCATTACTTCTAAAAATGTTGAGTTTGTACTCATCGGTGACAAGGACGCGATTCCAAAAATCATTGTCCTTGCCAATATGGGCCTTGGCAAACTGTAGACGCAGAAGTCGGTTTTTGGCGGATATTAGTGGCTTTTTACGGGGAGTGCTGTTTTGAATCCCATTAATATTTAATGCTCTCGTGATGGTTCTTGCATGAACATCCTTTTGCCTTTCCGTAGCCACTTGTTTTGCCAAATCCGGAGCACTTATTTTAGGATTATTGTTCACTTCTTTTAGAATAAAACGAATGTCTCTCCGCGACATATTTTTCGGTCGGCCAGTTCGCGGCTTATTTACGTGGAACCACTGTTTTCAAAGTTTTAGATGATTGTAGAAGTTTGTTTAAGTTTCAATAATTTCGCGATTTCCGAGCACGATTTATTGAGTTTTTTATACTGTACGATCAAATTTCGGATATCACTAGAAATTTTTTTCGCGATTACATTTTGCGGTCCTTACAGTTAGAAACTAGCGATAAAACTAAAACAGAATTGCAGCAACACATACACGGGATGACAATAAGAGCAAATAAACAAATACTGATGACGTTCCGATCCGTTTAGTTCGAAATTTTTTGTGTATAACTGAGTCAGCACTGACTGTCGTAGACTTTTGTCCATTCAATTTTTTATGTTTTGATGAATTTCTCCTTTATTCTGGTATGAAAAGTTTTTCTCTTTACTTTTCAGGGTTTTATAAAATAATTTTACAACACCCTACTAGTTTCGCGACCTGTCTGTCCGTCCGTCCGTCCGTGTGTCACACCACTTTTTCTCACAAACTACTTAAGCTAGAAACATCAAATTTTGTATACAGGTGTAAAGTGGTGCTCTCTTCAAAGTTCAACTACAAAGAATTTTATCAAGTATTGCAGGGGGGTCTCTCCATGTAGAGGAGTGGCCCCTGAAAAAAAAAAATTTCATCAAAGGTAGCTGATATGGGTATCAAATGAAAGGTCTTGATGAGAACTTTTCAAGACAGGTCTTAATTTGATACTTTTTGCTTCGAGGGACGCGCAGGAAGGGGAAATACACGAAAAATGTGTGTCCCCCCCTCGCGATTGGACACCTGTGATCCGAAAAATTTGAAAAGAATTATGGAGGTAGGTGTTTATGAGTACAACAACAACAAATACCTTAGAAGTCGCAATTCGCTCAACTTTTTTAATAATAGCATGATATTCGAGTTTCACGATTTCCCCAATAAAATCGCGTCGGTACCCTTAAATTGAACGAAATTGAATATTTACGCAGTCCTGCTAAGGATTTGTTCGTAATGATTTAGAATGATTGTTCGTAATTGTTATTAAGGATAAACTTTTTCTTCCTACAATTAGAAAGATATTTTACTATGTATTGAATAATAATACAATACAATTAGAAAGATATTTTACTATGTATTGAATAATCAAACAATACAATATTTAAGAACGAACTGAACGAACTGAATTTACTGAATCAATTGTACGAACTGTATTCATTGAATGAATTGAATCTACTGAATTCACTTCATTAATTTACAATCTATATATATACAATTCCAAAAATAATATAGGTATCTAGATTCACATTATTGTTTAATATGTCAAAAGTAAAGTATTTTTATGTAAAGTATATTTTATGTATGGAATGAATATTTTTGAGTTATTTTAAACTATATATAATATGACCGCCACAGAGCTTCCCCCCTAGTGAAATATTTATATTTTGCGATAAAAAGAAAACTATTTATGTGGGGTTAGTTAACTTTTACAGGTAAATTTTTTAATTTTAATGTATAATTATTCTTTGAGAATTATTGGAACGTTTGCCATTCATAAATATCATGTTATAAATCTTGTTTTATTTTTACTGATGTCAAACGATGCTTTTTTGGTCTCTATATTTCCATTATTTTTTATTACTTTTTTCTTAATTGCGAAAAAACAAGGTTTTAATCGATCTACCGAAATATTACCACTTTATTATTAATCTCAATAGTGAAATATTTTTCTTTTCTTTGCAATATCTTAAAGGGACCTTGGTATGGTGGTTTAAGCGATGGACGAACCGAATCTACCCTGACTAGAACTCCGGTGCATGTATCTAAACTTTAAATAATTTTTGTGTTATTATTACCATGATTTGCAGCCGGAATAGGTTTGAGAACCGACATAGCAACTTTCAGATCTTTAACACAATCGTTTTGTATTTGGTTATCAAATGATATAATTGAAAAATCACCCGGAATTTTGATATTTTCTCCATTAAGTAGTTCTGCTGGAGAAGTATTAAGATCTTCTTTGATTGCTGTTCTCAAACCTAACATCACAAAAGGTAAGCTCTTGGTCCACGAAGGATTATTATGGGTCATAATGGCCACTTTAAGCGTACGATGCCATCTTTTGATCATACCGTTAGCTTGAGGATGATAAGCTGTTGTACGGTTGCGCTTAAAACCTAGAGTCCTTGCTAGTTCGCCAAATAGTTGTGATTCAAATTGTTTACCTTGACCAGTAAATATGGTTTCAGGAACTCCAAAACGTGCAATCCAAACACTGCATAAAGCTTCCGCACAAGATTGAGCTGTTATATTTGTCATGGGAATAGCTTCTGGCCATCTTGAAAATCGGTCAATAATTGTCAAGCAATACGTGAAACCTTGTGAATAAGGAAGTGGTCCGATAATATCCATATGAATTGCTTTGAAGCGTTTAGATACCAATGGAAAGGCCGTAATTTCACTTTTATTATGCCTTGAAATTTTGCAATGTTGGCAATCTAAACAACTTCGAGTCCAGTTTGCAACATCTTTATTTAATGAGGGCCAAAAATATTTGCTTGCAATAATGCGACGAGTAGTTCGTATTCCTGGATGTGCTAAATTGTGAACAGTTTTGAACACTTGTTCACGAAATTTTTCTGGAATGTAAGGCCTGATAGTTTTATCAGAAATTTCACAATAAACTTTAACATCTGAATTTGGCAAATTAATTTGACTAAACTTAAATTTCGAATTTGTTCTCAAGTTTGTCAAACATTCATCTAAAATTTGTGCTTCTGAAATAGCTTTGAAATCTATTGTACTAGGAATTTCTATTTGAGAAATCCTAGAAAGAGAATCAGCAACTACATTCTCTTTGCCAGAAATATGTCGAAGGTCTGTAGTAAACTCACCAATAAATGTTAGTTGACGGAGTTGCCTTGGAGAAGTTTTAGCTGGGTTTTGCCGAAATGAATATATTAATGGATTGTGATCTGTGAACAGCGTGAAAGAACGACCTTCAATGTAAAATCTAAAATATTATACTGCTTGATAAGCCGCCAACAATTCACGGTCATAAGTACTATAATTTTTTTGAGCTTGATTGAGTTTCTTAGAGAAGAAACCTAAGGGTTGCCAGTCATCATTCATGTGTTGTTGGAGTGCTGCACCAATGGCAATATCTGAAGCATTGACAAAAATTGCTAAAGGAACATCCATGTTAGGAAAAGCTGATACTGCTGCTTTGAACAATTGTTGTTTTGAAAAATGAAAAGATTCAATAGCTTCGGGAGTCCAGTTAATTTTTCTTTTGTCTGACTTTTTAGCTCCTATTAGATAACTGTTAAGTAATGCTTGATGTTGAGCTGCATTGGGCAAGAAACGACGATAAAAATTTATCATGCCTAAAAATCGTCTAAGCTCTAAAATAGTCTCAGGTAATTTGAATTGAAGAATATCTTGACACTTGTCTGGAGCTGGACAAATGCCTTCAGACGAAATGAAATGACCAAGAAATTTTATCTCAGTCTGTAGAAATTTACATTTGTTAATGTTACTTATAAGACCATGTTCTTGTAATCTTTCAAAAATAATTTCCAAATGAGCTAAATGCTCAGAAACTGATTTAGATGCAATCAGGATGTCGTCAAGATATACAAAACAAAAATTTTGATCTTTCAATACAGAATTAATAAATCGCTGGAAAGTTTGCGCAGCATTGCATAGTCCAAAGGTCATTCGGGTAAACTCAAAGAGTCCAAACGGTGTGCATATAGCTGTTTTTGGAATATCTTCGGGTTCGACTGGAATTTGATGGTATGCCTTGGTAAGATCTAAAGTTGAAAATGTTTTGCAATCGGTCAGAAAATGAGTAATATCTTGAATATTAGGAATCGGATAACGATCTGGAACGGTTATGGCAGTTAAACGTCTATAGTCTCCACAAGGACGCCATTCACCATTACTTTTTTTACCATGTGTAATGGTGAGGAGCATTTGCTGTCTGAAGGACGGCAGATGCCTTGTTCCAGAAGAAAATTAAATTCTTTTTTAGCTGACTCTAATCTGTCCGGAGCTAAACGTCTAGGTTTGGACATGATTGGAGATCCAGAAGTAACAATTTTATGTTTAATATTATGTACCTGAACTTTAGTGAAATCAGATTCTAAAGTAATCGACTTGAATTAAATTAATAATTCTTTAACATTGGGATCAATATCCGATTGAACATGAATTGATAAATTTGAATAATCTTCCTTAGAAATAGAAGTTATTGATTTAAGATTGGTAACTGGGTCAATTAAAGCTTTATTAGATACATCTACTAAAAGACCGAAATGACCAAGGAAATCTGCTCCTATAATGAGACGTGTAATGTCGGCATTTATAAAGTGCCATGAAAAATCTGAACTAACTTCATTAATTTACAATCTATATATATATATATATATATATATATATATATATATATATATATATATATATATATATATATATATATATATATATATATATATATATATATATATATACCATTCCAAAAATAATATAGGTATCTAGGTTTCCATTATTTGTTTAATATGTCAAAAGTAAAGTAATTTTATGTAAAGTATATTTTATGTATGGAATGAGTATTTTTGAGTTATATTGAATTATATATAATACAACCGCCACAGATTCTTAAACTTTGTAAGTTTGATGAAAATCGAATGATATACACGGAAGTTATAGCCGTTTGAAATTTCTCCAATTACAACAACAATAACACATGATTTTGGTATTTTATAGACTTTCCATCCAATCAGTCACTGCAGTTTTCACTTGATCTTCTTGAAATTTTCCAATAAGATCAATAACATAATATTTTTGAGAACTCATGATTTGAGTTATTTTTGTTGCTTTGCAACATTGAAAAAAGAAAAACCTCGGATTTTCTTATAAACGTGCACATCTCTTTGGCATATTCCTTGAGGTTATTCATTGCTGGTGACAGCATTTCTAAGAAGTTGGGTACAAAACCCTACTGACATGAGCGTAGGTCTGTTTACCCAACTTGTTTATAACTATATTTACGTTACTGAAAAATGTGCATCAATGGATTTCTGATTAAAGCTTCCAAGTAACCGGTATCTCAATATAAGGAATTGTCGTAGGCTTTTGTCCGTCACTGTATATATTTACTTTTTTTGTGATTTGTTTAGATATAAGTACTTTTTTTTGTGGTTGCCTTGTTTGGCTTTTTAAATAAATAACGACGCTTAAAATAATCAAGGACTATTGTCATGACAATTGTCACACCATAAAATCAAAACGGTATTCTTAAACCTCTTAAGAATTCAGCTATGTAGGCTGGTAGAAGATCCTCATGCTTATAATATTTTATAGAAAGCAGATCATAGTCCAGTGGGTTGGAGCCATTTCAATTGAATGGAATTACAACAACAATAGCACGTGTAGATGATTCATACATATTTCATATCGACCTGGGCACTCTTATTTTCTTCGGTTTTTCATGAAAATTTGAGGAAAAGTGTTTAATTTGAATATATTCAATTGAACGAGCATTCAGAAAAATTATTTAAGCCTGAAAAAATTGGCGGCTGATACGTGCTAATGAAAGGAACTCTGCATCTTTTGTATAAATTTGAACGATTTCTTATAAAAGTACGATATTGAATGAATAATTCAAGTCATTGATTCATACCATTAGAAAAATTGTTTCGAACACTAGGAGGGCTAAAACGTCCTGCTGGTAGGAGCATTCTCCTGCTTACTCGACTTGTTTCAATTCTTTTTTTGCCGGTACTGGTCACTCTCATCGGAGAGTCTACGTTTTGAATACAAGTCGTATGCCTCGTGTTGCATTCTTTGCCGATGATTTCAAAATTAGTACTCAATCAATTTATCCTGTATCTTATTTATAAAAGAAAACTAAATGTAGAATTTTCCTCTCTATTATATTGTAGTTGCCAAAAACGCGAAGAAAGTCCATCAATGAAATAATTAATGCGCATCTATTGGATTATTTTGCGACTTTAGATTAAAATCCGTATATTTAAGAAAATTTTTCTCTACTTAAGAAATATTATCATATGATTCTTCGAGAAAAATACGAGTATCTTTGCATACAAAAAAATCCCCGTTGGCAGCACCAGCCGGAAAGGTAAATTTCTCGTATGTAGCGTAAGGTTTCGAAAAAGAAATTGGCTTATCTACTACGGGACTTTTAATTGCAATTTTTTTAACCACTACATGGGTATTTATTAACAGAAAGGATCTGCCGCCGCTCGTATTTGGAGACCCTTCATAGAGGCGCAAATATTTTGCTAATTAAATTGAGTTGCACATGTATGGATCACATATTGAAAATCGGCGGGTAATAAATTGTTATAAATATATTAATACTCGTTTCGCCCTTCTCACATTGGCTGTTTATACATTTAACAGTGGTTATCAAACAAAGGTGATAACTTTTTGGCTTAAATAGCTCAAATTGTTTATTTTAAAAAGATTTCCATAAAAGTTTAATCAGCACTTGCATTGCCATTAATATATACATTTTCGATTCTTTTCTGAACCATCAGGGGGCGTTATTTTGAATTTTTATTGAAAACGGCTGCTAAAATTTTTAAGCTGTAAATTTTCGAATTCTTTATTTGTCATCCGATTTGCATATTCAAATTAAATTAACTTGCCTTAATAACTTATAATTTCAAGTTTTATCGGAATCTGTTGAGAAACTTGGCTGCTAGAGGGCTACAGAAATAAAAAAAAAATGTTTATGTCACCCCCCTGTATGGGGAGACCCCCTTAAACACTTTAAAATATGTTCTTACACTACAATTTCAAGAGGCACCACTTTTGACCTACGTAGAAAATTTCCACATTCTAGCTCATGTGGTTTGCGAGAAAACTTGTGACACACGAACAAACGGACGGACGGACAGACAGACAAGTCACGATTTTATAATTTTTCAGGGTATTGTTAAAAATATTTTACAATATTTAAAAATATTCTGATTTATAAATACGTTCAAGATAAGTCATTTAAAACGTTTCCATGGAAAAAAATTCATTATATCAGTTGCTACTAAAATAGCGAATTGTGCTTGTTCTTGACCTTTGGGGGCCGCCATTTTGAATGCATGCATTTGATTTTGGACAATTTCAAACCTCTGTGGGCTAAGACCTAATCAATCAATGTGCCAAATCTCGTTCAAATCGGAGATTCACTCTAGACAGGGCAAAATAATTCAATTTTTAGTGAAAATGGCAGCTTACAAATATTGGGTTTTGAATTTTCGACTTTTTTATTTTTCATTCAATTTTAATAATTTTCTGCATAATACAAAAACATAGTACAGAGATCCATAGTCTCAAGTTTCATCAAAATCGGCTGGAAAATGTGACCGCTAGAGCGCCACAAAAACCTGAAAAAAACGCATATTTAAAACACCGCCATTTTGAAATTTGCGCATGCATGATCATCAAAATATTAAAAATTGTAGACCTAAGTAATGCCTATCTTCGAACTAAGTTTCATATATATCAGATTAAAATTGCAACTCTTAGAAGCCTTTGAAGTTTTGAGTTTCAACTGGCCGCCATTTTGTTTTTTGTGACCTGAACTCCAAATTTTTCACACAATACTTTAGATACTCATAATTTCTATTTAAATGCCGAACTTCATGAAAATCTGTTGAAAGCTTTGACCACTATTACAACAACAAAATTTTGCACGTTTTTCGACCTTTGAGCGGTCGCCATTTTGTTTCTGCCGTACCGACTTTGAGTTTTTTATTGTGAGATTCATCACATACATCAGTGAACCTTCGTACCAAATTTCATCCAAATCGGAGCTATACTTTGGTCAGAACAGAAATCACGATTTTTCGTCTAAAATGGCCGCCATTTTGTTTTTGCCCGGCCGATATAGCTGGTTCACAAACTTAACCGAGATAATTACCCAATACACCTTTCCTGAAAATTTAGTGAAAATCGAAGCAAAATTGCAACCTCTAGCGTGGTCACAAATTTCGATATATCCCATATTTATATATATATATATATATATATATATATATATATATATATATATATATATATATATATATATATATATATATGATGCTCTCCGCAATAGGTAAATTTCTCTCGAGAAATTTACCTAAAATACATGCTTACATATGGTCTTCCCTCATTTTGTTCATCAATGTTTTAGCTGTAGTGTGAGTTATTTTACGCCAAGCTATAGATGTTTATTAGGTTTCATAAAGTACTCATGTATTTCCATGGTAATGCACATTGCAAATAAATATCTGGCAAGTAGCGAAACTTTTTCCAACTTTTGCTACTGTGCCCATTCTTTTATGATTCGCAAATGCTAGTTCAATGTTAACATTTCTTAAGGAGAATTTGTTGTTTTAAACTAATTTGCAATAAAAATGAGGTTATTTGCGCAAATGTTGTGCCTCCACTGTTTCCAATAGAAAAGTGCAATTCAGTTAATTCTTCTAACTATCCTATCTATTTGCAAACATTAAAATTTAAGAAGAAATAATAACAGCACTTAAATACTAAGATAAGAAATAAACAAAGTGAAATCTAGAAATTAATAATCTGGTTCAACTAGAAATGGGGACAAAAACACTTTAAAACATAAAAAGCTAAAGGGTACAAAGCAATGCACATTCATTTGAATGACAAATTCTATTCCTTCAATGACAATACTGAGTGATGAATGGTTCAAGTTGTATATATATATCCAAGCAAAAAGCTTCTTGTCTCAGTTCAACTAAATTGAGTATCTGAATTCAATATGGTTAAGTTTATATTACTGCCAGTGTTTTGTGTTTTGCTTGTAGCCAAGACAGGAAGTTGTCAAGGTAGGTATTGTCATCATTAAATTTTTGATTCTCAATTCAACGACCAATTATAAATTGGACTCATTATTACTTTCATTGCAGATCGCATCACAATCAGTCAATTATTGTCATTTGTGGACAAAATAGCTGTGGATTTGAAACAAATCCGAGATTCAATACCAGCCCCAAACAACCTTCAAACATTCATATTTCAGAATACATATGAGACGCCTAGAGTAAGAGCACTATTTGAAACACTACCACCATCAATACAGAGTATAATAGTGCCATCTACGCGTGTGATGCCTTCAGCATCCTTAAACACCAAATTACCGACTGCAACACCTGAGCCAGCGAGCTCTTCATCAACAAATCCACTAAGTCTAACCATCCCAGCAAAAATTGAAGGATCGATTCAGAAAACAGTCGACAAGGAGACAATTATAGGTATGTAAGCTTCTTATGGGAAGGATTTTTATATTCATCTATAATACATGGCTATCTTTTCATTGAACATTCAGCCAATTTTTGTTGCATCTTCAATTTTTGAATTTAACCAACGCCTATAGCAATAGCATAGACTTTTGCCTAAAACAAACATTGGTTGAAAATATTTGGTCGTCTTCTTTGTAGCACTACCACCCACTTTGTATTCTAGAAATTTAGTCCAGAACTTTGTAAGCTGTATAGTGTGGTGCTGATATTTCTGTATAATTTTCGCAGTTTACTTTGTCTCCTTTTTGGTGGATAGGAATTATGATTGATCGACGCCCACCTTTGGCGTCTGCCCCTGATCATAGATTTGCTGGATCATTTTGTTAGTGGCGTTTTGGTATCACTGCCACTGATCTGCTGATATTTCATCAACGCTCTTGATGGTGTAATTGACTTTCCTCAGAGTAGAAGAGACCAGTGAAGACGGCTAGAGTGCGTCCACTGATTGTAGCGTTATTAAGGCGTTGGCAGGATTACAGAGTTCTTTTGAATAGGTTTCCCATCTCTCTTTGATTCTATTGTTACAGTTTTCATCCTTATATAGTGTGGTCTAGGGCTAATATCCTTGCCTTAAACTTTTTAATTACTTTGTAGGCGTTTCTTGTAATATATTACTCCTTGCGATGTTTCGATTTTTGTGGTAGGGAGATGAATGCTCATTCACGCAAAGAATGTGGGACTCCCATGTTCGCAAGAAGGTGACCGGACTACCCACTAAACAACTCCCCTGTCAACCTGGGACTATAGCCTGGAACCGTTTGACACATTACTTCGGGCCAGGTCTCGTTTTGTTACGCCGTGAGGCGCCTTTAAGCTGGGAGATCCCTCTTCAAGTGGGAAGGGAGAGGGGAAGAGGAAGTGCCAGACAAGCGATCCCCCAGCCCCAACACCACCGGCTGCTGTGAGTCCCTTTTATTTTTTAGGACTGCCCGAACATAATGTGCCACCTGGTTCCATTTGTCAATCGATTCGAGCATCACCGTGGCTATATTATCCGGGGTGAGCTCTCCCATCTCTCCGTAGAGGGCGTTTCGCAGCCTATCCCATTTTGTGCACGCAAAAAATGTGTGGCAGAAATTGTCTTCCGCTCCTGGGCAATACCGATAATAGGGGACCGTGACTTACCAATCTTGTGCAGGTAAGATGAAAACACCCCTGCCCGCTCAAAAGCTGGGTCAGATTGAAGTTAGTCTCGGCATGCCTTCGATTCAGCTACGGTCTTACATCCAGGATGAGGCACGCAGTCCACCATCCCTTCGTGCAATTCACCCAAGATTGCAACCAATCGTTGAGTGAGCGCTGTCTCTCTTCGTGAACAACCATCTCCCTCGCATCCTCTAGCTCTCTCTAGCAAGGAGGCCGAGAGGTATCATGCCTGCAATGACTTTCACCACCAAATCAGGAACTGTCGGATACGAAGATGCAATCCTCAGCGCTCCTCTTCTTTGCACCTGTGCCAGGCATTTTCGGTAAACTTCCTTGCTGAGAGCGTCGACCTATACCCCTGCTCCGTACAGTAGCACTGACCCTACAGCACTCATAAAGAGGCATCTTCTTATGGGCTGGGTCCACCTACGTTAGCCATAAATCGACTCAGAGCCGATACTCCCGAAACAGCCTTCTCAGTCGTTGTCCTGATTTGCTCAGAGAAACTCATCTTCGAGTCGATCAGTAGCCCCAGGTACTTTACCGATGGCTTCGATTTGATTTGCAAGTCTCCAATACTGATCATCCTTACTCTAGGGATTCTTTTTTTATCAAGATTACCACTTCGGTTTTCTCCATGCTAAACTGAGCCCGCGAGCAGTCATCCAGTCTCTCACTCGGCGCATTAGCATACCTAGCCTAAGTTGCGCTTGTTCAATGGTGCGTCCGGCGACTAGAGCCACAACATCATCCACATATCCGATCAAGCGTGACTCATCTGGCATCTCCAGTCTCAGTAGCCCGTCGTAAAACACGTTCCACAGGTCTGGACCAAGGATAGATCCCTGGGCAACACTCGACGTAACAGTCATCTTTCGTTGGTCGTAGAGTACGCTTCAATCCTTTATGTAGTCCCTCAAAAGCCGCATTAGATATTCTGGAACTTGAAAAGGGTTTTCCAGCGTATCCAGAATATCCACCCATCTAGCGGAGTTGAAGGCGTTCCTGACGTCGGTTGTCACCAACAGGACGATCCGTCGCTTGGTGCGACTATATGCCTCTGCCTTTTGAACCGCGCTCACCACCTCTGCAATTGTATCGATACTAGAATGTCCTGCTCTAAAGCCTTACTGCTGAGAAGATAGGTCCCTAGCAGCACGAATCACGTCAGTGAGTCTTCCCTTGATAGGTTTCTCTAGCACTTTCCCAGCCGTGTCTAGCATGCATAACGGGTGGTATGCAGACAGCGATCCGGGAGTTCCTTTCCCCTTGCTGATCAATACGAGCCTCGCGACCTTCCATCGTACCGGGAAAACCCCGTCTCGTAGGCAAGCGTTGAATGTGCTGAGCAGCAAGTCAGGACAATGGTGATAGACAAGCTGCAATACCATGTGGACCTGGAGCCTTCCCCGCTTTCAAGGAGAGGACTGCCTCCTCCAGTTCCGGCTATGTGAAGAGTGGACACTCGAGTCCCCGCACTATCTCATCCATCTTTACCGCATCATGTATGCAAGGCTTCCGTAGGGCACCAAGCTTCCGCATTACTAGCTTGTAGCCAAGGCCCAATGGATCCTTGTTCACATTGTCTACTGGATCTTGCCAGCAGTGAGCCTTGCTATTGTTGATCAATTTGCAAAGGCATTTCCTGACCTACTTATATGCGGTTGCATGCCTCGTCCCGGCTCCGCGCCCATTGAGCCTCCCGTCGAAGCTTGTGATACTCCCATCGTTTTTCAGCGATTTCCGTTGACCATCAGTACACTGGGGGCTTGCCGTGCCAGGGTCTTTGATGGGGCATAGAAGCGCAGCAAGCAGTCGTGATGATGCTCATAGTTGAGTTCACCACGTCTTAAGCTGCCAATTCTTCCGTCCCCTTTGAAGCTCCCTGCAGCGGCTCACCTGCTGTGCGCACCTCGACGAACCTCTCAACGTACATCCTTCCAATGTTCCATCACTGATCTCAAACAGAATGCACAGATGATCACTGGCTGAGTAGTCCTCTAATACTCTCCAACTCTGTATCCTCCGTACTGAGGACTCCGAGGCGAATGTCACGTCCGGTATGGTTCCTTCACAGCCAATACGGCGAAAAGTTGGCGTATTTCCGATGTTTAGTACGATAAGGACCGTCCTGACCACCATTTCTAGGAATCGTTTTCTCCACAGATCTGTTTGAAGCATGCCCCATTTGATTGCTTTAGCGTTGAAGTCTCCCCCAAGGAGTACATTCCCGTCTGCGTTCCAGACAGCGCCCACCAAAGCATTAAACTTGGCTTGGAAAATTATATCGATTCGTTCGGCGTTAGGTACACACTAAAGAAGGTGGTCCCTGAGCACCAAACCCCCACAAAACCATCCCCACGTCCACAGCTTTCCGCCTGGAAATCACTATTTTGAACCCAGATGGCGGCAGTACCAGTTTCATCAGGATACCATGATGCCGAACTTTTTTCATGGTGTTGCTCATTCAGCAGCAAAAAGTTGGCTTTCATGGCCTTCGCAAACTGCTCAAGCAGATTTTGGGCGGTTGTTGAACTGCGGTATAGGTTTAGCTGCAGGATGCGGGTCATCGAAGTTATAATTTTTTCCTTGGCTAGGGCTTCCTGGAAAACCCGGCATTTTTTGATCCCAAGACGTGTCCAAAATCAGGTCTTGGATCAGCATCCTTGCAAAGAATACAGTGTGCCTCCTTCGTACACTCTTTTCTTCTATGTCCCACTTCACCGCATTTGTAACATAGAGAACTCCTATCGGGTCCTTTGCATACTTGTGTGGTGTGACTATGGCCAAAGCATTTGAAACATAGAAGAGGCGTTGCTCTTTATCGTATTCCACAGACAACCCACCCTATTCGTACTTTGCACTTGTTCAGAAATTGTTTGGCATCCTTTTCTGTCAAGTCAACTATGGCCATGCGTTGTCCTCAGGTATTTTCTTGTGTCAGTCCCGCTTTGATCCTTCCCACGCTAGGGAACTTCCTTTTGATGGCCTCTTCTACCCTGGCCAGATCCGTGACGTAGCCAATGTCGCTTATTTTGATTGTTGCTATTGGCTCGAGCGAGGCTATAGTTGCGCTTTTGCCGAGGACTTGCTTTACTGCGTCACAGAGTGCTTCCTTATTGCCGGCCTCTGCTCCAAATTCGACCAGTATGTGGCCTGACAGCGTTAGTCATACTGCTTTAATGTTAGTGTTGGTGTCTTCAGGCCTTACGTTTCCCTTGATGTCCCACTGTACCTCCACGTAGGATCGGCTATCTTGGGGTTTCACTAGGATCGCCTGCTGCTGGGGTCTTCATCGGAGCTTCTGTCTCTCCTGTTTTATATCAGGTCTTTTTTCTTCTTGGGCGTCCGTGCGAACTTTACTTTCTGGCACTTTTTGAAGGAGTTTCTTTGCGGCTTTCTTCGCTCCTTCCATAAGCACTGTCTGGAATCCGTGATCTGGTGCTCCACGCCCATCAAGTGCCTCTTCCTTCCTTCTTTTATCCCGATCTCCTTCGATTGGGCTAGACGCCATTCTTTCATTCATTTTTAAAGGTGGAGCTATCTGCGTGTGGCCTTTAGATTTTGCCCCAGCACTTCTTTCGCCTTCTGCTCGTCTTCAGCCTTTAATCAGCTCCTCCGATAATGCCCTATGCGGTCTAGGAGCTCCTCTAATTCAAGGAGCCCAATCCTTACTGCTTTGCTGATTTTTGGGGAGTCGCATGCAGATTGAATTCGTTTCAGAACATCTCCCGCTTTACGGAATAGCCTTTCTTCTGCATGTCGCTGGGTGGCAATTGTACTTTGCGACCATCTTTGGGAGAGGCTATCGCTTTCCATTCCGGAATACACTACTTCCGCCACCTTTTTGTCCTTGGCGATGCAAGCACACAACGTCGCTTTCTTTTCCTGCCGTAATCTCCTCGCTGACTTCAGGATGGTTCTTTATTATGTCGGGATATACGACCCTTGCATCGGTCGCTTCGGTAAAGATCGCAGCAGTGATCATCGACTTGTCAATGTTCTTTATATTTTCTTCCACCGCTCGAACAACTGAAGCGTAGTGCAGAATTTCCCGCTTTTCCTTTATAGGAGGCTCTGGCGTTCGCATCATTTTCTCGCTACGCCCCAACGCCGCAGGAATCTCAGTCTGGACCAGACTGTCTGTTTTTCGTCCCTCTGCACTGTCATTGTATTATTTGTCGTTTTTGACTACGTTAGTATCGCTCTCGATGTACTGTTAACATCGTGGCTGCAAACGCTGGTTGGGTCGTCGTTGTTATTATTTTTTATTTCTTTTTTTTGGTTTTTTTAAATCTTTTTTAAGTGTTTTTGGTTTCTTCAGTTTCATCGGGTCCACCCTCTGAGCCGCTATCTCCGTTCATGTGTGTAGTCGCCTTTTTGGTCCCATGGTTTTCCTTGCAGAGCAGGGAGGCCATGCGAGGGTCGACACAAACCCTTATGGGGACAAGTGCTCAGAGCCAGACCAGCGCTAATCGGGAGTCCGTCTCAACCGAACCTACACCACAAACCCAATGGTGCGAACTTTGAACGTATTCCGAGGCCTGCCAAGGTTTTACCGGGACGGAGACGGTATGATAGTTGAATTGGAGCCGTTCACACGCGTGTTTCACCTCGGCGCTACTGTGCAAAGCAACTAGGTCCGAACCTTCATATCCGCCAGGCCAAAGCATCAATTCCAGTTCATTGTCCAAAGCGTAGTCCAGATCCAATCAGGGTCGTTACCTGTCATCCCAGGAGGGAACTTCATGGCGCCCCTCATACCCTCGAGTCCGTGGGGGCGGCGCTCCCTAAAGAATGCTAGCCTCCAAGAGTGCTCATGTCGACCGGCATTCCCCTGCGGGAATTTCGTCGGGTACGTGGGGGCGGAACTCCCCAAAGAATGCTAACCTCCAAAAGTATTCTGTTGGTCAGCATTCCCCCTGCGGGAATACCTTAGAACTCAAAATTCGTTCAACTTTGTTAATAATAGTTTGATCTTCGAATTTCACATTTTCCCCAACAAAATCGTATAGGTATACTTAAACTGAATGAAATTCGATATTTAAGTAGTTCTACAAAAAATCCTTTAGCTTTGTAGGTTTGATTAAAATCGAATGATATACGCGGAAGTTATAGCCATTTGAAATTTCTCCAATTACAATAACAATAACACATGATTTTGGTATTTTATGGACTTTCCATCGAATTACTCACTGCAGTTTTCTTTGATCTTCTTGAAATTTTCAAATAAGGGCAATAACATAAGTATTTATGGGAATGCATGATTTGAGTAATATCTGTTGGTTTGCAACAAAATGGCGACCGTTAAAATAGAAAAACAATGGATTTTCTTTTAAACGTCTTTGCAGCACTACAGCCCCTCTCGGGCCTTCGCTTAGAGGTAGTTAGAGTATCTCATTTTCATGACCATATTGATTTTTTCGGAAGTTGGTTTGTTCAGTACCATGCTCCCGTGTGTCTGCTCATCTATAATATGATCTGATTAAATCAGTACATATCAACACTGAGTGAACACTCATAGTCTGTCCGAAAAATCCCCTGAACTAAATCACGTTGCTCGCAACGAGATTTAAACCTGGGGCCTTCAGCTTATGCGTTCATGCTCTAACCACTAGACCACACAGGCTATTTCTTTTAAACGTGCACATCCCTTTGGTATATTTCTTGACTTTGTTCGTTGCTGGTGACAGCATTTCTGAGACGTTGAGTACAAAGCCCTTCTGACATGAGCGTAGGTCTGTCTATGCAACTTGTTCTTATCTAGCCTTAGCTAGCGCATCCTGACATTCGTTATGAAACGAACCGTTCTTTATGCACTGGACTATAATTACAATTGTTTGTTATGGCATGGACTTTATAGTTGATTTCAAATCCTTCCAGAGTTGGTTGCTAGTCTTTTCAGAAATACGTTCTTCAAGAGAGAGGTCGGATTCGTTTTAAGATTCTTAGTTACTGATACCGTTTTTAACTCTTCCTTGTATTTCCATTGAATGCCTTTGACAACCAGCCTCAGAACATTTACTTGAACAAAAACGGATCTGAGTCACAGACCATTCATTGAAAAGTAGAAAAGTTAAATTTACTCGAGGCCCACATCTTTGCTGGATAAGCACATGCTCGATTTGATTGAGCATAGTGCCACAGTTTTTTCCGGTCGTTCCACGATACATTGAATCGCATATGCGCTAAAATCTTCCAGTATTATTTGAAATGTCGTTAACGGGAAATTAATAGAAGAAGCTTTCTTCGTGGTTACAAAAGGTATCCTTCACTTCTTAGTCTTTTTTTTCCGTTGAGGAGTGGAACTTTAATCATCCATATGTTGAAGAATTTGCCTTGAATACGAGTATGCATGCATATCTACTCTTTCATTGATTTGAAGTCAAGTCACGTGATCTCAACTCCACATCTGTCCAAATTTAGTGCTTCTCTGAAATTTTGACTTTCATCATGCTTATCACTTTTAAATTTTGTGTCTTGAGTTCCATCATCATCATCCATGGCGTGGCGGCCCTAGGTGGGCCTTTGCCTCTAGGATTAGTCTTCTCTAATTATCACGGCTCTGCGACTTCGTTCACCAGTTGATCACTCCCAGCAAGGATCTGGTGTCAGCTTCTATCGTGCCTTCCCATCGAGTCCTCGGTCTTCCTACTGGACGTCTACCTTGTGCTCTACTCTTTAATGTTCTTTGGATAGCCGATTTTCTTCCATTGTCCACTGCCTTTTGGATTTGTTAGTTTACGATTTACCTCCAATTGAGACTCTGTGGTTAGCAACGTGACTTTGACCATATGGACTAATTTTGTTGGAACGCCAAAGTCAAGCATTATTTTGTACAGCGCATTTTTGTCGACGCTGTCGTTTGCTTGCTTGAAGTCTACAAAGAGTTGGTGCTCATTGCTTTTATATTCCCAGCACGTTTCGAGCACCTGCTGCACTAAGAATATTTTATCTAATGTTACCGTCCACTTCGAAAGCCTCCCTGACCAATCAGTCGTTTCCATTTTCCCAATTCAGTGCGAGGTCTTGCTTCGGGCTCTGTAGCAACCACACAATATGTAGTGGGGACACTAGCCCCACCGTGGTGTGCTTGCCACTACTTTCATTCGTTGGATCCTCAGTGGACCTCACGGGAGGCTATGTTCGACTCTATCCGTCAAAATTCAAAATTACGAGCATTTAGTCGTAGACTCAAATATTATGATCTTCTTTCCCTTTTCTATTAATATTTTGGATGCATGTGTAAGCCACCAAATTACATGTGACTTAATAAAACGCACATTGGATTCAAAGTTGCATTCCCAGTCAATGTAAATTAATTTCTATCAAAGCAGAAATTTGGATTTCTAGGAGTTATCCAATATTTCCTGCATAGCAACAACGGTCACATTGTCTGCTGTCACTTTTGTATGGTAAATATCCAAGTTTTGGCACGGTTTATTTTAGTGTAGGGTCTTTTTGTGCATATTCGCGAACTTTTCATACTGACAAAGCCTTGTTTGCTTTATTTTCCCTTTTTAGAGTTTTGTACTAAAATACAAAGCTATTGCAATCACGACCTGTGTCCGTCCGTCCGTGCGTCTGTATGTCAAAGCAGTTTTTCTCCGAAACTATAGAAGCTACAGCAATGAAATTTTGTTGAAAGGTCAGAAGTAGTGACTTCTTGAAAGTTTTGTGGTGGAAAAATTTTGCAAAGGGGTTTAAGGGGGATCTCCCCATGTAGGGAGGAAAGGTCTTAATGAGATCTGTTCAAAAAAAGTCTTAAAATTGCCTTATCAGTACCTTGGCGGCCAGGGAAGCGCAAATGATGAAATTCGTATCATATTCACGGAAGTTATATCCATTTGAAATTTCTCCAATTACAACGACAATAACATCCTATTTTGGTATTTTATGGACTTTCCACGGAATCTGACACTGCAGTTTTGATTTGATCTCCTTAAAATTTTCAGATAAGATTGATGACATAAATGCTTTTAGGAATTCATGATTTTAGTGATTTTTGTTGATTGAAAATGGAAAACCAATGGATTTTCTTTTGAACGAGCAAATTTTCTTGACTTTATTCGTTGCTGGTGACTGCATTTTGTAAGTTGAGTACAAAACCCCTCTGACATGAGCACTGGTCTGTCTACCCATCTTGTTCAAGTTCAACATTGTTTTCAGGAGCTTTTTGAAGTGCTAAAGATTTCACATTTGTTAGTCAAAACTTCTTCGGTTCCTAGCCAAGGTGAAACCTATTTTCAGCCCATCGTATTTTATGTTGAAATTTTGTGGTCTAAAATTGACGATTATGAGGGAATTTATTGACATATTACAAGAAGTAGTATCTAGTACCTCCCCTCTCCCTTGCTGTGATAGCAAACATAGGAGAATTTTCTAGTTTAGCATTTGCGTCATATACAATCGGAAGAGACAGGGATTTTCTTTCACAATGCTCTATTAAGTTTTGTTTCTCTTTTGGGGATGTAAAGTTTATCTCCTGCGAAATGGTCTTACGCAAGGAAATGTTGTTGGTTATCCCTTTTATCCTAAGATATGTTTTTTGGTTTACTCATTCTCGTTTCCTCCTCACTCTGAGGGATTTTGTCTTATAGTGCCCATTACACAGATAAACCGCGTATTCCTTAGATTGGTTAGCTGTGAATACAATGATTGTGAAGCCCACTTTTTGATTAATGAGGAAGGTTTACATAAGCTAAGTTGGTAATCTTCCCGCTCATTCGATCTGTGCCAAATAAATGATTTTCAAAGCTAGACTTTTTCAGAAAAATTTAGCTCATTCAGCAAGGCAGCTTGCCTTGCTATGTCCTTGATTCACACATCCTTTTTTGTGACATGTATTGCGTCTGCGTTATCTTTGGCCATTTTCTTAGGTTTATGCAAGGATCTGGATGTCTAACATTGTTGGAGGTGTGGACATTTTCACCAAACGATGGCTGGCATATTGATTGGTTAGCAGTGCTAGTAGTCTGAGGACTTTTCATCAATGCCAGCACTTTATTCATTCTCAAGGCCTTTCCATCCACTGGGATAAAGCCGCCTATTCAAAATAAACGCTACGTTACAGAGAACCTTCTCTGATTACCTCTTATTTCTTGGAAGGTATATACGAGGATATAAAAATTCGCGTGAAGCTAGAGAAGAGGCCGTAGTGAATTAGTTACAAACTCAAGGTGTATAAAGCATTTGAAGATTCTGAGATCTCAATGACGATAGACTGTGGAAACTACAACGGACTGATCACAAAATTCATATACATATAGAAAAGGAGCAGTTTTTCTTCTTCTTCTTAGCACTACAGCCCCTCTCAGCCCTTCGCTTCTTGCAAAAAGAACCTCCAACAATCTCGGTCCGTTGACTGCGTCCTCCAATTCCAAAACCCGATCGTCGATCGAGTCAGACCAGCGTTTCCTCGGTTTCCTCACTGGTTTCCGGCCTTCAGTTCTCCCAACAAATACCTTCTTGGGTATCCGTTGTTCGTCCATACGATTCATGTGGCCCGCCCATTGCAGCTTCCACAGTCTTACAATCGTTGAGACCTCCGGTTCATCTAAAATTTCATACAGCTCATGGTTGTCACGAATTGACCATTGGTCCTCGTCTAGGTTCACTCCAACCATTCGCCTCAGGACCAATCGCTCAAAGGGATTCAATATATTTGCGGATGCTTAGTCTAGGGTCCACGTTTCACAGCCATAGCATCACAGATTATCACAGATTTGTATACTTGGAGCTTTGTTTTCCTGTGTATGCATTTGGTCCTCAAGATTGTCAATACTGAATAAAATATTTTATTTGCGAGCTGTATTCTTCGGCGTATTTCGGCTCTTTCGTTGCCTGTTTTCGTTATTTTGGCGCTTGGATATACAAATTCGCTCACATTTTCAGTACTGTATTTGTCAAGTATGGTATTTTGTGTATTTGAGGTATTTTTCCCCGACTGCGTCATGAGCTTTGTTTTATTTTCATTGATCTCTAGCCCTACTAGTTTTGATTCGCTGTCGAGTTTCAGAAAAGGTTCTTTGGCAGTTGTCAATGACCGTGACAAAATTTTTATGTCATCCGCATAGGCTACTACTCGGCTCGACTTGTATAGTAATGCACCTCGTGTATCGACAGGTAGCTTCCTTATGACGTACTCTAGAGCCAAATTGAATAGCAATGGAGCCAGCCCATCTCGCTGCTTTAATCCGATATTTGTGTCAAAGACATCGGTGAGTCGGTTATTGATGCGGACTTGGTAGCTCGTCAACGTCATTGTCATTTTGGTAAGATGGACTTATTTGGCTGGGATGCAAACGCAAAGCATTATTTGGTGCAGTACGTTACGATCAATACTGTCGTAAGGTTGCTTAAAGTCGACGAAAATTTGGCGTTCGTCTATGTTGAACTCCCAGCATTTTTCAAGTACCTGCTTAACTGTGAATAATTGGTCTATTGTCGATCTACCTGCTCTAAAACCACTTTGATGCTTCCCAATAATACTGCTGGCATATGAGCCGATCTTATTTTCTAAGATTTTAGAAAATATTTTATACGCCGTTCAAAATAGTGATATGCCTCTATAATTTTCGCACTGTAGCTTGTCACTTTTTCTGTGGATAGGGAATATAATTGATTGGCTCCACTCTTTCGGCATATGTTCTGGACCCCAAATGTGCCGGATGACTTTGTGAATAGCTTTATGATCACTATTGCCACCATATTTGATGAGCTCCACTGGAATCCCATCGATGCCCGGTGCTTTATTATTCTTTTGGGCTTTGATTAGTAGTTACCCAAAAGACTAATTGCTGGAAAAATTGGGGTACAGAGCCAAGTGGGAAGATTGGGGAAGCGTTGGGGCAATTCTGTTGAAAATAACAGGTAATTTATGTTTGAATTTCGGAATCGAAGGACCCACATGAACCAAGACTATATAAGGCGTTGTATGGACGAAGCAAAGGGTATGTAGTATTTAAAAAATAAAATTTAAAGAAGAAGACAAGAAGAAAACCTTTAAGTATATCACATGCATCTTCCTTCACATTTGACTTCTTGGCTAATAGTACATATTCGTACCTTTCCTGAAATAATCTTAATCACCAGAAGAAAACTGTAGTTTTAACCGATAAGAAACATATAAATTATAGACACAACGCGTTAATTTTGTGATTAAAGAAAATTCAAATGCTTGTGCCTTGCAGAATTATAGTCTAAGTTGTGTAGGAGCAGGAGTGCTTGCCACTTAGGCTCCTTAATGTAGTATGCTGTTCAAACCTTTATCTGATAATTATTTATAAACTCTCTTATTTGTTAACCCTTTTACATATATGCTTTGTTCAACTCTTCATAAAGTCGTTTGACAACGTCTTCCGCACTAACGCCTTCAAATTGCTACCGCAGAAAAAAATACTAGATGAACTGGGTGGAACAAACTACACTCATTTTAGAAGGGTTTTGCACTCAACTTACGATATGCAGACACCAATAATGAATAAAATCAAGAAAAGTTGACACTTAAACATTGTTACTCCATTTTAACCAGCCGTCATTTCGTTGCAATATTACTAGCAATTACTGCCTGAATGAAATCTTATGTATGCTGTTTGTATTCATTTCTGCTCAAAATTTGGTGAACATACAGACATATTGAAGCAAATAGAAAATGGTGAAAAAACGGCAGTTTTAGCGAAAAGATTCAATATAAACGAGTCCAGCATAAGAAGAATTAAGTCAAATGCAGAAAAAATAAAAAGTTCGTCTGCTTGTTCCACATCAATATTCTCAAAGGTAATAAAAAAAACCTAGAAATTCTTTAATTGAAAAAACTGAAGTCAAAGGCGAGTGCCTCTTAGTTCTGATATTATTCAAACAAAAGCGTTGTCAATTTTCGAAAGTTTACAAGAAGATGAATGTAGAACATCTAATATAGAAGAAAATCTATTTCAAGCCAGTAAAGGCTGGTTTGGAAAATTCAAGCATCGCCGAAATTTTCACAATATTAAATTCACAGGTGAAGCAGCAAGTGCTGACCAATCGGCTGCTTTTGCATATCCAAAAACCTTGAAAGGTATGATGAAACTGGCATATTTTGGAAAAGAATGCCTAGTATGACATTTATTTCCAAGGAGAAAAAAGGGCTCCTGGTTATAAAGTATCAAAAGAGAGACTGACAGTTTTATTATGTGGAAACGCAACTGGACATTTCAAAAACAAGCCATTACTTATTCATACTTCAGATAACCCTCGTGCTTTTAAAGGAGTATCGAAAAACTCACTTCCAGTTCATTGGGTATCTAACAAAAAAGGGTGGATGACTTCGAAAATTTTTGAGAACTGGTTTTTGAATTGTTTTTGTATTGAAACTGAAGAATTTTGGAAAGCTGAAAACATTGCTTTTAAAATTCTATTAATTGTTGATAATGCGCCAAGTCACCCAGCCTATTTGCCTGAATTAAATCCTAATATTAAGGTGATATTTCCACCTGCAAATACTACATCGTTAATTCAGCCGATGGATCAAGGTATAATTGCCGCATTCAAACGTTATTATTTGAGAAGAACTTTCAGGCAATTGATTGAAGCTACTGATGTGGATAATGTATCAATCCGTGACTTTGGAAACAGTACAATATTTTATCTGCGGTAAAAAATATAAAATTATCTTAGGACGAAGTTCAAAACTCAACTATGAATGCTGTGTGGAAGAAAAAATGGCCAGAAAGTTGCATTGAAGAAGCTACGGTTGAGATGCCAGATATTTTGGAAATTGTGACATTAGGAAAAACAATTGGTAGAGACGGATTCAAAGAAATAGTATCAGAAGATATTATGGAAGTCATTGAAGAAACTCATGAAGAAAATATGACTGTTGATGATATTATAAATCATTTCAATAACGATGACAATGTTCAAAGTGAGGAAGAAGTAATAGAAGTTATAAGTAGTAATAAGCTTACCACTGAAAATTTAGCTAATCTTTTAAAACTTGGTAGTCATCTTCAAGAAAAGGCTGTTGACGTGGACCCTGATGTGGAGCGTGCCTTAAATTTCGGCAGATATTTAACAGCTGCTTTGGCTCCATATGAGAAAATTTATGAGGAACATAAAAAGACTGCCAAAAAGTCTTTGATAGCTAGCTATTTTCAAGGATAAAAAAGCTCATCAGAATTTTAATTACAGAATACTAAAAGAATCACAATGATATTTTTTAATTTTTTTGTTGGTTTTTTCATGTTAATTTGTTTTTTAATTCATGTAATGATTTCTGTTTTAAGAGTCGCTGAAACAATACTTGTTTTTATGTTTATATATATAATTTGTATGTCAAATAAACATTTTCAACATACTTTTTTGAATTTTTTCTAATATTTGGCACCTAACCCCCCATTTTCACACAAAATTGGATTCATATAGCGCGGTTTCCTGTTGCGCACTATTTTTGTGGAACGGAACTACCGCGCAGTTGGATATATAAAGAGCATTTTTTATTATAATAGAAGGATCTATGACAATTACGTGAGAAACAAAATATCGCTCAAATACTCGCCATAGCTACGGTGGCGTACTTCTATCCGATGGTCCATATTATCAATGACTCTGAGACATAATTGATGTTCAATGTCGTTAATGTGCTGAATTTTCTCATCCTTTGGCTCTTAAATTGTTCTTGGCTTATTGACGTACCTACACTTTTTCTTCTAAATATCCCCAGAGGAAGAAGACCAACGTTGTCAGATCACATGATCGTGGTGGCCAATTAACAAAGCCAGAACGTGAGATAACACGGCGATTGAATTTCTCGCGCAAAAGAGCCATTGTTTCGTTGGCTGTGTGGCAAGTGGCACCATCCTGTTGGAACGACATATCGTCCAGTTCCATAACTTCAATTTCTGGCCACAAGAAGTCCGTTATCATCTCACAATAGCGAACACCGTTCACGGTAACTGCTTGGCCGTCCTTATTTCCGAAGAAGTATGGCCTGATGACGTCGCCACCCCATAAACCGCACCAAACAGTCACTCTTTGTGGATGCATTGGCTTTTCAATAATCATTTTTGGATTCTCATTTTCCCAAATGCTGCAATTCTGCTTGTTAACGAATCCACTGATGTGAAAGTTCTTTGTAAAGTCACCATTCCCTTCTGTCTGTTCACTCAACCATACCGCTTTCTGCCGACGCTTCAAATGGTCAGTAGGCTTCAGCTCTTGAGTCAATTGAACCTTGTAAGCGTAAGCGTGTAAATTCAAATCTTTATTCAAAATTTTTATCAGTGATTTCGTGAGAATTTGTCAAATACTGAAACAAAGAAATGTCGCATCAAGTTGGGCGAAAAACTTGACGTTAAGGTGTGACTCACAATTAACATCGTGCATTATGGTTATATATATATATATATATATATATATATATATATATATATATATATATATATATATATATATATATATATATATGCATATATATATATATATATATATATATATATATATATATATGTATATATATATATATATATATATATATATATATATATATATGTAGAAATAAATATGTGTTTATAGATATGCATATGTACCGCATAATAATAGCGTAATACTAACTCTAACTTTCTCCAAATGAAGGCACGAGGGGACCTGTAGTGCTAAAGCAAAAAGAATCAGAATTGTCAGCATAACATAATTTCAGAATTTCCTGAATAACATAATTTTCACGATATAAGCACCGAGACAAATGGCAAGTTCAATTTTAGATTGATATTGTATAACTCCCAGGTTTTGAAATTGTCGAACAGTTTCTGGTCTGATTTTAATATATATATCTTATTATTATATGTTATCATCTAAAAATTTATCTTAAAAATTTCCAAAAATACATTATATTGCATTTCTCAAATTTCAGATGAATTCCGTTTTGATACTGCGAAAATTGCCGCGTGGTTCCGTGAAACTGAACATGCAGCTCGACACAAATCGAAATTCCATGTGAGTCGTAGTACGAGCGATCAGGATAAAATAATAGAAGTATTGAACGACTTCACCGCACTTGCCAACCGTTGGGGACTTGGATTTACGTTGTACAAATATAAATTAGAAATATATGATTCCATATTGGTCAGCGATTTCGCATCTAATGCACTTGAACTTTTGATAGCAAGTCTTGTAGGTGCACCTGTTCAGGTAACATTTCATTTGTTTACTTCAGAGTTGAGTGAATATAAAAGAATTTTTCAAATTTTGCTTTTAGGTTGCGAAACCCTTTATAATAGCAGAAACCAACGAAATAATTGCCAAAGCACAGGCATATCGAGCTCAAATAACGGACAATCAAACTAGGGCAACTATGGATAAGATAATAAGTTTGTTACAAGCTGTTACAAACGTGCCTGATTTGCTAATAAAATCTTTGACTGGATAAATGATAGTACGACTGTAAGGTGGAACCCTATCAATTAATTTACTTAAAACCGTTGTTTTGTTCATTATTTAATTAAAATAAGATTCAAATTATACATCAATAAAAATTGTGCAATCCAATGGAAAGTCTTTTTAGGGTTTTGTAAAATAATTTTACAAAACCCTTCTAAAATCGCGTCCTGTCTGTCCGTCTGTCCGTCTGTCTGTCCGTCTGTCCGTCTGTCTGTCCGTCCGTCCGTCCGTCCGTCCGTGTGTCACAGCAGTTTTTCTCGGAAACTACTTAAGCTAGAAGCATCAAATTTTGTATGTAGGTGTAAAGTGGTGACCTCTTCAAAGTTCAACTACTAAAACATTTTATAAGGTTTTTAAGGGGGGTCTCCCCATGTAGGGGAGTGACCCCCCGAAAAAAAATTTCATTGAAGGTAGCCGATATGGGTATCAAATGAAAGGTCTTGATGAGAACTTTCCAAAACAGGTCTTAGTTTGGCAAAGTTTGCTTCGAGGGGCGCACAGGGAGGGGAAATACACGAAAAATTTGTGTCCCCCCCCCCCCCTCGCGATTGGACACCTGTGATCCGAAAAATCTGAAAAAAATCAAGAATGTAGGCCTTGATGAGTACAACAACAACAAATACGTGAAAAGTCGCAATTCACTCAACTTTGTTAGTAATAGTATGATATATCGATTTTATGTTTTCTTGAATAAAATCTTAACGGTACCCTTCAATTCAATGAAACACAAATGTGTACACAAATGTCTATTTATAAGATTGATTGACCCTGCAAGTTTCATAAAGATTGCATCATATTTAGCGAAGTTATAGCGGTTTGAATTTTCGTGTATTACTATGGAACAATATGCGCTGCATGTATTACTATGGCAACATATGGCTATGGAACAACATGCGCTTTTTACCGACTCAGACACTACAGTTTTGCTAGGATTTGCATGAAAATTTCAGGAATGATAGGTGTCATGAATAACTTTGAGAATCAGTTCAGCTAGTGGTATCAGTAATCGTAAAACAAAATAGTGGCTGTTTTAAAATCGAAGATTGAGTAATTTTGAGTTATTTTTTCCCAACTTCAACGTTTAAGGTGCATGCTTTGAACACTTGATTCAATTTAATGAATGACTGAAGCTGAGTACCTACAATTAATACTCATAAGTGAAACAAGTCAAGGAGGCGGGAGGGAGCTTCTAACAAAAGGGCTTTGTAACAACTCTAGGATTCGAAAAAATTGGCTATTAATCGATGATAACAGTACAGGAGAGTGGCCCCTGAAAAAAAATTCATCAAACGTAGCCGATATGAGTATGAAATGAAAATTTTCATGGGAGCTTTTCTAAACAGTTCTTAAACTGTCAGTTTTTGCTTCAGTGGGGCACAGGGGGGAAATACATGAAAAATGTGTTTCCTCCCTCGCGAATGGACATCTGAAATAATTATCAAGGGAGATATTTATGAGTATAACAATAACAAAAACCTCAGAAGTCAAAATTCGTTCAACTTTGTTAATAATAGTATGATCTTCGAATTTCATAGTTTCTCCAATAAAATCGTCACTGACATGCTTCTTGACTTTATACAATCTGGTGACTGCATCTTGAAAATTGAATACAAAACCCTTCTGACATGAGCGTAGGTCTGTTCACCCAACTTGTTTAATAAACGAGTATGCTAGTGTTTAGGAGCTCGGTTGGCATCTTACTCCGTATGTTTTTGTTTTTTCTTTTTTCTACTACAGCAATGCCCACATAAATTCATTAAATCGTGTAGCAGTGACAGAGGATTTCTGGTTACTACTCAATTAGTACCTTTGAAGTAAAGTCTTATAAATAGAAACTAGTTCACCTGAGTTCCAAAATACTTTACGTAAGTAAAACCAAGCTTACCATTACTAAATAAGTTATAGCACTAGGATTCATATGAAGCTACACATACTCGTACAGCCGTCCCAACAACTTAAGAATTCTTTGTTGTCAAAATGATTCTTACCATTGCCCACTCACACAAGCTGAAAAGCGGACTCGCGACTTCTAATTAGGGCCAGGCATTTAGACTTGTTGTTTCATATCTATTGAACAACTACTATGGTTATTGTAATTGCCCTACTATAGCTATTGCAATTGCATTCTAGATACGCAAGCATGGATTCAACGTCTTGCATTCATTGCGCACAGAAGTACTTTTTAATCGCTCAAGCCAATAGTTCTCAAAAATTAAATAATTTTTTAAACATCAGTTGGAAATTAATTTTTATTGGAAAAAGCTTATCAAATCGTTGAAGCAATCGATTCAAGCATTTTGTAGCGGATCTCTTATTTCTTTATCGATACAAAAAGAAAAGCGAAGAATCCAAAGAATGTTTCGGGACCGCTGGTATGGAAATCAAAGAAAATGTCAAAGGCAATTCCGGCAAAGATTCTGTATTAATCGAGCAGTTTCAAAAGCAAACTCCTCGAAAACCTTCCTATCCACTACTTGTGACTTTATGTGGCAGGTTTAGAAAAATAATTAATTATTTCCTTTCATAATCGTCATTTGTAAAATAGTTTTCTTTCATATTATTATTTTTAAATGTAAATTTTTTATCAATTTCCCTATATATTAAATTTAATTTTATATCAATTTTCCTTTATATTAAATTTAAATGTTTTCCTTTGATTATATTTCTCATGAAATTTAATTTTTATTACTACTTAAAATTTTTACCATTAACTTTACTTCAGTTATAATTTGTTTACGAAAATTTAAATCTGCCACATAAAATTTACAGTTTATGAACACCTTACCGGTGTAATAAATTGGGAATGAAGTGAGATTGATACAAGGTTGACGATTATCAAATAATTATTGTGGTTAGGACAAGTTAGGTTTTGCGACCGTGAGGTGTGCCGGTTGAATATCGCTTTTCTTATCGAATGAATGATTTTCGCATTTAAGCCGCGCTACGCCACCGTATTTGTTTATGTCAGCGTATGTATTCGCGAGTATAGTTGTTCGGTGAAGTGGATTTATAATTCGATCCTCGATCTCCATTTGATTTGGGAATTTCGATTTTGATCGGCTACATTGCGGGATATTATCTGCGCTTCATTTCCAGTATCGGTGGCTGCAAAATCTGCGCACTGTTCAACCGGGTACATTGTCGCGGTAATTGGATACGTGAAGGAGATTATAGTGCATTAGCATCGGAGGCGTCTTGAAAAGTCAACAAAATTTACATGCGATGTTGACAACTGACTATGGCACTCCTTATTTACGTGATCTCCACGCATTATCATGTTCAGTGGTGAGGGCTGTCTCGAGTAGCCGCGAATCGCTTTGTCGAAGTTAGGGGTGTTATCCGACGAAGGAGTTCTGCAGCAGCCACAATAGTGGGTATAGCATAAAATAACAGTCCCATTGAGGTTAGCCGAGACTCAGCAACCTCTACATGAACACCGTCGAGGGCGGCAGCGTTGTCGACAGGCACAGGCTTACCAATACAACAGCTATCTCTGCTACTGGCGAGCTCTCGTCCACGTGATTGCCACTATACGATGTATCATCAGCGCCAATCCACGAGATAAGTCGATGCATATTCATGATCTGTTCAATGAACGAACGAAAATTGCTGCATGCCTGTAGTTAGCACAATATTAAATGAAATTCAAATGTACTTTTCGGTTTTCCGAACATTTATTAAGAACCCTTTACTGAAATCTGGCAAAATCAAGCATCGCCGTGGGTTGTAACGTCTCCCCTTTCGAGTTGACTTTCGTCACGCATAACTTGCTGTGCAAGTTATATTTCGAAACGAGTTTAGTGACCTCTTTCGGATTTGTCTATCGATAAAACCGATTTGAGCAATTGCGCGGTTGCTCCTCACTTTGCTACCACGGATTATAGGTGCACGAGACTCTAGAATTACGGTTAGTGTGAACCGAGTTATAATTTACCTACTCTTGTTGCTGAATTTTTGATTTAGCTGGTAAATGTTATATATACTGCCCTACTTAACTTCGCGTTCGGTCGAAGAAAATCTCGCAACGCGGTGATGGGATGAAATGTGCATGCAATGAATGTGCAAGTGATCTTAGGATGTAAGAAAAGAACAAAAAAGCGTGAGCGCGAAGTGAAGGTTTTACCGATCAAGAATATCGTGAATAGCCTGTTAGCGTCTAAGGATCCCGGGTAAATGAGAAAGTAAAAGAAAGTCTCGTCACTGTTTAATTTAGACCCGGTAATGATTTTCAGTCAAATGCGATATATGTTATCCGATATTTTAGCTCATTCGAGTATGAATGCGCTGAATGCAAGAGTGTTAGTCCGTGCGTGAATGCGCGAGTGCCTATTTATGTGTGAATGTATTCACGTTTTGGATTTATAGCACCTTAAGAAGGAACAAATTGTGAATGAAACAGCGTGAATGAAAATTTTGATCTTAATACTTATGCGAATTGAATGATAAATTATGAAAAGGATTGTATGGTGATTGACTATCAAAGTGTATGAAATAGGCAATGTGTGATTCAATGCACAAAATACCGTTTTTTTAAATGAACTTTTGCATGTCATGGTGATAAGAGTAAATTAAACAGTAATTGACGGTGACTCGTTATTAACAATTTGCGAAGAAAATGAAGGCTACGCGTCCGGCTCATACTTTCCATATCAGATAGACAGAAATAAATTCATTCGCCGAAGTCATAGTAATTATAAACAAAAAAAAAAAGAGAAAAAAAGCGCTCATTGAACACTTTATATGATTTTTGTAATTTTCGTTAAACGAGAATAGAATTGTACTATGTAAAACCAAAAAGCGCATTATCATAAACTTATGTATGTGTTTGTAAAGGAGTATCTTCTATATTTTTTGAAGTATGAAGTGGTGTTCAATATTATACGGGGCCATTCGTATAGAAGAAAATACAGAAGATACTTCTCAGGACGGATAGAGGTAATAACAACCATGGATTTATTTTGGATATTACCGAACAGGAGATGCACTCAATACTTGAATGTTGTTAAAGGTTGGTCATGAAAATGTTACGTCGACCAACAAATTGTGAATCTTCTTTTTCTGTTTTTCCTTTTGCAATGAAAAAGGAAACCGTATGAAATTCAATTTAAAGCGGAGTTTATTCTAAATTGAAATTGAAATTCTCCCTCAATTTACAAAAAATTTTCCATATTTAAAATTTTCTTGTGAAACAAAGTTCAAAATTTCTTACCAAACAAAATGTCCGTTCCGGCATTTCGTTTACATAGTTACTTGTTTTAGACTGAAAAAGTTTGTTTTGCTTTAAGTAATCTAAATTCAAAATAACTTATTTGGAAGAAGTATTTACCGAAGAAATTTTTTTTTTGAAATATTGTTAACGTAGTTGAAATAATACTTTTTTTTTAAAACGAAATTCAAGAAATAAAAACGCAATAGAATCCTGAAAAACGCGATGGAAGGATAATCACAGAGTTCTTAAAACAGTACATATTAATATGGAATTTGTGAAATCGCATTTGAATACACGATTAAACATGGAGATTTAAATTCATAATTTCGGTCTTTCCTTTTCTCTCGACTTGACCGGGTATAGGACCCGCATCGATGGAAGGCTCCTCCACTCAAATGAGCTAGCCATCCGGCGCAATCCTCCGTATTTTGCTGTTTAACAGGAGCTCTTACCGGGTAGAGTGGTTTCCGCTCGCTTGCCCTTTTGTGTTATAGGGTTATGTGATTCGATCACATAATTCTATAATATACAGGTAAATTGGTCACTTTATATTTCTCTTTTGATGGGAAAGTTCATGCAAACTATGTTTCTATGAGCTTTCCACTCAAATGGGAAATATATGGCAACGTTTACGTTTGGATCTTGATCCGGTTGGGAGGGTGCGAGGGGGCACCACTACTATCGGGATGCCCGACTCTTAGTTGTGGGCCATAAGATTCGTCAGGTAACGACAAAGTCCCCTTAATTCCATCTGTCTTCCCCAGTTCCAGTTTGTCCTTTTTCGTCTGCAATCTCCAATCCTTAGTTGGTTACTTCCTTTTTTCAACCTCGGTCGATCTTTTTATGACCCAGGAATTCGTGAGCGCGAAATACTTTTGTAGTGGGTCCTTGTGCTGGGGGAAAGAACCCATCTCACAACACCACAACGCTAGCCTGCCAGCACATTCACGCGTCTTCCGACAAGGCCAATCTCGGCGGATCTTAAAATCCTCTTCCGCTGAGGCAGCAGACCATCGCTGCGGTCTTTTAGGGACATTTAACCTACCTAACTACCTACAATTCTTATGTAAATTTTATTCAATATTTAAAAAATAAGAACAAGGAGAAGAACCCAATTCAAAGTTCTGATGATTCTTCAGAGAAAGTTTTGCCAATAAATGTTTTCGGACAGAGTCGAAGACATATGGCACAGCTATTTGCAGCCGAAAATAAATTAAGCAATTTCAAAACCAAAGGGTAAACGCAGAAAAGTTAACTATCAAAATGAAATCATTGGTTGATTTTAAGTAAGCCAAAGATGCTCTGAACTCTGGGAAGGTAACAATCTTTACCTTTATCCTAAAAAGTGAAAAAATCAGGCCTTTTCATTGAAGGATCTGCGGGAAGGACTGCGAGAGGACACAGTCAATCTTCTTCAGGTGCTCAAGGAAGCTAGGCCGGAAATCAAGTTCATTCCTGTCCCAAAATATCCTTTGTAACAAGGAGACTGACCATCGAAATGAAGAATTTAACGCTTTAGCTAGTACAAATTTCAAACAAAAGCAGTGCAAGTACCCTTCAACACATAAGGTGCTTCAATTTTAGAGTCGTCAGTTGAGAATGCCTCCAGAAAAGAGAATTCAACCAGTGTTACTGGCGTCAATGATCTGGTCGTTTGGCTGCAAACTGCGCCGTGCACTATCGGTGTATAAAATGCAAAGAAATTCATGCCACCATGAGTGTAAATCCGCCGTAGGCGGTCCGAAGCCCGTTTGAGAAAGGAGGAGGGAACCCTTTGTTTCCCCAACCCATAGCTTTCATGACTCCTCATCCCAAACCCCCCAATTAAATGGTAGTAAATGCTCTCGGGGTCGCACATTGGGTTTACTGGTTCCCCAATAATGTGACATTAAATGTTAATAACTGTAAATACATCTACAGTTCAAGACATAAGATCGCACACAATATTCAAAAGTGGGAAGCCTACTGGAAAACGAGAATTCGGAGTGGCTTTCATTGTGGATAGGGAGTTCAAATTGCACGTTATCGATTTTAAGGCAATTAACGAACAGTTGTGTGTGATCTGTATAAAAGCGAAATTCTTTAAAATCTGGCTGATAAATGTTCACGCCCCGACCGAAGAAAATGGTGAACAAGCGAAGGAAACGTTCTACAATCACCTGGAAAAACTCGCGTACTCATTGCCCACAAGCGACACAAAAATTATTCTGGGTGTTTTCAACGCTAAAGTTGGAAATGAGCTATCTCCATCGGGGAACGAGTGGAGGATACAGCCTGCACGATGAAACAAATGACAACGGCAAGCGACTGATTGGCTTTACATGTAGCAGAAATCTAGTGATGGTAACACACAAAACCGGATCGATCATGTTCTGATCCAACAACGTTGGGCCTCAAGCATACTTGACGTCCGTACATACCGAGGAGCCAATTGTAGTGCAGATCATTACTTGATCAAACCAACCTATCGATGTCGTATGACAAGGCATAATCGAGGGAGACCAGCCCGCTACAAAAATATGACATCGAAAGCCTCCAAACGGTATCTGTGGCCAAACATTTCACGGAGACCCTTGACAACCAGCTGGCTCCCATCTTATCAGACGCAGCGTTAAAGACGAACAACGAGCTCTGGATGGAAGTGAAGGCGGCTATCAGGACTGTGGCAGAACAAACGATCGAACATCAAGCCCGGCACAAGAGGAATGATTGCTTCGGTCACGAGTGCCAAAATGCGTTCGATAAAAAGAATCAGGCGTACAAGGAATATGTAGGTAGGAAAACCAGGACGAAGAGAGAACACTATGAAAATGTAAGAAGAGTGGCGAACAAGATGATTAGGATTAAGAAAAGAAAATACTATGACGACCAATTGAGGAGTATAGATGTAAGTTAAGCGAGCAACAACACAAGATAAGCATACAAAGTAGTAAAAAGCCTGAAACGTGGTTATGAGCCCAAAAACACGCTCTGTCGTGATGACATCGGCAATGCTATCGCTGATGAAACCAAGATTAAGGAAAGATGACCATCATATTTCAAGAACCTCCTTAATCCTCCGCATGGCTCCAGAACATTGGAGCCTATAAATGTCTGATGAGAGCTTCCATTGGCTTCACCAACTCCGGATGAAGTTTGTTCCATCATCAAAGCCCAAAAGAATAATAAAGCACCAGGCATCGATGAGACTCCAGTGGAGCTCATCAAATATGATGGCGGTAGTGTTCATTAAGCTATTTACAAAGTCATCCAGTAAATTTTGCAACGAGAACATATGCCGGAAGAGTGGAGCCAATCAATTGTATTCCCTATCCACAAAAAAGGTGACAAGCTACAGTGCAAAACTTTAGAGGCATATCACTACTTTGTACAATCTATTTTCTAAAATCTTAGAAAATAAAATCGCATCATACGCCAACAGTATTATTGGGGAGTATCAAGGTGGTTTTAGGGCAGGTTGATCAACAACACACCAATTGTTCTCAGTCAAGCAGGTACTTGAAAAATGCTGGGAGTTCAACATAGATGTACACCAAATTTTTGTTGCCTTCAAGCAAGCATATGAGAGTATTGATCGTAACGTACTGTACCAAATAATGCTTTGCGTTGGCATCCCAGCCAAATTAGTCCGTCTCACCAAAATGACAATGACGTCAATGACCTCCCAAGTCCGCATCAGTAACCAACTCACCGATGCCTTTGACACAAATATCGGACTAAAGCAGGGAGATGGGCTGGCCCTATTGCTATTCAACTTGGCTCCGGGGTACGTCATAAGGAAGCTACCTGTCGACACGCGAGGTACATTACTATTCAAGTCGAGCCAAGTAGTAGCCTGTGTGGACGACATAAAAATTCTGTCACGGTCATTAATAACTGGCAAAGAACTTTTCCTGAAACTCGATAGCAAAGGAAAACTAGTAGGGCAGCAAATCAGCCATAGCTCTCAAAACTGTACGTCCGTCGTTGCGAAGATACAATTTCAAACTAACGAATAATCATGACTAACACAAAGTGGTCCCTTAAAAGAAAAAGTGGCCCTGAATACAATAAAACATCTGTCCCGGCTATAAATAGAAATGGTCATAGGGTAAGGACAAGTATTTCTAGGCATATAAGTATTAAAAAATTTACACGTTTTAAAGAAAACATGTATAATGTCGTGTTAACTTAAAATATAGCTAAAATATATAATCCAGAATTAATAATATACGAGTACTATAGTCAAATATAAAGAATTGAATATAAATAGTTAAGTTACTTATTTTAATTAATTATAAATAATTAATAATTAGTACATAAATAATAGGCATTGTTTAGTCATTATAATTTTTAGTGAATAATTGACTTTATACAACTTACGATAACCGTAGCTCACGCTTGACCTTGTCCATATAATAGAACAAAAAGCAGCACTGCAGATGTGATCATAATCACACGACAGTATCTTGAAAGCATGCAATCCCCTTTAGGTTTATTTCTCTTATGTATTTCAGCGTTCAACGGAGGCTAAACACCACCAATAATCCAAGAGGTGTATTCCTGAAATGGTGGATAACAGAGAGCCAAATTGAGTACAGGTGGAAACAATATGGGTCGGAGTTCCCAACATACCCTAGGACAAATTCATATTTGGACCTCTGCATTGCTGACGCAAGACTTGATTTCAGCTTTAACGGACATTGCAGGTGCATCCTTATGATAGCGACCATAACACAATTGTAATGGAAATCAATCATCAAAGGGATGATCTCTTCCTTATTCCAGTTCAACACGAAAATCATCGGTTGAATTTCAAGAAAACAGACTGGGGAAAGTTTCAAAAGAAGTTTAATCGAGAGTACCAGATGCAATGTCCTCCTTCTGATGATGACGACGCTTGCTCAATGGTTCGTAATAACAGAAATCTAACTAACGATGAAATAGATCTCTATTTGTCGAAGTTAGAGAAGCTGACGTTGGAAACGATTGAGAAAGTAGTTCCCAACATTAAACATCGAAACAATATGGAAGGGTATGAAACACCAACCATCGCAAGGTTGAAAAGATTGTAAAGCCTTCTTCTCACACGCGTCAACAATATTTACCGACGATTTTTGGACTTCAACCATCCCTCGTTGGATTGTTGAAATTGCACCTGAAGAATGTCCGGAACTTAATCCGTTCATACTTCAGGAGTGAGGTCAGCAATCAATGGGTGAAAAAATTGATGGGTATTAGCCCACAGGACCCAGATGGAATATTCCGTAAGAAGTCTCGAATGAAGGTATCGAATCTTGAAGTCACTAGTGATAAGATAGTTTTTTTGATAGGGCTGGTATCGAAATTGATAGTACGACTCCGGATAGAAATGGAAACATGATTATATGTGATGAATTGTAGAAAATTGCGCTGATTGGAACACATTTTGATTTGGTTCATCTACCAAACCCAGATAGAGGGAATGAAATATTTTCAGAGGCCGTTGAAGCAAAACTTTCCAACTTCAAATCAAGTCTGAAAGGCGAATATCTTCTTCATTTCAATGAAACATTAACATCTGACCTCAAACCGAGCTTGAATCTTATTGATTATTTTGTCAGCTTTGAATACTTATGTTTCATATTTCGCAGAATAAACAACAAGAAATCATGTGGTATTGACGGTATTCCAAAGATAGTTCTCCGACATTTGCCTGGGGTTGCTAATAGGAATTATTGCATTTTATTCATTAACATGTTGAACAATTCATATTTCCCAAATGACTAGAAAAAGGCTAAGGCATTTCCGAACTTGAAGAAAGGAAAGGAATCTTCACGCCCTAAAAGCTATCACCCAATTAGCTTGCTACCTAACATCAGCAAGGTGTTTGAAGTGATACTAAACAAGGCATTAAACCCCACGTTGAGAAATATGAGTTGATACCGAATTGCCAATTCGGTTTTCGTACCAAGCATTCGTCCACCCAGGCGATAACGAAAGTAGCCTCAGACATTTGTTGGAAACTAAGCAACAAAGAATGTGTTGGAGCATGTCTCATTGATATGGATGCTAGTACAATGGAAAGATTAAGAGTTTTCGAAAGGACATATTTTCGTGCATGTACTAGTTTGTACAGAAAGGCTGAGATGGATTGGAAGCACTATATATCGAATAGAAAAATTTATCAAGCCGCTAAAGTGACAAGAGTCGATATCTTCATATTGAAACTTCCTCGGAATCTTATCGCAAGATCTGTAAGTATGAGTAAAAACCCTTGGTTTTCACAGCGGTTCTACCCTACAGACGGGTATATTGTGACTCGCCTCACTACTGGCTTCGTTCCTCCAGAAGCATTCGTATAATTTTACGTGAATCGATATGTTTTTGATTCTAATGGTGTGCATATCATATATCACATATATAGACGGGCCACCGATAAGAAGATAAAATATCCTCCGAGTCGGAGCTCACGAGACTGTACGGATGAGCGTATGAAATAATACGCAGCGTTAATTTAATGACGCAATGAAGTTTATTTGAACGATAATCATACACTTCAAGTTTTGCTCGATCCGTACGCGTCGACGTATCGTAGTCGAATCCTCAAGAACTTTTCTTTGTACGTCGCAGTGAGAGAGAATTTACATTTGTACATTGCGGTTGCAAATTCGCAGCGCAACACCGCTCCCTCCCAAGTGACATTTCTTATGGATGGAATGTCACGATCAGCCGACTATATTTACAAGTAGGAGTGCCGTCTCACAAAAACCTACCCGAGTTAGATTCGGGAGGCCTCTTGTCGTTTGCCGCTGCGAATGGAGCTACTATTCCTTGTTAAGCCAAAAGCGAATGTAGCGTCCTGCTGGGTGGATATGTTTTCAAACCTGCTGACAGAGTATTTATCGGCGGTATGACTCTTGATTTTGCTGTTCTTGGAGTTGGCGTTTGTGATTCGGCTGGTGTTGATTGTGGTATCATGATATCAGCTGCTGTTGACAATGTTGATGTTGTGGGCAACATGTTATCCGCTGTTATCCTTTGCAGCGCTTCTCTGCTTGGAACCTTCTCTTTGTGGTGTAACGTGTGTTCATGTATGTCTTCGATAAAGCAGGGTTCGAGCCGTTCGGTGCTAATGTTGGCAATGCACCCATTGATGTCGATTGTGTAGAGGACGTCACTAATTCTTTTTAAAACTTTATGTGGTCCTGAATACGGCTGAGTCAAAGGTCTCTTAACTGCGTCGATTCTCATGAAGACGTATGAGTAAGTTTTAAGACCTTTGTTCATAAATAGCGTTTGAGTATTAGGTAGCTGAAGGACGTATCTGCATCATGGTCTCTCGCAGCTTACGTAGGAATTCGTGTGGCTCGATAGTTGTTTGCTGTGGTAGGATTAATTCTCCGGAAAAATTGAGCGTAGTTCCATATAGCATATCGGCACATGGTGCTTCGAGGTCTTCTTTGACCGTTCCACGTAATCCGAGCAATACCGTGGGCAGTATTTGCGGCCAGGCTGGATTCTGCTCGTGACACATGATTGCTGCTGTGAGCGTGCGGTGCCATCGCTCGATGAGTCCGTTAGAAGCGGGGTGATAGGGTGATATCCTGGTACGATAGCATCCTATAAACCTGGTAAGTGCCTTGAACAGAGAGGACTCAAATTGAGTGCCTTAATCTGTTGTTATTGTTTGCGGCACACCAAAACGAGCAACCCAGTTGTTGTAAAATGCTTGCGCGACCGTCTCGGCGGTTCGGTTGGTCAGTGGTATTGCCCCGGGTCACCGTAAGAATCGGTCGATTGCTGTAAAACAGTATTTATATCTTTGAGACTGGATCAATGGTCCAATAATGTCTAGGTGCACGTGCTGGAATCGTTCCTCAGGCATTGAAAACTCCTACAACGGATTTTTTTGGTGGCGGCCAACTTTCGATCGCTGACATGGTATACAGCTGCGTGCCCATATTCGAATGTCCCTTTTCATCTCTGTCCAGACGTTTTTTTCGCAATGGATCTGCACGTTGCTCGACCACTTGAATGTGATGGAAGATGAAAGATTTCAAAGACTTTTCTACGCAATCCTGCTGGAACAAACGGCCGAACGTTTGCTAGTGTTGTGTCGACTATTACTTGTAGAATATCACCCATGCTGACACGTTGTAAGATGAGTGACGTGGTATTGCTTTGTAGTAATTCCAGTAGCTCCTTATCTGTCTGTTGTTCACGTGCCAATTCTTCCAGGTCCACTGCAGTTGGTACAGCAATCTTCTCGATTCGCGATAATGCGTCCGCGACGTTGTTAGCACTTCCGGCTATGTATCGTATGCCTGTGGAGAACTGCGATATAAAGTTTAAATGTCGGAGTTGCCGTAGCGAAGCCTTGTCTGACAGTTGCGTGAATGCGTGGCTAACCGGTTTGTGGTCTGAGAGGATGTGAATTGATGCGCCTTCTACGAAGTGGTGAAAATGGCGGATGCTGCTGTATATGGCCAGCAGTTCGCGATCATAAACGCTATATTTTGTTTCCGCTTTGGATAATTTCCTTTGGAAGAAAGCCAGTGGTAGCCATTTGTTTGCTTGTAGTTGCTCTAGAACCACGCCCACCACTACGTCTGACGCATCTGTGGCCAATCTGAGTGGTTTATTTGCCTGGAAGTGAACAAGTAACACAGCGTGGGCCAGACTCTCTTTGCAATTCTGGAATGCTTCTTCAGCTTCTGCTGTCCACGCGATGGGTGTCTTATCGTTTTTCTTTGATGATGAGAAGAAATTATTTAACTAATAATAATTGATGCATCCCAGGAAACAACGGAGTTCTGCGATTGTCTTGGGTTTTTTTTTGTAGTCTTGGATTAATTGAAGTCGGGAAGGTGGTGGTGAAATGCCTTGTGCATTGATCAAATGGCCTAGGTACTCAATCTCTGCTACACCCCACATCCATTTTGTAACATTAATTCTCAGACCGTTTTGGGCGAGGCGTTCAAAGACCAAGCGAAGGTGCCTCTTGTGTTGTTCTTCTGACTTGGAAGCGACCAGAATGTCGTCGACGTAACAAATACAGAAGACCAGGACTTAAGGTACTTGGTCCGTGAATCTCTGGAAAGATTGCGCTGCGTTCCGTAGGCCGAACGTCATTGCGGTGAATTTGAACAGGCCGAACGGTGTCGTTATCGCTGTTTTTGGGAAGTACTCTTCATTAACTGGGATGTGATTAAATGCCTTAAGAAGATCGATTTTAAAAAAAATACATTTACCGGCTAGATCAGTGGTTACGCCTTGGGTAACTATCTGGCACGGTGGTGGCGTTTAGTCGGCGGTAGTCCCCACACGTTCTCTATGTACCGTCTTTCTTTTTTACGAGGTGCAGTGGGCTCGCCCATGGGCTGCTTGATGGACGACACAATCCTCTGTCTTGTAGGAACTGAATTTCCGCTTTGGTGACCTGAAATTTCTCCTGGTTCAGCCTTCAAGGAATTTCCGATATCGGCGGTCCCTTAGTTATGATGTGGTGATGCACCGAGTGAGTAGTCACTTTGGTTCTAATGGCCGGATTTGTTATACTCGGAAAATCTTTGAGTATATCCTCGTATTGCGAATTTCTTCTGATGCTCGATATAGACTCGTCTTGCATCGCGCTGATCCGACCAGCCACTGCACTTTTTATAACAGGATCGTGTGGCCGTTTGTTTCTTATGTCCACTAGTAGTTCGTAGTGGTTTAGGAAGTTGGACCCCAATATAGGGTATGTTACTTGTGCGATATGAAACTGCCATGGGTACTGCCCCTGAAGGCTGAGTGATACATTTAGCGTTGTCTTTCCAAACGTATCTGTCGGTATACTTTTTGCGGCGTACAATCTGTACACACCGCGTTTGTGTTTCTTGTGCATTGCGTTAACTGGGAGGACCGAGACATCTGTCCCCCGTGTCGATTGAAAATTTAATTTTTGATTTCGGGTCCCATATTTCTAGGCAACTCGAGAAACATTAGCCGTCACCTGTTGAGCTAGTTTTCCGGTGGTGGTACATAAAAATTGCAGGGTGGACGACAGCACACAGCAGCTGCTCCGAATCTCATATGATGGTAACACCATTTCATGTCCGGCCTTCTTGTAACTGGTGTTGTGTTTGCCTATCGTGTTGGGTGGCGGCACTGATTACATTGCGGATACACGTTCTTATCTGGCCGCTGAATTTTATTAACTTCAGCTCTGCCTTCCATCCTTTGCGGGGTAATGCATTCATCATGGTAGTTTGCGGCGAGGTGTGCATTATTGTGATAAATTACTTGCGCTACATTGCCATCTGTGCAGCTACTAGGAATTTTGTCTACCGCCACTGCAAGTTTGCTTAACTCTGTCACCTCTGTAGCTGCGAGAATCGCTCGTGTTTACGTGAGAAGGCATTGAAGCCATAACGATTTCAACATGGTGTCGGACATGTTGTTTCCTGCCACTGATTGCAATTGTGCCAGCAATTGTGATGGACGCTGGTCCTCTAATTACAAGCCGTGCATCAATTGTCTGATGCGCTCGTGGTCACTAATTGCGAATACGGACAATAACCTTGCCTTTAAAGTCTCGTATTTGCCGGTGGCAGGCGGTGATTCTATTACGTCCGCGACTTGCGTAATGATTGACAATTCCATTTCGGAGAAAACGTTGTCGAAACGAGCTGCGTCGCTTGTAATTCTGCATGCTCAGAACGTCGCTTCCATGCGCGCGATCCACGATTCCGGTTTGCTCTGCCAAAATGGGGGCAACTCTCACTTGATGGCTTGAATCATTGTTGCGTCTTGCATGACGTTTATGCCGTTGTTCGCTGGGTTGTTTGAACCGCTGACTACGTCGTGGAATTCTTCGTTGGCCATACTCACTTGTTATAAACGGGGTCAAAAATGTACGGACGAGCGTATGAAATAATACTCAACGTTAATTTAATGGGACAATGAAGTTTATTTAAACGATAATCTTACACTTCAAGATTTTCTCGATACGTACGCGTCGGCGAATTGTAGTCGAATCCTCAAGAACTTTTCTTTGTACGTCGCAGTGGGAGAGAATTTACATTTGTACATTGCGGTTGCAAATTCACAGCGCTACAAGACCAACAATTCCAATGGAGATACTCATTTGCTAGATTCGTTGAGCAGCAGCCATGTTTGCTTGTGCAATTTGGCTCTCTCTTAGGTTGTAAACAAGAGCGTAGCAGTAAAAAAATGTAGTCGCAGGGGTTGTTGCGACGACATGGTCACGTGGCTGTCCACTCCAGTATTATTTAATTACTCAATGGCTGAATGGCAATGTCTAAATTATTCGTGTTTATTTTCTGCTTTTGTGTTTTTTCTCGTTACTTAGTTCTAAGTTTCATTTAACTTTTGCTATATATTGTGTTGTTGTTTATTTGTATTATAAATTAGGGATCGATTTCAGTATGAGATAACGTTATTTTTGGTTGAACTTATTTAGAATTAGGGTGTAGCATATCAGGTATACGATAAAAATTCACTGTTGTGTTAGTAATATAAGTAATTTTTAAATAATGCTGGTTGGTTTTTTCTCCTTTTTCCATTTGAATCAAAAAATATGTAATAATCTTAATTAATTTAAATTTGCTATTGTTTTTTTTCATTAAATGTGTTTCATTGAAAACGTATAAATTTAGAGAGCCATTCGGGCCATTAAGTTTTCATAGTTTTATTGTTTGGAGTTTGCTTTAAGTTGTTTTTAAAATTTATAATGATTGGTATTGAATAAAGCGCTTTTGACTTGACATTTGCCACGTGTCGTATATCGTGCTGATGATTTCATAATTAGTCCGCAATCAATTCATTCTGTATCTTACAATATGAAAGAAAGCTAAACATAGAATTTGCTTGTCTAACATAGCTGTCGAAAACTTGAGGAAGGTATATCTATGAAATAATGAATGCGCTTCTATTAAATTATTTCCCGACTTACGTCAAAATACACAGATTTAAGCAAATTTTTCTCTGTTCAAGAAATATCAGATTTTTCTTTGACAAAGAAATCTTTGTATTTACAAAATATCTGCAAACATATGCTCTCCCCACGCCTTGTTAATCAATTTTTAAGTGTAGTGCTAGTTATTTCACTCCAACTCATATATGTTTGTCTATGAGCTTATAATAAAGGGCTCATGTATTTTCATGGTAAATGCAAATTGCAAATAAATAACCGGCAAGTAGCGAAAAAATTTTCCAACTTTTGTTACTATACGCAATCTTTTATGACTCGCACGTGCTAGTTTAATGTAAAAGTTTCGCAAGGAGAATGTGTCACTAAAACTAATTTGCAATAAAAATGAGCTTATTTTTGCAATTGTTTTACCTCCTTTGTTTCCAATAGAAAATTGCAATCCAGTCAATTCTTCCAATCATCCAATCTATTTGCAAACATTAAAATTTGAGAAAAAGTATTACAAGCGCCTATACACTACACAGCCAGGGTCAAATCTAGAAATGAATAATCTGCTTCAACTAGAAATGAGGGCAAATAGTCTTTAAAAAATAAAAAGCAAAAGGGTACAAAGTAGTGAACATTCATTTAAATGACAAATTCTATTCCTTCAATGATAATTAATACTGAGTGATGAATGGTTCAAGTTGTATATATATATCCAAGCAAAATGCTTCTTATCTCAGTTCAACTGAATTGAGTATCTGAATTCAATATGGTTAAGTTTATATTACTACCAGTGTTTTGTGTTTTACTTGTAGCCAACACAGGAAGTTGTCAAGGTAAGTGTTGTAATCCTAAATGTTTGATTCTCAATTAAACGACCAATTATAAATTGACACTCATTATTATTTTCATTGCAGACCGCATCACAATCAGTCAATTGTTGTCATTTTTGGATAGAATAGCTGTGAATTTGAAACAAATCCGAGACTCAATACCAATCCCAAACAACGTTAAAACATTCAAATTTCAGAATATATATGAGACGCCGAAAGTTAGAGCACTATTTGAATCTCTACCACAATCTATAAAGGACTTATCAAAGCAATCTACTTCATCAACAACTACTACTACAACAACTTCAAGTCCAGCGACAACTCCAAATCCAGAAACCTTGCCTAGTTCTCCTCCCAGCACTGCTCCTCCAAAATCAACTCCAACAATGGTACCTACCATCACTTTGCCCACTAGCACTACTACTACTGCACCCGATCCTATGTCCGACCCGAATACCCCAAGAAAATTTGAAGGATCAATTCGGAAGACAGTCGACAGTGAGACAGTTTCAGGTATGTAAGCTTCTTACGGCCAAATTTTAATATTTACCTTGACACCATAGTATACTCAACTTTTTTATTTATTTATTGCTTTACTCCCTCCAAATAAGTTATGAAAATGTATGCTGCAGGGAGAGTATTTTTTTTTTACAATCATAGCTTACTCTAGTATCTCTAGAGTTTATTTAACATTTCTCTATGTTATTATACCTGTATTTCTTTAAATACAATTTGAAAATTTTGTTACAGTTTTAATCAAACACACGGTTTTCATCATTAAGTTTTATTAATCCAATAATTACGCCATACGACAGCACTCATTCACGTCTTGCCTTAATCTAGCATGCCGACTGACTAAACTTTTCGATGACGCACGCCTACACACTCTTGACCCGTTCATACCGCCTATGGCCTTTTTCCAGGGCCAGCGCCATCTCACCGCTGGTGTAACACTCGGCCATTCTGAAACGAAATTAATGTCCTCATTAATATATTAAATTATGACTCTAGTAGATCTATCAGATCCAGTCGATCCACCTCTTCACCCTCCTCGCCCTCCGCTTCGTGTTCGCCTACTTCGCAATTTGCACTATAATATCGCCTTAATGAATCAATCGCCACAGTCGCCTTAAACCGCTTGTAACTCCGTACACCCTTAACCGTCTCAATAACATATCTATCATTCGCCATCACCTTACAAACTCTAAAAGGACCATCAAACTTATTCGCCAATTTTTGATTGACGCCTGAATTTGCCAAGTTTGTAGCTGCCCGTCGCCAAAGTACTAAATCGCCCACCTCATATTTAGTTGCAACCTTTCGCCGCTTGTCTTATCTTGACTTCATTCGCCCTGCACACTTCTTAATATTTTCGCCCGCCCGCTTACGATTTGCCCACAGCTGATGATTTAACTGAGATGCAATGCCCTCAAAGTCGTCACTTTGTTGGCTCTCAGGGGTACCTACAAGATCGTCATCCTGCTGGTTCCCTTTGGTGCCCGAAATATTCGCCATTTCGTTCCTCGTCCTTACGCCGGACGGCGCCTCGCCAAGTGCTGGTTCGCTCATCGTGTGGTCTGCTCTTTCGCCTACATTTAGGTCTGCCATCTCAGCACCATGCGCATTCGCCACGCTTGCCGGACTCTCATCAGTCCTCGCCTCGCTAGCTAGCTCGCCAAGCAGCAAATCAGCTATCAAACCATTTTGATGTGCAAACATCAAACGTGAAGGAGAGAATTGGGTACTACCATTCACCAAATTATTGAGACCCCACACAATCTCTGGCAGCTTTTTGTCCCATCGACTCTCTGTCTCCGCACTTGTCGCTAACGCCTGTATAATTGTGCGATTCGCCCTTTCGACTTGACCATTCGCCCTCGGGGTTGCGGTTGCATTCTGTACATGCCTAATGCCCTTTTCTGCCATAAATTCACTAAATTGCTTACTCGTAAATGCCAATCCACGGTCACTAATAATACGCCCAGGATAACCAAATTCGCCAAATACTTCACGTAATTTTATTACCGCCTCACTTGATCGTAAAGTTCTAGTAGGTTTTGCCAACACAAATTTAGTGAATCCATCTATTATTATAAGTAAATACGAATTACCGTGTATACTTTTGACGAATGGACCTAAATGATCCACATGCACCGTGTCAAACGGTACGGAACGCCTTTCAATTGGATGCAGATATCCCTCACCCCGCCCATAATCACCCTTGGCAAATGCGCATCTTAAACAAGCCTTTACATATTTAAGTACAAACCTCCCCATCTTGGGAAACCAATATGTTTCCTTAATAAGCGCCAAACATCTCTCGTATCCGGGATGGCCAATACCATCATGATATTTATTCACCAAGCTAAATTGAGCCATTGCGGGTACATACCATCGTTCGCCGGATAACGTAACTCGATAGAGTCGCTCATCTCTAATTTTATAATTCGCCTTCATATCCTTATCGGCCTTTCCTGACCTAAGCGCCAACACAATTGCCTGTGCTTTAGTATCCTGCAATTGAACAGTCATAAACCAATCATCCTCCGAGATGTTTACAAAATTCACGGCAACCGACTTGTCACTCAACATAACTACAGAATCATCTATTATGTAATTACGGCTCAATGCATCTACATGCGCCATTCGCCCACGTGGTCGATACTCTATTTCCATATCGAACTCTTGAATCGCCAACCACCATCTGGCGATTCTAGGAATCAAATCTCTTTTCAGAAGAGTCGCCCTGACTGATACACAATCAGTCATAACTTTAAAGTGTATTCCTACTAAATATATGTGAAATCGCCTTATTGATTCGACTATCGCCAATGTCTCTAATTCGTAGCCATGATACATTTGTTCACTTTTACTTGTAGCTCTACTAAAATATTCTACTGGTCGCCAATTAGTGTCGCTCTCACTTTTCTGCATCAGAATACCTCCCAATCCCCATTTACTTGCATCCGTATGCAGTTCAGTAGATCTCTCGCCATCATACATCATGAGTACTGGTCTATCTCCTAAAAGATTCTTCAGTCTCTCAAACGCCTTCTGCTCTTCTTCACCCCATTTCCATTGGGCATCCTTTTTGGTAAGCTCAGTTAATGGTCTCGCCAGTATTGAAAACCCTTGTATGAATTTCTTAAAATAAGAAGTCAGCTCAATAAACTGCCTGACACCATGCACATCTACTGGAGCCAGAAACGCAATAACCGCCTTAACTTTCCTTTTCCCTGGACGAATACCCTCCGCCGAAATTTCATGTCCCTAATACTCTATTCTTTCCATCAGAAACGTACACTTATCTAAATTTAGCTTCAGGCCTGCCTGCTCTATCAAGTTTAGTACTACTTCTAACAATTCTATTCCCTGAGCTACACTAACCGATGGAATTAATAGATCATCCATATATGCCAACACATGTTCATGCCTTAGCTTTCCTAACATCTTATTTATTATTCGTTGAAACACTGCCGGGGAATTCGCCAATCCAAACGGAACTCGTAAATATTCATACTGTCCATCCGGAGTGACAAACGCCGTTTTATGAACCGATTCAGGATGCATTGGTACCTGATGATATCCTTGCGCCAGATCTAAAGTAGTAAAATAGTACTTGTTCACCAATCTACTAAGCTGATCTGCAATAAGTGGTAACGGATACCGCTCTTTAATAGTTATTGCATTCAACGCCCTATAGTCCACACATATCCGTACCTCGCCCGATTTCTTTGGTACTAGAACAATAGGACTAGCATACGCCGAACTAGATTCCCTAACAATTCCGCTCTCTATAAGTGTCTGAACTTTGTCCCGCACAATCCTTCTTTCAGACATCGCCAACCTGTATGGACGATAATGTTCCCTATCTTCTATACTAATATCACCTAGCTGCACCTTACTAAAATTCAAACTTTTGGATGTTTCTAAACTACATAGCCTTGCCTCTGTTTCTTCGGAAAATTCCTCGTCGTCTTCCAACTGGTCAGGGTCTATTCTGCCAATGATTCGACCTTTCTTCCAACGAACGTTGCCTCGCCCAACATTTGTCACCGTTAATGCACCAATACTTCCACATGTTAACAGGCTACCTGGTATCGCCACCAACGCTTTGTAGTGAATAATAGATTTTCATATGTCCGTGAAGGACCGCAGCGATGTTCTGCTGCCTCGGCAGAGGAAGGTGTTGATTCCTGCCGAGAATGCCCTCGTCCGGAGACGCGTGAATGCGCTGGCAGGCTAGCATTGCGGTGTCGTGGGGCGGGTTCGTTTCCCCGGCACGAGGACTCACTACAAAACATTTCGCATTCACGAATTGCTTGCAGAGTTCGAGAGGACGACCGAAGTCGCAAATCAGTAGATAACCTCCACGAAGGAATTACGACTTGTTGCGAGAACAAGTGCAACCTGACAAGAAAGACTAATTTGGGGGTGACCTCGTCCTTACCCAAATACATTCAGGGCCCACAAATGAAAGAGGGGCAACCGGGTGGTGGTGGAGCCCCTTCATGCCCACCCAACCGGAATAAATCCAATGTTAAATCGTTGAAGTGGCCAGGTATTCCTCTTCTGAGTGGAAAACTCATACAACTTGAATTGTATGAACCTTCCCATCAGAAGGGGAGTACCCCGGTGACCAATTTATGTCATAGAATTATACAATGGAATTGCATAACTTTATGCCATAAAAAGGCACTTGGCTTGGGCCACTCAACCCATTAAGTCACCTGAAATAAAAAGGATTAAATTGTACCCGGTGACTGGCTCATATTTTGAGGGGGAAGCCTGCCACCGTACCGGGTCCTATACCCGGTTAGAAATGGAGGAAAGGAAAGACCCTCGGGTACGTTTTTAATTCATTTTTATTTTTTTTCTTTCAATTTTCAATCAATTCATTAGATCATCTATACCTAATCTAACTTATTGGTTTCTAACAGGTTAAATTCCGGAATTACACATTTTCTGATACTCTATAGCTGACCACAAAATCTTATTTGGAATTTGAATATAAATGAACTATTTATGTTACACTTATGTACATTTTGTATGGTGATAAATAATACTTAAATAAAAGGCAGAATTTAAGTAATGAATCAATTTGAGAAAGATAATCTTCAACACAGGAAATGTTTCAATTCCAATCTACCTTTCTGACGAGCGATGTTAACAGGGTTTTCAAAATTGCAATCTCTGGTTGAGAATTAATTCCAAGCTCTTAGAGAGCGATTTAATAGACTAAAATTATCGCCCTTTATTAAATTTTTGACTTTTAATTATAAGAATAATGTTCAGATACTGTTACATTACAGACTTCTGCGGAAAATGCCAGAACAACGATGTTGCAAGTGATTATTTTGCATGTCCCATAATTATCTCTTTTTGTTGCAACAAATACTCGTTTATACTTGTATTTTACCTGAACTGTCATTCTAAAATCCCAGTTGAGAAATTACATCATTATTAACTCTCGTTAAACACAAAAGCTTCGAATTTAATCTAAATTTTTATCTGTCATTTATAATACCTTTTTATATTTTTGAATGGTGCAAAATTTATTGTTTATATTGTCTTTGATTTTTATCATTTCAAATTGTTATTCTTTTTATTGAATGGGTTTAGGCTATTATTTTAGGTGTGATATTTTATCTTATGGTTTAATTTTACTAAGAATTTGAATCAGTGCTGTCATATAAATGGGTAGTAGAAAGATTTATAGGGTAAATAATTAGGTAAATTTGTTTATTTAAATAAATGAATCAGTATTATTTTATAATTATTATTATTAAATAATAAGGTAATGTTATCTTATTTTTTTATTCAAATTTCGGGAACTTTTAACGGAGTATCACTAAATGCAAATGATATAATGCCTTTGATGTTCAAGTACATCGACAAAGCGTAAACTGAACATACTCTTTATTATATTAAAAATCCAAAATTTTTCATGAAATTGAAAAAAATGTTCACTTTCAAGAACTGATTAAAATATGTATGAATATAAAATTAAGCCTTCAAAATTAGACCAATAAGCATGCTCATTTACATATCCGGTATCGAAAACTAGTAAAGTGCAGATATTTGAGAGTGCCAAAAAAAAATCTATAGCAAGAAATACATTGAAGTTCACGAACAAGAATTACTAAAACCAGGCGTAATCTCTGGATGCACAACGTAATCAGTATAAAAATGGATACATGCAAATTAATCGCTCTGAACTCAGACAGATTCATTCAAATTAATCGTGTGATAGCAAAGTTCTATATGCAATTGATTACATCATGGTGCTATAATTTTCATGCGAACTTTATCCAAAAATATTTCGACAAAATTCATTGAATGCCACATAACATTCTATAGAGAAAATTATCTCTTCAAGATTATGTTTCTTAATGCTCAGGTCGTCTTGTATCTGAACACGACTGATAAGCTTTTCTTACAACTACACTTTCAATCGACGCTTTTAATTCTAAGGTTTTGTGACTTGAACTTCATACGGGATTCCAATACGACGCGAAAATGAACATGCATGCAAAAGCTAATATGAATTTTCTATTACTTGAAATAATGTGAACTACTCAAGTTATGTCTGCGCCGAATAATGTGAAAGCCTCCTCTTCTCCCGACAATTCTGCAACCTTTCCTTGCAATTCCCGAAAAGCATGGACAGCCTCGATTTCCTGCTTCAGCTCTTTGATCGTTTTGCTAGGATCAATTTCCACGGTGAGCGTGCTGTGTTGCAATGTCTGGACCGTTATTATCACTTTGTTGTTTAGTGCAACTGGCCGACGTGCTTTAAATTTGGGCCTTCACTTCACTTCTTGCTACAGAATCTTCGCAAGCATTACTTTGTGCATTTCTATCGCGATCAATTTACTCCGACCACACACGCACTTTTATTTTTTCCACGCAAATATCCACCGTGTATTTACTAGTTTTTTCTCTTGTGTCTAATTAAATCTACATTTGCGAACTACCGTACTTTTCTTTTTCGTTGCCACATAGGGAAACGTGAGAAGATTCGAAGAGATATTTGTCGATCAAACGCGTATTTATTTTGTTCGGGTTGCCGGTTTTTCTTCGAAGACTTGCTCTCTGATCCTTCACTAGTTCATTTCACCCCAAGCATGCACCATTCAAACACAGAAATTATTCCATGAAAGTGTTCTGTGTACTTCTGTGAAACGTTCCAGTTTGTTTGTATTCTCACGATTCATCTCTGTGTGCACGCTTCTTCTAACAAGTATTGTGGAGGAGTTTCCGAATTTGTATTGGAACATGTACAGTACATTAACAACAACGATTCCACGCGAACCGACTTCCTTAATCGATGAAGCGAAGTTGCATCACAGCATTTCGAAAAATTTCCGACAAAAGAGCTAACGGTTAATTACAAATCCGTTACATGCTAAGTGCATTGAGTAACTAATTGTTACTAAATTCGGGGGCAAATCAATGACGCCTTTTTCCACATTTTCAAATTGTTTCTTCGTTTCATATCTCCTTTGGGGACCTGATTATTTCTGGGAACTAAAGAATAACTTTTCGACAAATGATTTAAGGGAGGGAGAAACCTTTGGACACCCAAGCGAAAACACTTCCACTAGATTTTGACGGAACACGAATTTTATTCCACTTTTCGCTAACCCACACGACTAACAAGGTGTTCACAATTTGCACGATAACTTTATCGTCTATTTTTTTTTTACAATATTTCACTGTCTTTTACGCGAGAAACTTTTCCACGTGTCTCGGCGATATTCTGATCAGCCCGCAAATCTCCTCTCACTCCCAACTCGCTTCTTCTTTACGCGGCGTCCGCGCTGTCTGGCGGTTTCGAGCAGACTCATGATCTCCATCCCATTCCTCGTTTGTCAGACGAAGCATCAGACTCGACTTGCCGGCGCCACTCTCCCCGATAATTCCAATTTCCAATGTTGTTATGTAGTTATCACCCATTTTCACGATTTACGACGCAATAGCATGCAAATTTCGCAAGCACAATTTAATATTCTCCACACTCAAGCAACTACGACACTTTATGGGCAAGTAGAACAATACGAACCCATTCAGAAAGGGGGAAATCACACAATTGAAGGTTTTTGTTGCTATCAAATGTACTTTTTCCTTATCATTTGTAGTTTATGACGGCGGTATTTGCAATTTCCCTTTTCACTGTCTTTTGTAGGTTCAATTAAGTTATCAATTGAAGGCAATTTGTCGTTTATGATAATTAGGCGTAATTAGGTGGGAAAAATCGGAAGAATTAGACAAATTTTAAGGGGTTTAAATGATACAATGATTTTAGCGTTCATATAATTAACAGGTTAAATGATACAATGATTTTAGCATTCATAATCAAAAGGGGTTAACCGTTTCGTTCTAAGCATTTGCATACCGCGTTACACCGCAATTCGTTAAATTATCTTCAAAAGATATTGTAATAAGATACTACACATTAGAAATTTTTAAACATTTTTAGAATTTTGTTTCCCGGGTGTTAAGTACAAAGGAAATTTTTCCACTTATTATTCCTGCGAAAAAAAAAACGAGTGTTGCGATGGGGAAGGTGACTGAATCGACTGAATCCTTATTAAATTGCGTTCGTGCTGTGTGCCTGTGTCAGCGCTGCTTTTAGAGCCATAGTTCTTAGATTACTACAGGGCAGCTAATTTTCTCGTGATCCCAAGGCAATGCGGATTACGAAAAAGGAGCTGAAGGATCTTTCTGTGTCTCACGGGTTGCCTTCGGCGTCGGGACTAGAGATGACGAACAATAAAAGAACACAATTAACAGACGGACGGACTGACTTATGTCTATGTTTGCCTGGAAGTATACAATCTTTGCGCGTTTTTGAAAATATATGCGGACGGACAAACAGACGTGCCCAATTATCTATCGGCGCAGGTCTTTCGCGTGGTATATCCCCACTTCTTTTCCCGATGGATCCGTTATCAAGTAACGGTTAGGTCCCATTACCTTCTTTATGCGGCTTTTCAGGAATCGCCTATCCAGCTTGGCGTTGTAATGCCCCGCGGCGTCACTTTGGCGGAAATTTCGCCGGAAAACTTCATCTCCTTCTTTGAAATTAGCAGATCGTGACCGGAGATTGTACTGCGCTTCATTTGCACTACCTGCGGCCTTAATCTTCCGTCCGATCTGTTGGCGGAGGTCTCCTAAACGTTCGTGGGGCTCCAGCGCAACGACCGGGTCTCCCAAACACTTTAATTGCCGTAACAGTCGGTATGATTTACCGTGGCAAATCATGTGCTGTCCAAAGGCGGCAAAGTAAGGGGCGACACCGGTGACGGAATGATACGAGGATCGCAGGGCGCATGTGATGGCAGACAATCGCCGATCCCAATCCTTTTGAGATGGGTGGACGTAGGAACGGATCGCGGCCAATAGGGTGCGGTTCAACCGTTCTGACGCGTTGGACTGAGGAGAGTATATGGGCGTCAGTTGGTGTTCAATGCCATACTGCTCAAGTAGGCTCTTAAACTGCCGAGACCGGAACTGTACTCCATTATCTGAGTACACACTCTCTGGAACTCCGAACACATGGAATACCCGGTTCTCTAAGAATTTCACGATCGATGGTGTTGTGAATTTACGGATAGGTTCCACCATTGGGAATTTTGAGAGCTGATCTAGAACGACTATAGCTCCGATGTGTCCCATGGAAGACCGAGGATATGGACCGAGTAGATCGATGTATAGACGCTGGAACACGCGTTCTGGGACGTTGAGTTGACCCATAGGAGGTCGAAGAGGCTGGTTGGGCGCTTTGGTGCCTTTACAGGTATCACAGGCGCTCACGTAGTCTTTGACCTGGGATGCCATTTTAGGCCAAAAGAAGTATTTTTTTAGTCGCCGTAGTGTTCGACCGTAACCTCCGTGGGCACTTAACGGATGATCATGTGCGCGGAGGATCAGCTGTTGTGTCATTTCCTCCGGTACCCAGAGTTTCCAAGACTCTTCTTCCTGCCATGGATCACCAGTGGCGTATTCGTTTCGTCTATACACATAGCCGTCTATTACCTTCAAGTCAGGCAGCTGTGTCTGTTGGGTCGCTATGGTTTGCCTCAACTCTTTGTAGCTATCTGATTCGAAATGTGGGCTGTCCAAATCTATTTCGATGGGGTCCTCGTCATTTATTGTTATTTCGGCTCCCTCTGGGGAAAACATCCGTGAGAGAGTGTCGGGTACGATGTTCTGGGTTCCTTTCCGATGTTTGATGGAGAACTTGAACCCTTGCAGTTTAAGAGCCCATCTGGCTAGGCGTCCACTTAAATCTGCCTGGTTCATCAACCATTGTAGTGACGCGTGGTCCGTGATGATCTCGAATTGGTGGCCCTCGATATAAGCTCGGAATTTCTTCACAGCCATTACCGCTGCCAAACATTCTTGCTCGGAAACAGTATAGTTCCTTTGGGCCGAATTCAGCTTATTGGACATGAAGGCGATGGGAGCTTCCTCCCCTTCGTCGGTCAATTGCACCAGCACGGCTCCTACTCCATGTTGACTTGCGTCACAATGAATGGAGAAGGGCTTCGTGAAGTCGGGGCTGTGCAAGACAGGAGCTGATGTGAGGGCTTGTTTAAGCTCTTCAAATGCCTTTCGGCTGAGTTCGGTCCAAACGAACTTCCCTTTCCGCAACATGTCTGACAGGGGCGCTGAAACTGTTGCATAATTCCGAACAAACCTTCGGTACCAACCGCACACACCAAGGAAACGTCGTAGCTGCTTCACAGTTTTTGGTAAGGGGAACTCATCAATCGCACGCGTTTTGTCTGGATCCGTTTTGATAGTGCCATGTCCTATGACATGGCCTAAGTATCGGACTTCTTTCATGACAAACTTACTTTTCTGTACGTTGATGGTGAGTCCCGCCTTACTGATGTGCAGGGCTACTTCTTGTAGAAGTAGGAGGTGTTGATCGAACGTTTCCGTGATGAGTAAAAGATCATCGAGGTACACGAACACTTGGTGTTTCAGGTGAGGTGGGATGACCTTGTCCATCAACCGGGTCATCGTTTGCGGCGCATTACACAGGCCAAAGGGCATTGTGACGAACTGATATAATGGTCGTCCAGGCACTGTGAAGGCGGTCTTGTCCCTCGAGCCCTCATCGAGTGGAATTTGCCAGAAGGCGTCTTTTAGGTCGAGACTGGTGATATAATTGGCTTTCGGCAGTCTCCCTAGTATTCCATCGATGAGTGGAAGAGGGTACGCGTCCTTGATGGTAACCGCGTTTACCTTACGGGCATCAAGACAGAGGCGGACTTTACCTGGCTTTACAACCAAGGTTACCGGTGAGGACCAGGCACTTTGGGACTCTTCTATGACCCCCAACTCGAGCATCCTATCTAATTCCGCATACACCAATTTCTCCATGGCTGGCGAGATGGCGTAGTGTCTCTGTTTAATCGGTTTACTATCGCCAACGTCAATGGCGTGTGAGACTAGGGTGGTGCGGCCAAGGCCTTGGGTAGCGTAAGATGGGAAAGCAGCAATGGATGCTTCCAGGCGTTGCCGTTGGTTAGACGTCAGGTCATGCCTATCGGGAGTAGAAGTGATTTCGTTGACATTTCTGGTTTTTAAAGACAAATCGGTGAATAAATCGGAGGCCAGTCCAAAGCGAAGGACGAAATCGACACCAAGGTATACGTTCTGAGTCAAAGACGGGATAATGTAGAAGGTAATATCCTTCGTCTGACCCCTGAACGTCACGGGTGTTGTTAGTTTACCTCGTATAGGGTGTTTGGTGCCATCAGCTGTGCTGATTTCAGTGCGCCAGGATTTAATCAAGTTCGGGTATTCTTGGAGCACTTTCGAGCCAAAGCTCGAGGCAAGACAACTGATACTGGCACCCGTGTCGATCAATGCAAACACGGTCTCGCCCAACACTTTAATTGGATGATAAGGTCTGATCTCATTCTCAGCAACCTCCGAGATGTTACAAGAGTTTACGGTTTGACGGCAGGTGCGCACTCTCTTGCGGAAATTCCGCCAACGACGGGTTGACCATTTTGTCGTGCACGGACGGGAAGTGACAACTTCGGAAGCAAATATTCGCTCTCGAGCCACCCGATATTCCTGCAGTCTAACATGATAAGGTTTTAGAGTGCGTACTTGAGGCTGCCGCGGTTCTTCTGGCAGTGACTGCGATGGTCGTTTTAATATTGTCGTTGGTGAGGTCTCCGGAAGAGAGTGAACATCCGCAGTCGTAATGGTTATGGCTGGTGGGTTAACGTCAGGTTGGTTGGGGTGAGCCGCTGACTGAGGAGCTACTGCTGGGGTTTCGAGTACCGCTGAGGTGGTCGGGTACTCTTTTGGCCGTTTTTTCGTGCGGCACATTCAGAACAGTCCGGGAAGTAAGTGTCCGGCTTGCCGCAACCGTAGCAGAAAACCTTACGTTCTGCGCGGCATGAAATGAACCGGTGTCCGGTTTGGTGACAATTCCAGCAGGTCGTAAGACTTCCCACTGCCGCTACAGCAAGCTGGTCTGGGTCCAAATCATCCTCCAGATCTAGGGTGGTATAATCTGGGGCCAATTCCGCGATTCCTCGTCGAGGACCCGTCCTGGTTAGTAAGTATGGCCGGTCCCGTAGGTCTTCCTCAAACCCTTCTATACGACGCACATTTCTCAGCAGGGCCTCCATACTCTGTGGATCGGAGTTCACGATATGCCGACGAATCTCCGGTCTTAGATTGCGCTTTAGCAGGCGAAGAATTTGGGTAGAAGACAATGGCTCTGACAGCTGGTCATTCAACCGAAGGATATCGGCTCGATATTTATGGAAGGACTCGTCCGGACGCTGCCATCTAGCATTCATCTTATCCAGGACTAATTCGTCCATGTCGACCGTAGGGTATTCCATGCGGAGTACCTCCTTCAGCCGTGACCAGCGTATGGATGGTGGAGCTGAATGTATCCTCCAATATGTCTCCAGGGCTGCTCCCCTAAGCAGCATTGGCAGGTATCCTGCGAGCGCTGTGCGGTCTCCTGCTAGCATCTGCTCAATCAGTGACTCCACCCGACTTATGAAAACCTCCACCGTTATCGTATTGGGTTCCCCACTGAAATGTAGATTCCATCCCTGGATGATGCTGGGGATCTGTGTCGGCTTCAGCCGATACATGTCGTGTGGATGGAAGCGTTGGTCCGGCGGAATCACGGGAGCCTGATTTGGTGGCGGTGCTTGGCTCAATCGGGGCCGGTAAACTGGAGCCAACGGATTCATGGCTGTACCTGGCCGGATCCGTTCGGGATCACGCCGCGAGTCTACTGGGAAGTCCCACGGATTTGGGTCCGAATCCCACATAGGAGGAGTTCTTGGCCGGGATGGTGCGGGGTTCTCTCTCTGGCTCTCTAGAGAGGCGAGCCGGGTGGACATGTCCTGTACGAGCGCCATTAGATCTCGTAGAACTGTGGCTTCCACAGCCACCGGTGGACTCGCTTCTTCTGCAGGCGGAACTGCTTCAGCCCTGTAGTCATCGTCTCGTGCACTCCTTGTAGTGGATGGAAGGGGTCCGCTTTTGGGGACAGCTCCACTTGTACTGGAGGACTGAGGTCGTTCTGTTGCTGGCTGTGCGATTTCCAAAGGCTGTCGACAGAGCGGGCACGTGGCTGAAGTTTGCCGCAGTTGTGCCAAACACAGCTGATGTAGCCTGTGTCCGCACTGCAACCTCTGGCTTGTAGTTTCGTCCATGTCCTCGTGACAGATGGAACACAATAGAGCTGGTCCGGCATCCGACCGCAACTTTCTCCTTTCGGGAGTTCTTTTGGTGGGCATGCTAAAAGAAATTTAAATTGCTAACTAAAAACCTAAATAAATATATATATATAAATAATGAAAATGTGAAAAAAAATGATGCAAAATTTATGATTTGTAAGTGGCCGTCAGTGGCGAACTATAGTCGAACCTCACAAAAAAAAAAAAAAATGTATGATAAAGTTTCAAAAAAAAGTTTTAAGTTATCAAAAAAAATAATCGGTCTTTCCTTTCCGTCCTTCCTCCCAAGTATGGACACCATGGCACAATCCTTCTAAAACGTTTCAGGGACACTCTCTTGTGGCACCATGAAAATCAGGGTTCCGAAGTGATCCCTCATTAGCAAACTTCTCAAGTTACAGCTTGTCAGCCCAGGGTGGGATTCTAATCCACAAGCAGCGCGTGTCTTGTCATGGATAGTCATGGATTAGCTAATCAGCCAATCACATGAAATCAAAATCCATGTAATTTAAGACACTTAGGCACCGCTGGTTTGGGGAGCGGATCAGAATCCTCCGCAAAATAGATGTTGGGATAATAACCTCCGAACACAAAAAGGGACTCTAATATAATTTGGCCTTACTAGTTATACAATGGTGGTAAACCACCAAGGTATAAATCAAAAGAAGGACCAAACGATATTGATGTCCGAAGACAACACACGTTCGGAAGTTACTCGGCTGCTGGGGCACGATTAGTGCAAAAACCCTCGGGAGTTATCTACCCGCCAAAATTTCTAACACCTTGTGGGGACACCTAGAGACGATGGACTGTCTCGTGCTCACGACTGATGATACAGCCGGGCTTTTCGGGCCCCACGTTGGGCGCCATTTGTAGTGAATAATAGATTTTCATATGTCCGTGAAGGACCGCAGCGATGTTCTGCTGCCTCGGCAGAGGAAGGTGTTGATTCCTGCCGAGAATGCCCTCGTCCGGAGACGCGTGAATGCGCTGGCAGGCTAGCATTGCGGTGTCGTGGGGCGGGTTCGTTTCCCCGGCACGAGGACTCACTACAAAACATTTCGCATTCACGAATTGCTTGCAGAGTTCGAGAGGACGACCGAAGTCGCAAATCAGTAGATAACCTCCACGAAGGAATTACGACTTGTTGCGAGAACAAGTGCAACCTGACAAGAAAGACTAATTTGGGGGTGACCTCGTCCTTACCCAAATACATTCAGGGCCCACAAATGAAAGAGGGGCAACCGGGTGGTGGTGGAGCCCCTTCATGCCCACCCAACCGGAATAAATCCAATGTTAAATCGTTGAAGTGGCCAGGTATTCCTCTTCTGAGTGGAAAACTCATACAACTTGAATTGTATGAACCTTCCCATCAGAAGGGGAGTACCCCGGTGACCAATTTATGTCATAGAATTATACAATGGAATTGCATAACTTTATGCCATAAAAAGGCACTTGGCTTGGGCCACTCAACCCATTAAGTCACCTGAAATAAAAAGGATTAAATTGTACCCGGTGACTGGCTCATATTTTGAGGGGGAAGCCTGCCACCGTACCGGGTCCTATACCCGGTTAGAAATGGAGGAAAGGAAAGACCCTCGGGTACGTTTTTAATTCATTTTTATTTTTTTTCTTTCAATTTTCAATCAATTCATTAGATCATCTATACCTAATCTAACTTATTGGTTTCTAACAGGTTAAATTCCGGAATTACACATTTTCTGATACTCTATAGCTGACCACAAAATCTTATTTGGAATTTGAATATAAATGAACTATTTATGTTACACTTATGTACATTTTGTATGGTGATAAATAATACTTAAATAAAAGGCAGAATTTAAGTAATGAATCAATTTGAGAAAGATAATCTTCAACACAGGAAATGTTTCAATTCCAATCTACCTTTCTGACGAGCGATGTTAACAGGGTTTTCAAAATTGCAATCTCTGGTTGAGAATTAATTCCAAGCTCTTAGAGAGCGATTTAATAGACTAAAATTATCGCCCTTTATTAAATTTTTGACTTTTAATTATAAGAATAATGTTCAGATACTGTTACATTACAGACTTCTGCGGAAAATGCCAGAACAACGATGTTGCAAGTGATTATTTTGCATGTCCCATAATTATCTCTTTTTGTTGCAACAAATACTCGTTTATACTTGTATTTTACCTGAACTGTCATTCTAAAATCCCAGTTGAGAAATTACATCATTATTAACTCTCGTTAAACACAAAAGCTTCGAATTTAATCTAAATTTTTATCTGTCATTTATAATACCTTTTTATATTTTTGAATGGTGCAAAATTTATTGTTTATATTGTCTTTGATTTTTATCATTTCAAATTGTTATTCTTTTTATTGAATGGGTTTAGGCTATTATTTTAGGTGTGATATTTTATCTTATGGTTTAATTTTACTAAGAATTTGAATCAGTGCTGTCATATAAATGGGTAGTAGAAAGATTTATAGGGTAAATAATTAGGTAAATTTGTTTATTTAAATAAATGAATCAGTATTATTTTATAATTATTATTATTAAATAATAAGGTAATGTTATCTTATTTTTTTATTCAAATTTCGGGAACTTTTAACGGAGTATCACTAAATGCAAATGATATAATGCCTTTGATGTTCAAGTACATCGACAAAGCGTAAACTGAACATACTCTTTATTATATTAAAAATCCAAAATTTTTCATGAAATTGAAAAAAATGTTCACTTTCAAGAACTGATTAAAATATGTATGAATATAAAATTAAGCCTTCAAAATTAGACCAATAAGCATGCTCATTTACATATCCGGTATCGAAAACTAGTAAAGTGCAGATATTTGAGAGTGCCAAAAAAAAATCTATAGCAAGAAATACATTGAAGTTCACGAACAAGAATTACTAAAACCAGGCGTAATCTCTGGATGCACAACGTAATCAGTATAAAAATGGATACATGCAAATTAATCGCTCTGAACTCAGACAGATTCATTCAAATTAATCGTGTGATAGCAAAGTTCTATATGCAATTGATTACATCATGGTGCTATAATTTTCATGCGAACTTTATCCAAAAATATTTCGACAAAATTCATTGAATGCCACATAACATTCTATAGAGAAAATTATCTCTTCAAGATTATGTTTCTTAATGCTCAGGTCGTCTTGTATCTGAACACGACTGATAAGCTTTTCTTACAACTACACTTTCAATCGACGCTTTTAATTCTAAGGTTTTGTGACTTGAACTTCATACGGGATTCCAATACGACGCGAAAATGAACATGCATGCAAAAGCTAATATGAATTTTCTATTACTTGAAATAATGTGAACTACTCAAGTTATGTCTGCGCCGAATAATGTGAAAGCCTCCTCTTCTCCCGACAATTCTGCAACCTTTCCTTGCAATTCCCGAAAAGCATGGACAGCCTCGATTTCCTGCTTCAGCTCTTTGATCGTTTTGCTAGGATCAATTTCCACGGTGAGCGTGCTGTGTTGCAATGTCTGGACCGTTATTATCACTTTGTTGTTTAGTGCAACTGGCCGACGTGCTTTAAATTTGGGCCTTCACTTCACTTCTTGCTACAGAATCTTCGCAAGCATTACTTTGTGCATTTCTATCGCGATCAATTTACTCCGACCACACACGCACTTTTATTTTTTCCACGCAAATATCCACCGTGTATTTACTAGTTTTTTCTCTTGTGTCTAATTAAATCTACATTTGCGAACTACCGTACTTTTCTTTTTCGTTGCCACATAGGGAAACGTGAGAAGATTCGAAGAGATATTTGTCGATCAAACGCGTATTTATTTTGTTCGGGTTGCCGGTTTTTCTTCGAAGACTTGCTCTCTGATCCTTCACTAGTTCATTTCACCCCAAGCATGCACCATTCAAACACAGAAATTATTCCATGAAAGTGTTCTGTGTACTTCTGTGAAACGTTCCAGTTTGTTTGTATTCTCACGATTCATCTCTGTGTGCACGCTTCTTCTAACAAGTATTGTGGAGGAGTTTCCGAATTTGTATTGGAACATGTACAGTACATTAACAACAACGATTCCACGCGAACCGACTTCCTTAATCGATGAAGCGAAGTTGCATCACAGCATTTCGAAAAATTTCCGACAAAAGAGCTAACGGTTAATTACAAATCCGTTACATGCTAAGTGCATTGAGTAACTAATTGTTACTAAATTCGGGGGCAAATCAATGACGCCTTTTTCCACATTTTCAAATTGTTTCTTCGTTTCATATCTCCTTTGGGGACCTGATTATTTCTGGGAACTAAAGAATAACTTTTCGACAAATGATTTAAGGGAGGGAGAAACCTTTGGACACCCAAGCGAAAACACTTCCACTAGATTTTGACGGAACACGAATTTTATTCCACTTTTCGCTAACCCACACGACTAACAAGGTGTTCACAATTTGCACGATAACTTTATCGTCTATTTTTTTTTTACAATATTTCACTGTCTTTTACGCGAGAAACTTTTCCACGTGTCTCGGCGATATTCTGATCAGCCCGCAAATCTCCTCTCACTCCCAACTCGCTTCTTCTTTACGCGGCGTCCGCGCTGTCTGGCGGTTTCGAGCAGACTCATGATCTCCATCCCATTCCTCGTTTGTCAGACGAAGCATCAGACTCGACTTGCCGGCGCCACTCTCCCCGATAATTCCAATTTCCAATGTTGTTATGTAGTTATCACCCATTTTCACGATTTACGACGCAATAGCATGCAAATTTCGCAAGCACAATTTAATATTCTCCACACTCAAGCAACTACGACACTTTATGGGCAAGTAGAACAATACGAACCCATTCAGAAAGGGGGAAATCACACAATTGAAGGTTTTTGTTGCTATCAAATGTACTTTTTCCTTATCATTTGTAGTTTATGACGGCGGTATTTGCAATTTCCCTTTTCACTGTCTTTTGTAGGTTCAATTAAGTTATCAATTGAAGGCAATTTGTCGTTTATGATAATTAGGCGTAATTAGGTGGGAAAAATCGGAAGAATTAGACAAATTTTAAGGGGCTTAAATGATACAATGATTTTAGCGTTCATATAATTAACAGGTTAAATGATACAATGATTTTAGCATTCATAATTAAAAGGGGTTAACCGTTTCGTTCTAAGCATTTGCATACCGCGTTACACCGCAATTCGTTAAATTATCTTCAAAAGATATTGTAATAAGATACTACACATTAGAAATTTTTAAACATTTTTAGAATTTTGTTTCCCGGGTGTTAAGTACAAAGGAAATTTTTCCACTTATTATTCCTGCGAAAAAAAAAACGAGTGTTGCGATGGGGAAGGTGACTGAATCGACTGAATCCTTATTAAATTGCGTTCGTGCTGTGTGCCTGTGTCAGCGCTGCTTTTAGAGCCATAGTTCTTAGATTACTACAGCTTCGCCATCTCTAAAAGATTTCGCTGGAAAGAACGCCGTTTTACCAGCTGGACCCTGTTTTATTTCCACCAATGCCCATCCGCACGAATGAGGTCGACACTCGAAATCCTCTCGCAGCGTGACTTGAAATCTTGGCAATTCCGCTTCTAATTGCACTCGCCGCAGTAATTCGCCCCAATCTTCGTCTTTCACCAATACCGCCTTTTGATTCCTAACCACCAACGCTACGCTAGGGCTATTAATCGCCCGCTGTCCCAGCAGCAGCTCAATTTGCCCCATGTCTGTAACTAACGCCTTGATTTTCAAGTCGACTCCATCCATCGTAAGTTCGAAACAATTTGATCCCAACGCCACTACTTTGCCACCACCGAAGCCGCAAAGAACCACATCTTTCTTTGTTTTGCACACCACCAATTGCAATCGTATAGCGGCCTCCTCTGTTATGATATTTTCGATACTTCCGGTATCAATATAAATCCGCAATGCCTTGCCATTTACATATCCTGTCTGCCTAAATGTTTTATCTGCTGGCTGAATAAGTAAACTCACCTGTTTTTGTTCGCCAGCAAATCCTTTCCGACCACATTCATACGACTTGTGTCCACTGGCCTTACAATTCCAGCATCTATCCACTCTCGCCTTTGGACAGTCTCGACTCATATGGCTGCCTTCCGCCTGACAGTTGTAACATCGGATCGCCAATTGAGAAGTTACTGGTCGCCTTGCGTACGCCTCTCTTGCCGCACCAGCTTTAACAACATTTTTCTCCACCTTGTACGACTCCAACCCCGCTAAAAACTTATTGTACAAAGCTTCCGGTGTTGTATAATTTACCGCATGTGCATTCGCCCGCAATTCCTCCGGTAATCCACGTACGATACACGATACGGCACTTTCACCTTGAATGCCTACCCGAGCACATAACGCCAACTTTTCGTGGTAATACATGGTCATACGCTCCGTCGACGGCTTGCGCCGCTGCACTAACTCCTCCAGCATTCCAGCAAAATCGTGCCGCCGTGGAAAAGATGCACCTAACTTCGCCTTCCACTGTATCCACGAGTAGTCATAAGACTCTAACCGCCAATGCCAGGTCCTCGCCGCACCATGTAGCTTCGCCTGCGCGATTGTACTTCTGTCGTAATCCGACCACCTATGAATGTCACCAAGCTGATCTATTTTTAGCAACCATCGATCCACATTCATATCAGCATCTTCAGGATTGAACCACTCAACAATATCATCAGCCACACGCATAGCTCGACGGCTACATGCCATCGTTTCACGATCCAATGACTCAGCTCTAGACGCTTTACTTGCAGTTGACGATTCCCTCGTCTCCGCCATTTCCGCAAAAATCAATGCTGCCTGTTGCTGTACCGCCGCCCGGATTTGCACCGCCAATCCGTCATCCATCAGTGCCTTTACTGCTGCATTGACATCTGATTTTTCTGCTGACACACTCATTTCCGGTTCCGCTCCCGATATGCCCGCGTTCGCTTTTGCCCTTGTCTTACGCGGAGACAGATCTTCCTCTGCGCCCGATAAGTTCTCTTCTGCCGCGATCGACATTTCGTCAACTTTGCTTTAGCTTTTGCACGTACACCTGTTTGAACGCGATCGACTGTTGCACTCACACCACCATATATTTCGCTCGGTACTTCAACGCCGAAAAAAATCAACCTTCCGACACGTAGACTGATCCCACTTCTGATTTGTTACAGTTTTAATCAAACACACGGTTTTTATCATTAAGTTTTATTAATCCAATAATTACGCCATACGACAGCACTCATTCACGTGTCGCCTTAATCTAGCATGCCGACTGACTAAACTTTTCTATGACGCACGCCTACACACTCTTGACCCGTTCATACCGCCTATGGCCCTTTTCCAGGGCCAGCGCCATCTCGCCGCTGGTGTAACAATTTATTTATAGGTGTAACTAATGGATAGTGATGATTAGCTTGTAGAGTGCTCCGATGATTGTTTTGCTATCAGATAGTATTTCAGTTTTGTTTTGAGATGTATTGGGCTTGTTGAGCATCCCTTTAGGTAGTCTGGTAGGTCATTGTAAAGCCTTGGTGCTACACATGAGGAATGCTTCTGCTCCTGGGTTGTAGTTGCACGAATAGTTGCCATGTTGATGATCCTCTGTCTAGTGTTCATTTCATGAGTTATTCGTGTCATTCTTTCAGTTTGTCATGTATGTGAGAACTTTCAGCGCATATAAATTTGTTATATTGAGAGTACTTGTACACATAAATAATTCATTTGACGGAAAGGTATGAGGTGCTCCAATAATATTATCTTCAATGCCTTTTTCTGTATATTTTGGATGTATCTTATGTGTTTGCCGTAAATTCCACCCCAAGCGATTATGCCATATGACAAAACTGTTTTGAACAACGTTTTGTATAATTTGATCAGGTCATTTGTTCTAAGTCTGCGTCTGAGATTGTAGAATATGTACAAAAGGCGTTTGAGCTTTTCATTTAAGTTCTGTAAATGATCTTTCCAGTTTAGATGTCTGTCGATATGCAACCCTAAGTATTTAGCCTACGCAATGTTCTGAAGTTTAATTATTTGTATTCTGTTCTGCTCCATTATTCTTACTTTGAAATTAAGATTATTTGGTGGTTGGGCGCTTGAAATACATGAAAATGGTATAATTTTTGTTTTTTTTTAGCATTTAGCTTGATTGAATGTCTTTCTGTCCATTGTATAATTTTTGCCGATATTTCTGTAGTGCGTTGTAGTGAAAGATTAATTCAGAATGTCCGTAAAGGACTGCAGCGGTGGTCTGCTGCCTCGGCAGAAGAAGGTGTCAGTATCTGCCGAGAATGCCCTTGTCTGGGGACGCGTGGATGCGCTGGCAGGCTAGCATTGCGGTGTCGTGGGGCGGGTTTATTCCCCCAGCACAAGGACCCACTACAAAGAATTTCGCATTCACGAATTTCTGGGGTCAAGAAAAGCAAGGCGAACGAAGTCGCAAAAATCGTAGGCAACTGCACCAGGGGCTACTGACTTGTTCATGGAACAAGAGAAACAAGTAAAAAGAAGTGGAAGCAGGGTAACCTCGTCTTTACCCGGAGAGGCTCATGGCCCACAAATGAGAGAGGGGCAACCGGGTGGTGATGGAGCCCCCGCGCACCCACCCAACCGGATTAAAATCCATAATAGTTGCAGTGGCCAGGTATTCCTCTTCTGAGTGGAAAACTCATACAACTTAACTTGCATAAGCCTTCCCATCAGAAGAGAAGTACCCCGGTGACCAATTTATGCCATAGAATCATGCAATTTGATTACATAATCATATGTCATAAAGAGGCACCTTGCTCGGGCCACTCAACCCGCGACGTCACCTGAAACAAAGAAGTTAATATGTACCCCGGCGGCTGGCTCATGTTTGGTGGTGTGAGCCTGCCACCGTACCGGGTCCTATACCCGGTCAAAAGAGCAGAAATGAAAAGACCAAAGTTGTACGTTTAATGCAACATGGTTTTTTATTTCTCTATCATTGAAGCTAATATTGAAGTAACAAGAAAACGTACAATTTTTTCGGTATTTGACCTGACCTGATCTGAGATTAAATTATGTGAAATCTAATGTAACCGCTACTTTAAACGATAAGAAAAACGTTTTTCTTACTTATCGAATTTGTCCATACTCAACAACAACGTAAAAACAAGTTGAGTAAGCAGGAGAGTGCTCCTACCAGAAGGTCTTTGTAAACAACCTAGGGTTAGAAATAAGTTTTCTAATGGCGTAAATCGATAATTTGAATTATTCGTCCAATACATGGATATGAAATCGTTCAAATTTATGCAAAAGATGCACAGTTTCTTTCATAAGCACAGTGCTGCCGCCATTTTGACCTAGCTTAACTGATTTTTCTGAATGCTCGGCCGATAGAACATATTCAAGTTAATCACTATTCCTTAAATTTTCATGAAAGTTGAAAGAAAATAAAAGTGCCTAAGTCAATTTAAATATATATAGGGTTTTCCAATAAGATGTGTTATTTTGAATAGATCTTGTGATTTAACACCTTGCGACTTCTCCCCTTGGGGTCACGTGAAAAAGAAGGCCTACGCCAACAGCCCAGCGTAGATTCAAGACCTTAAAGATGAATTCGTGAGGCTATCGAGGATATAGGGCAGCCACTTTGCGATTTGGTTATGGAAAATTTCATGAAGAGGATATGGTCCTGTAATCGTGTCGTAGTAGTTATTTGCCTGATTTTAGTTTTTGCTAGTAACGGCATATCTTCTTCTTTATAATAAAATAAACATCCGATCATTTATATTAAAAAAATGCATTATTCTTTTAATATCAAAATAACACCTCTTATTGGAAAACCCTATATCAACCATAAACACGTGTTATTGTTGTTGTAATTCCATACAATTGAAATGGCTATAACTCACTTGATTATGATTCGATTTCAATTAAATTTTGTATACGTATATAACTTATATCAATCTATATAACTGCAAAGTTTCAAGAAGTTTAAAGGTACCGTTTTGATTTTATGGGCAAAAAAGGAAAATCTACAAATCATACTATTATTAACAAAGTTGAGTGAATTTCGATTTTTAAGGTATTTGTTGCCCTTGTACTCATAAAGGCCCATGTTCGTGATAATTTTCAGATTTTTCGGCTGAAAGGTGTCCAATCGCGAGGAGGGGGGACACAAATTTTGGGTACATTTTGCCTTCCCCTGGACCCCCTTATTCATAAGGTTCTAAAAGTTCTAGTCAAGACCTTTCATTTGATACCCCACTCGACTACCTTTGATTAAAAAAAAATGTTTAAGGGCCAATTCGTTATTGGGGGGGACCCCCCTTAAAAGTTTTTTAAATTTTTGTTAAGACCTTAACTTTTGAGAGACCATCACTTCTGACCTTTTCACAAAGTTTGAATATTCTAGCTTCTATAGTTTCTGAGGAAATCAGCTGTGACGCACGGACAGACGGACAGACGGACAGACGGACAGACGGACGGACAGACAGACGGACAGACGGACAGACGGACGGACAGACAGACGGACAGACAGGTCGCGAAACTAGTAGGTCTTTGTAAAAAAATTTTTTACAAAGACCTAAAAATTTGCATTAATTTTTATTCTTCTATTCTTCTTAACGTCATAAAATTCATTAAATAATCTTTTGCTAAGCTCTGCACCTGGTATTTAGTTTAAATTTGGTTTACTCATACTAGGAACGTTATGCTCTCATATTAGAGGAATTTTATCCACTTTCCTGTCATTTTGATGTTTTCAACTTGAAAATAATTCAAATGTGTCTCAACTTAGTGTGAAATTTCTTAAAAACCAGTTACAGTACCTAATAACTGCTGTAGATTGACTTTCGAACTTTTCTAATGCTCGCAATAAATTAATTTGCACCTTTTCAACCTTGGATATGGATTTCAGCATCGCGTCAATAGATGATCTTTCGACAACTTGCAAACATGCCTTAAGTTCATTTTCACTAGCACTTCTAGCGATCCGCATAAATAGTTCCAATAATGTTGTTAATGTCTCCTTACCGATTTCGCTCCACGAATCTTCTTCACTCTATTTTTCTATCAATTTCTGATCACCACTGACTTGACTAGTTTCAATTACATTCCACATCAGCGAATCCTACAGCGAATCCTACTAATTTTACTTCTGCCGCGGCGATTCTAGGAGCGGTGTTACGTAGATGTTGTATACGATGGGGGATAAAACTGTTCCTTGAGGTAATCCAAACTTGGTGTTAATTATAGGAGCGCTGATAGTTTCGTTGAGTTTTACTGCCTGAGTTCTATTTTGGAGGTAGTCTGGGAACAATGCTAATGATTTATTTTTTATTCGGATATATTCGAGTTTTTGTATTAATATATCGTGATCAACCATATCAAATGCTTTTGAAAAGTCCAAGAAGACACCCAGTGTTTTTCTTTTCAAGTTATTCACGATGTGTATTGTTACTTCTGCAAATGCATCCTCTACGCCTTTTCCTTTTACAAAGCCATACTGTGTCTTGGGTATTATTGAATTATCGTCCAAAAATTTTGTAAGACGAGTTTTTATACACTTCTCGAATATTTTTGCGAAGGCATCGGTCGGTAATTGTTGATGTCCTTTCTATGTTCGCTTTTGAAAATGGGTATGATAATAGCCTTTTTTTAGCTGGCTTGGAAACACACCTTGATCCAAACAGGCGTTAAATAAGATTTTTAACGATTTTTTGATTAAATTTTTGATTATTTTTATCGTTTCTGCGCTCAAATTATCGTAGCCTGTGGATTTGTTCATGTTCAGTTCTTCTATTATAGCTGCTACTTCATTCTCTGTTGTGTGATGGAAGTGAAGCTCTGAATTGATTTTATGAGTTGGAGCTATAGTGGGTATTTTGCTTTGTATTCCGTTAATTTCTGCAGCTAGTTTTTGTCCTGTTTCTCTAAAAAAGTTATTGGAAGCATTGGCGATTTTCTTTGAGTTACTTTTTGTCTCTAGAAACTTTCTCTCTATGGTCAAACCTTTGCACATTTCTTTTTTATTAGATCTATGATTTATCTGGTTAATGATGTTCCAATATTTTTTTGGATCACTTTGGGCGCTTTCTAATTCAGTTCTAAAATGGTTTTCTTTTGAGACTCTTATTAAATTTGTGAGCATAATGCGGTACTTTTTGTATTTTTGTTCTAAGGCTACGTTGTAAGGTTGTTTATTCCGTGTGCGAATGGATGCAAGTACTACTCTAGTTATCCATGGTTTAAAGAAAGTGTGTTTCTTATTTTTTAACTACTTTTTGACTTGCTGCCTCTATTTTGCTCTATATTTCATCATTGAGTTTTGCAAGAAATTCATTTACACATTTACAAGTTTGAAATGTATCATTTCAAATCATATCATTTTCAAACTCTTTTAGGAGTTTCTCTTTATCTAATTTAATAGAGATTTCTTTGTTTTTGCTTCGATCTTGGTTACAATTTCAGCTTCCCAGTCAAATTGGATTATTTATGCGTATTGGTCTGTGATGTAGGTTTCTATTATTGCACTTTCTGCGGTTATGTTTTTATGCATATTCGCTCTTTTCACAAATACATGATCAATGCAGGTTGCTGTATTTGTGGTGATTCTCGTCGGTTTATTTATCATCATTTGATAACCCCTGGACAGCAGTTCGATTGTGTATTTATTTGTTATATCATGGGAACTATCAAGTAGGTCTTTGTTTATATCACCTATAATAGCGCCTATGTGAGTATGTTCCGTGCGATGTATCCATTCAGAAAGGATTTTTATAAATTCATTTGGAACTTTGTTCGGCGATCTGTATATTGCTAATATGCTCATGTTTATTTTGTCTATAGTGACTTCTATATGTAAGGCATTCGATTCGTTTATTTCTTCTAACTCTTTTACTGTGTGTTTCAAATTTTTGTTCACGTATACGAACACTCCTTCACATTTATTATGTTGCTGTTCCGTGAAGTACCAATCATTATTTTGTAAGTTGAAGGCACTTTTATATGTATCTTTCGGTAACATGTAACTTTGGTGATGTGTTTCGGCTAATATTCCAACATCTTGTGATTTTCATTTGAATTGAATTCATTTAGCAATATTCTTAACTCATCAATATGTTTTTTCACACTCCTGGTGTTTAAATGTATTATTTTTACTTTAGATTTTGCAAATTTCTTTTTATGTTCTCTTAAGGTTTTGTAACACTCAGTGTCTGTTTGTTCATTTAGATAGTTCTGAGCAAAGTCAATATCAGTCATTGTTAGGTGTATATATTGTCGTAATTGTAGGCAGCTATTTTCTTGTTAATCAATTAATTTGCTCTTCTGTATTTATTTTGATGGCATTCATGTTTTCATTTTGCTTAACTTACACTCTACCTTCTCTTAACCAAACATATTTATAATTCTTCTCTTTAACTTTTTTTTGGCTTCTCTTAATAGCTAAGCAGTTTGTTGGGTTAAGTGCTCTGATAAACAAATTTTTCCCTCTCCAAAGCTGGCGCACACATCTCTTGCGCTTAAAGCCCGGTCCAAACGCTACGTCTTGCACAACATTTTGCCTGCGCAGTCATATTTAAGCCCTACCAGCTCAAACATCGCTGTAACTGCACAGTTCTATGCCCAGTTCTAAAATGTTGCATTTTTCTCGTCCACACACAATATTTTGCCTGCAACGTTTTAGTTTGCGCAGGCAAAACGTTGTGCAAGACGTAGCGTCTGGACCGGGCTTAACCCTGGTCCGTTGTTGATTTCTCTTATTTTCTGTTTGTACATACTCAAAAAGTTATCTCTTACCAATTTTTGGCTGAACTTTATGATGAGCGGTGATGTTTCTGATCTATGGTCTAATATCAGATATGTACTGTTGATATATGTATCTTTGATCTCATATCTAATGAACTGTGATATCTTTTTGATGGCATTAACAGGATCTTGATTTGGCGTTATTTTTACTCCGTTCAACTTGAAATCATTTTACCTTAGTTCGTAGCTGATGATTGTGTGCTGTCAATTTAGTGATATTATTTTTTAATACTTGGTTTTCTTGTTTCAGTGCTTTTACTTCGTTGACTAGCGTTTCTATTTTTTTGCCGTAGTCATCAAATCGATCTAATAAAACTTGAATTGATCTTACCACCTCGTTTAAGTTTACTTCCTCCTTTATTTTCGCGCAAATTTTTCCCACCAGCTGATCACTACCGAAGTCCTCTGCTCCGGATTTATGAGCAAGCTTACATGTCTCACACTTCCATGATTCTTTCTTTGCTCCTAGTTTTCTGAGGTTCTCAACATTTTTAAGTCCACTAAACCCTGAATGGTAATATGCTCCACACGAAGTGCACTTAATTAAGTCTTTTGGATCTACAAAAACTTTCGAGCATTACGCGCACGAATTTGTCTTGCGCCATCTTTTTAAAGTAATATTTTCCGATCTCTAACCATACAAATGTTTAGTATCTCAAAACACGTCTGCACTCTACGAGATATGCTGAGAATAGTATCCACACTCCATCAACCCTCCGAAAAAATCCGAACAGCGAGCCATAAATCTTCGGTAGCAGGTAGGTAGGTAAATGATGACGCGAGGATTGGCGCGAATATAAACATATGCTTCGATGAGAGATTTCAGGATTACCGTATCTCAAAAAATCAATAACTTTGCAGAAAAGCAAATTCTTTCCATGCAAGCTTTTAGTTCTTTATTGGGATCTGGCAGCACTTCCATGTTCTGAAATGCGTAAAAGAACACGTGCGTCGGAATCTTTATTTGCTTTTTGATTTGTTTCTTGAGCGCGCCAAGCCTGGGCTCAGCTGTCGTGCCCCGGATCAGCTGACGTGCCCTTGGGAAAATTCAAAAAGTGTGCAACACCGGGTAAATGAAAGGTGTGGGTGCTAGGTGAATGTACTATGCTTGACACATGATTATCTTTTCATTGAACATTCAGCCAAATTTTGTTGCATCTTCCAATTTAGAATTTAGTCAACGCTTGTAGCAATAGCAAAGACATTTGCCTGAAATAAACACGGGCTACTTGCCATTGATTGAAAATGCTCGTATTTGGTCGTCATTTTTGTAGCACTCCCATCCACCCCGTATTCAAGGAATTTAATGTAGATTGTGTACGCTGTACAACGTGGTGATGTGTCTGTATAGTTTTCGCACTTTGGTTTGTGGATAGGAATTATGATATATCAACACCCTCCTGTGACATTTGCTCAGATCCTAGATGTGCTGGATCATTTTGTTAATTGCATTTTGGACAGCACTGCCACCTAGCATTATAAAATCTGATGGTATATACTCTTGATGTCATAATTGACTTCTTCTAAAGTAGGAGAGACCAGTAGAGACTCCCGAGATGCGTCGACTAGTTCTACCATTGTTGGAGCAGTGGCAGGATTACAGAATTCTTTTAAATGTTTTTCCCATCTCTCCTTGATGCCATTGTCACCAGCGGTGATGTCCTGACATAATATGGTCTCGGGCTTCAGAAAAACATTCTCCAGGAGAGGCCCGGATTCTTTCAAGATTCTCACCAAAATCCATTTTAAGCTGGTCTTTGCATTGAATGCCTTTGAGGTATGGTATTATATAAGTCAAGCCAAATGGTAGCCAATGCGAATAACATCAATATTCTGTCATAATCGTTAACAACCGTCAAAGAACTTATTCTGAAACATGACAGCGAAGCAATAAAACAGAGCCTATGACGCGAAGAATATAACAAAGCTCATGACGCAGAATACACAAAATATTACACTTGGCTTATACAATATGGAACATGTGGGCAAATCCGTTTATTTAAGCACCAAAAATAACGAGAACCAGGAAAAAAAGAGACGAAATATGCCGAAGAATGCAGCTCGCAAATAAAATATTTTCCTCAGTTTTGACGAACTTGAAGGCCAGCTGCACACAGGAAAACAAAGCTCCAAGTATACAAATCTGTGTTAAGACCTGTGTTATGCTATGGGTGTAAAACATGGACCCTAGCCCAAGCATCCACTAATATATTGCACGCTTTTGAGCAACGGGTCCTGATGTAAATAATTGGAGCGAACATAGACGGGGACCAATGGCGAATTTAATACATTTACGAGCTGTATGAAATCTTCAACGAACTGGAGGTTTCAACGATTGTAAGATTGCGGAAGCTGCAATGGGCTGGCCACGAGAATCGCATGGAAGAACAATGGGTACCTAAAAAGGTATTCATTGGGAGAACTGAAGCACGGAGGCCAATGGGGAAACCAAGAAAACGCTGGTCTGACTCGGTTGACGAAGACAGTTCATCGCTGCTCAGCATTCGAAATTCGAGGGTGCGGTTAATGGAACGAGACTGTTGGAGGTGCTTTTTGCAGGAAGCGAAAGCCCGAGAGGAGCTGTAGTGCTAGGAAGAAGAAGAAGAACATTTTGCTTGCAGTGGAATATTCAATAAATTATTATTGAAATAAATCCGAGGGGTTGGCATTTTTACTTCTCTATCACGTCAGAATCGGCAAAGAAGCGCAATTTTCACAACGTAAACTGAGAAGGCTCTCAGGTTTTGAAACTGTGGAACAATTTCTATTTCAATCACATTAAGAGTGCCTGAATTTAAATCTTTTTATATTAAATTAGATATTTCTATAATTAAATGCTATCATTTGAAAGTTAATCTTAAAAATTTACAATCATAAATTCAAATATATTTCATTGGTTTCAGATGAATTCCGTTTTGATACTTCGAAAATTGCTGCGTGGTTCCGTGAAACTGAACATGCAGCTCGACAGAAATCAAAATTTCATGTGAGACTTAATGCGAGCGATGTGGATAAAATAACAGAAGTATTGAATGACTTCACCACGCTTGCAAACCGTTGGGGAATTGGATTTTCATTGTACAAAATTAAATTACAATTATTTGAACACATATTGGTAAACGATTTCCCATCTAATATATTTGAACGTTTCAAAGCAAATCTTCTAGCTTTACCTGTTCAGGTAACATTTTATTTGCTTACTTCAGAATCAGGTGAAATTCAATGAATTTTTCAAATTTACTTTTAGGTTGCGAAACGTTATATAGTAGCACAAACCAATGAAATAATTGCTAAGACCAAGAGATATCGAGCTGAGATGCAGGACACTCAAACTATGGATAATATAATAGTTTTGTTGGAAGCTGTTACCAAATTACCTGATTTGCTTATAAGATCTTTGACCAGATAAGTTAGGGTACAACTGTAAGATGAAATTCCTATTAATTTATTGACTTAAACGCGTTTTTTGTTCATTATTTAATTAAAATAAGATGCAAATTATAATTTAATATAGTTTTATTCATTATGTTATTGTTTTTAGGGCTTTGTACTAAAATAAAAAAACTCAATTGAAATCACGTCCTATGTCTGTCTGTCCGTCCATCCATCTGTATGTCACAGTGGTTTTTCTCTGAAGCTATAGAAGAATGGTTTTCTGGCACACCAAACGCCCGACTCTCTAAGAATCTCACGATAGGTGGAGTCATGAACTTTCGAATGAGTTCCACCAGTGGGAGGCGATACTCGTGTGTGAACGGCTCCAATTCAAATATCATACCATCTCCGTCCCAGTAAAACCTTGGCAGGCCTCGGAGTACGTTCAAAGTTCGCACCATTGGGAGTAAGTTCGGTGGAGACGGACTCCCGATTAGCGCTGGTCTGGCTCTAAGCACTTGTCCCCATAAGGGCTTGTGCCGACCCTCGCATGGCTTCCTTCCTCTGCAAAGATAACTATGGGACCAAAAAGGCGACTACACACACGAACAGAGATAGCGGCTCCAAACTGGAGCAACCAAAAACCCTTAAAAAAGATAAAAAAAACTCAAAAAAAGAATGCAAAAATCACCATAACGACGTCACAACCAGCGGCTGCAGCCACGATGTTAACAGCACATCGGGAGCGGTACTAATGACGGAAAAAACGACGATGAACACAACGACAGTGAAGACGGATGTAAAACAGAGATTAACAGACAATCTGGTCCAGACTGACATTCCTGCGGCGTTTGGGCACAGCAAACAAATGATGCGAACGCCAGAGCGCCGTATGAAGAAACAGCTATTCCTCTGGTGGAGGAAAATATAAAGAAACTCCAGAATTCGATGGTCACTGCTGCGACCGCTACCGGAGCGATTGAAGCAAGGGTCGTAAATCCCAAATTAGTAAAGAACCATCCTGAAGTCAACGAGGGGGTTACGGCAGGAAAAGAACCGAGTAACTGGGCAAATAAAGCGGCGAGTGTGATTTCATTGCCAATATCGAAAAGGTGGCGGAACTACTTTATTCGTCCTTTGGATAATCTCTCCAAAGGACGATGGCCGCAAAGTACAATATCCGTGCAGCGACATGAAGAAGAAAGGCTACTCCGAAACGCGGGAGTTGTTCTAAAAAGAATACAATCTGCATGCGACTCGCCAAAAGTCACCAAAGCAGTAAAGATTGGGCTCCTTGAACTAGAGGAGCTCCTTGAATGCATATGGCATTATCGGAACAGCTGGTTAAAGGCCGAAGAGGGCCAGAAGGCCGAAGAAGAGCAAAAGGCTAAAGAAGCGCTGGGGGAGAAATCTAGAGGGCACGTGCAGACAGCTCCACAATTAAAAATTAATGTAAGAATGGCCTACAGCCCAATCGAAGGAGATTGGGATAGAAAAAAGAAGGAAGAGGCACTTGATGGGCGTGGAATACCAGAACAGGGGTTCCAGAAAGTCCTTACAAAAGGAGCGAAGAAAGTCGCTAAGGAACTCCTTCAAAAAGTTCCAGAAAGTAAACTTCACACGGACACCCAAGAAGAAAAAAGCCCTGATGCAAAACAGGAAAGACAAAAGCCTCGACCAAGACCCCGGCAACAGGCACTGCTCGTAAAACCCCAAGATGGCCGATTCTACGTGGAGATGCTGCGGGACATCAAGGGAAACGTAAGGCCCGAAGACACTAACTCTACCATTAAAGCAGTTCGACCAACGCGGTCCAGCCATATACTGGCCAAATTTGGAGCAGAGGCCGAGAGTAGAGAAGCATTCTGCGACGCAGTAAAGAAAATCCTCGGCAAAAGCGCAGCTATAGCCTCACTTGAGCTGATGGCAACGATCGAAATACGAGACATTGACTGCTTCACGGATCAGACCGAGGTAGAAGAGGCCATCAAAAGGGAGTTCCCTAGCGTTGGCAGGATCAAAGCGAGGCTGACATCAGAAAACCATAGGGGATAACCCATGGCCATAGTTGACTTGACCGAAAAGGACGCCAAACAATTCCTGAACAAGTGCAAAGTACGAATAGGGTGGGTTGTCTGTAGGATACGGTGAAGAGCAGCGCCTCTTCAATGTTTCAAAGCACACAAGTATGCAAAGGACCCGAAAAGAGTTCTCTATGTCAAAAATGCGGTGAATTGGGACATAAAAGAAAAGAGTGTACGAAGGAGGCACACTGTATTCTCTGCAAGGATGCTGATCCAAGAAATGATTTTGGACACGTCTTGGGATCAGAAAAATGCCGGGTTTTTCAGAAAGCCCTAGCCAAGGAAAAATTATAACTTCGATGACCCGCATCCTGCAGCCAAAGCTACACTGCAGTTCAACAACCGCCCAAAATCTGCTTTAGCGGTTTGCGAGGGACATGAAAGCCGACGTTTTACTGCTGAGTGAGCAACACCATGATACAAGTTCAGCGTTATGGTATCCTGACGAAACTGGTACTGCCGCCATCTGGGTTCAAAATAGTGATTTCTAGGCGGAGAGCTGTGGACGTGAGGATGGTTTTGTGTGGGTTCGGTGCTTAGGGACCACCTTCTTTAGTATGTACCTAACACCGAGCGAATCGATATCATTTTTCCAAGCCCAGCTTAATGCTTTGGAGGGCGCTGTCTTGAACACAGATGGGGACGTACTCATTGGGGGAGACTTCAACGCGAAAGCAACCGAAGCAAGCCTCAAACAGATCCGCGGGGAAAACCAATCCTGGAAATAGTGGCCAGGGTGGCGCTCGTCGTACTAAACTCCGGAAATACGCCGGTTTTCCGCCCTATTGGCTGTGAAGGAAGCATACCGGACATGTCATTCACCTCGGAGTCCTTAGTACGGCGGATACACAACTGGAGAGTATAAGAGGACTACTCAGCCAGTGATCATCAGTGCATTGTGCTTGAGATAAGGGATGTCGTCTCCCAACGTCCGTGCTCTCGGCTTTCTACAATTGGATGGAACATCGGAAGGATGGACGTCGAGAGGTTCGTCAAGGTTCTTACAGCAGGTGCACCGCTGCAGGGAGATCCGGAGGGGAAGGAAGAACTGGCAGCTCAAGACGTGGTGAACTCAACTATGAGCATCATCACGCCTGCTTGCAAAGCTTCTATGCCCCGTCGAAAACCCGGGCACAGCAAGCCCCCAGTGTACTGGTGGACAACTGAAACCGGTGAAAAACGAAAGGAGTGTCACAAGCTTCGGCGTAAGACCTAACGGCTGCGGAACCGTCCCGAGGCAAGCAACCGCACAGCAGCATATAATTCAGCCAGGAAATGCCTTCGCAAATTGATCAACAACAGCAAGGCTCGCTGCTGGCAAGATCTAGTGGACAATCTGAACAAGGATCCATGGGGCTTTGGCTACAAGCTAGTTATGCCGAAGCTTGGCGCCCTATGGAAACCTTGTACACATGATGCGGTAAAGATGGGCGCGATAGTGCGGGGACTCATCCCCACCCATCCCTTCCGTGTCGACGCTGTCCATGGTGAAACAGCAGTCAAGTGTCCACTCTTCACACAGCCGGAACTGGAAGAGGCAGTCCTTTCATTGAAAGCGAGGAAGGCTCCAGGTCGAGATAGTGTTGCAGCTGAGGTGTTGCGGCTTGTCTATCATCATTGTCCTGACTTGCTGCTCAACACATTCAACGCTTGTCTACGGAACGGGATTTTCCCAGCACGATGGAAGTTGGCGAGGCTCGTGCTGATCAGTAAGGGGAAGGGAAATCCCGAATTGCCGTCTGCATACCGCCCGTTCTGGCCCGTTATGCATGCTAGACACGGCTGAGAAAGTGCCAGAGAAACTCATCAAGGGAAGACTCACTGACGCGATTCGTGCTGCTGGGGATCTATATCCTCGGCAGTGCGGCTTTAGAGCAGGATGTTCTACCATTGATGCGATTGCAGAGATGGTGAACGCGGTCCAAAAGGCAGAGGCATATAGTCGCACCAAGCGACGGATCGTCCTGTTGGTGACAATCGACGTCAGGAACGACTTCAACTACGCTAGATGGGTTGATATTCTGGATACGCTGGAAAGCCCTTTTCAAGTTCCAGAATATCTAATGCGGCTTTTGAGGAACTACTAAAGGACCAAACGCTTCTCCACGATACAACACAGGGCTAGTGAAGGATGGAAATTACATCGGGTGTTGCCCAGGGATCTATCCTTGTTCCGTGTCCGTGGAACATGTCTTACGACGGGCTACTGAGACTTAAGATACCAGATGAGCCACGCTTGGTCGGCTATGCAGATTATGTCGGATTATGTCGTATCTGGTCACTGGACGCACCGTTGAACAAGCGCAACTTAGGCTAGGTATGCTAATGCGCCGAGTGAGGGACTGGATGACTGCTCGTGGGCTCAGTTTAGCACTGGAGAAAACCGAAGTGGTCGTCTTGACGAAAAAGAGAATCCCTAGAGTAAGGATGATCAGTATTGGAGATATGCGAATCGAATCAAAGCCATCAGTGAAGTACCTAGGGCTACTGATCGACTCGAAGATGAGGTTCTCTGAGCAAATCAGGGCAACGGCTGAGAAGGCTGCTTCAGGAATATCGGCTCTGATTCGACTTATGGCCAACGTAGGGGGACCCAGCCCATCATGAAGACGCCTCTTGATGGGTGCTGTAAGGCCAATCCCACGGTACGGAGCAGAAGTATTGGGCGACGCTCTCAGTAAGGAGGTATACCGAAAACGTTTGGCACAGGTATAGAGAAGAGGAGCACTGAGGATTGCATCATCGTATCCGACAATCTTTGGTTCAGCGGTGAGAGTTACGGCAGGCGTGATACCTATCGTCGTCCTTGCAAGAGAGTGCCGTGCCATTTACCTGTGCCGAAACGAGGATGCGAGGGAGATGGTTGTCCGCGAGGAGAGACAACGCTCGCTCAACGATTGGCAGCAGTCTGGGTTCGATTGCACGAAGAGAAGGTGGACTGCGTGCCTCATCCCGGATGTGAGACCGTGGCTAAATCGAAGGCATGGTGAGACTGACTTCTATCTGACCCAGCTTTTGAGCGGGCATGGGTGATTTCAGTCTTACCTGCACAAGATCGGTAAGTCATGGTCCCCCGATTGTCGGTTTTGCCCAGGAGAGGAGGGCAATGCCTGCCACACATTTTTTGCGTGCACAAAATGGGTCAGGCTGCGAACAGACCTCTACAGGGATATCGAAGAGCTCACCCCGGATAATGTAGTCGCGGGGATGCTCGAATTGGTTGATAAATGAAACCAGGTGGCACATTATGCTCGGGTAGTCCTAGAATATAAAATGGGCTCACAGCAGCCGGGGGCGTTGGGGCTGGGGATCGCTATTCTGGCACTTCCTCTTCCCCTCTCCGATCCCGCTAGGAAAGGGATCCCCAAGCTTGAAGGTGCCTTATGGCGTAACAAAACGAGATCTGGCCCGAAGTAATGTGTCAAACGGTTCCAGGTTGGGTTCGCAGGTTGACAGGGGAGGTGTTTAGTGAGTAGTCCAGTCGACTTCTTGCGAGCATGGGAGTCCCACACTCTGTGCGTAAATGGGAATTCACCTCCCAAACACAAAAAAACCAGTGGGATCCTAGATAGCTGGTCTACTACGGCGATAGCACCAACGTGTTCCATAGATGACCTGGGATACGGACCAAGCAAATCTATATACAGACGTTGGAATACGCGCTCCAGAACTTTGAGTTGGCTCATTCAAGGTCAAAGAGGCTGGTTGGGAGCTTTAGTGATTTCACAGCTTTCACAGACGGCTCCATAATTTTTGACTTGCGAAGACATTTTAGGCAAAAGAAGTATTTCTTAAGACACCGAAGCGTTCGACCGTCGCCACAGTGAGTACTAAGAGGATTACTTATGAAATTCTTTGAAGCTATATGATTGAGTTGCTTTTTTTCAAAAGTTTTTTTCTGAAAAATTATTAGACAAGAAAAATGTTAGAAGAAGGTGGTTTCGACGTATGTATTAATTCTATTTTAACATTTTCCTTCTCTAATAATTATTCAGAAAAAAATATTAAAAATACGCAACTCAATCATGTAGCTTCAAAGAATTTAAGAAGAAATTTAAAAAGCTATCAGAGCCATCCGAAAAACGAGATCGATATCTGCACAAAGTAATAAAAGCTCACTGTAGAGCAAAAAATTATCGTATGGATTTACATTAAATTTATGTAAAAAGGGTGACATGATCAATTTAAAGTTTAGCAAAGACAAGTACTTACAGGAGGAAATTTAACTTGAACATAATTCGTAGTTACAAAAACATTTTGAGTTGGCATAAGTAGGAAAATTGAAAATAACTCTCTCTAAGCATGGTGGTCACCATCACCGGTGTGTTTCTAATAAGAGTATTGGCCCGATGAGGATTAGTACGCACGTCGAAACCACCTTCATCTAACATTTTTCTTCTCTAATAATTTTTGCAGAAAAAAATTATTTAAAATAAGCAGCTCAATGATGTAGCTTCAAGGAATTTCATGAGAAATTAAAAAGCTATCGGAGCCATCCGAAAAACGAGATTGATATCCGCACGATGCAATGAAAGCTCACTGTAGAGCAAAAAATTATCGTATAGATTTACATTAAATTGATGTGAAAAGGGTGAAACGATCAATTTAAAGTTTAGCAAAGATTAAGAGGATGACTGTGTGCACGGAGGACCAGATTATGTGTCATCTCCTCTGGCACCCAAAGCTCCCAAGATTCTTCTTCCAGCAATGAATCGTCTGTTGCACACTCATTTCGTCGGTATATATAGGCAACTGTATTTGTTGGGTCTCAATGGTTTTCCATAACTTGTGGTAGTTGCCCAATTTGAAGTGTGGGCTGTCCAAATCTATGTCGATAGGACTATCACTGTCAGTTCTGCTCCCTCTGGTGAAAAAATTCGCGAGAGAGTATCGGGCACTATGTTCTGTGTTCCTTTCCTATGTTCGATGGTAAACTTAAGACATTGCAGTTTAAGAGCGCATCGGACAAAGCATCTGTATAGGTCAGGTTGGCTCATCAGCCATTGTAATGAAGCGTTGTCGGTGATGTACTCGAAAGGATGGCCTTCTAGATACGCTCGAAACTTCTTGATAGTCATCATCGCTGCCAGATATTCTAGCTCGGACACGGTGTAGTTCCTTTGGGTCAAGTTCAAATTATTTGGCATGAAGGCTATTGAACCATCTTCCCTGTATTCAGTTAGCCGCGCTAGCACCACCCCGACTCCATATTGACTCGCATCACAATGAATGGAGAAGGGCTGGCTGAAGTCTGGGCTGTCCAACACCGAGGCAAATGTTAAAGCTAGTTTAAGCTTTTCGAATGCCTTTTGGCTGAGCTCGGACCAGACGAACCTACCCTTCCGCAGCATGTCTGACGGGGTGCTGAAACTGTTGCATAGTCTCGAATGAACCTTCGATACCATCTCCATACTCCCAAAAACCGTCGCAACTGCTGAACAGTTTTCAGCAGGGGGAATACGTCAATCACTCGAGTCTTGTCCAGGTTGGTCGTGATGGTACCGTGACCGATGATGTGACCTAGATACCTGAATTTGGGTATGACAAATTCGCCCATTTAAATATTGATCGTGAACCCCACCTTGCGAATACGTAAGGCTACTTCTTGATGCGTCGGAGGTTATCCAAGTACACGAACACTTGGTATCTCAGATGAAGTGGAACTACCTTGTCCATTAGCCGAGTCATCATTTGCGGGGCGTTGCACATGCCAAAGGGCATTGTGACGAACTGATAGAGTGGTCGTCCATGCACTGTGAACGCGATTTTGTCTCTTGATCTCAAATCGAGAGGAATCTGCCAGAACGCATCTTTCAAGTCGAGGCTTGTAATGTAGTTTGCTTTCGACAGATGTCCTCGTATTCCGTCGATGAGTGGAAGAAGGTACGCATCTTTAATTGTCACTACATTGACTTTTCAGGCATTAAGACAATGACGCACCTTCCCTGGTTTTACCACCAATGTTACCAAGGAGGACCAGGCATTTTGTGACTCCTATTTAACTCCCAACTTGAGTATCCTATCCAGTTCAGCGTACACCAGCTTTTCCATAGTCAGCGAGATGGAATAATGCCGTTGATTTATGGGTTTATCAATCCAGCAGAGTAACAGTACCTTAACGCTTAAAAACGAGCGCTGTTTTGGAGGAAAGTTATCGAAGGAAAGAATAACGGTACTACTTTGTGCGAATATGACTGGCAAAAAGGAAAAGATTCTTTTTTCATAATCGGTAAATGGGTCAGGCCAAGACCATTTAATAAACATTAACATCAATGATTTTCCAGTATCCTATTTGTCCAACAGTAAAGCATGGATGACGGGTGAAATAATGACAAATCGGCTTAAGATTTTAGATCAAAAAATGGGACGAGTAAATAGAAACATATTATTATTTTTGTGGGATGCTGCATCAGATTCGACGCATTTACAATTTAAAAATATTAAGCTAATTTTTCTACTCCCGAACTGCACATCAGTCTGCCAGCCATTAGACCAAGGTGTTATAAAATCGATGAAATTTTTTTTACAGGATGCAAATAGTGAAGCAAATTTTTCTGAATATAGACACCGCTAGTTCGGCACATGATCTTACAAAAAGCATCAACTTGCTAGATACGATATATTTCATAAAAAATACTTGGGAAAGTATTACAAAGGACATAATTCATAACTGTTTCCGCAAAACAGGCTTCTTTTAAGATAATACTGAGGATTCTTGTTCTGAACAGTTTTCTGCAGAAGACCATATACCACTAGCTGTACTGGCTGAAATGGGTAACGCACTTACACCAGGAATTTTACATAGTTCAAGCATCGAAACATATTTCGGAATTGACAGTGAATTGTTTAGTGAAGATGAAGAGGAACATGTAGACACCATCGAGGAATTACAAGTTTCAGATGAGTCAAACGAAGAACCACTAGTTCCAGACGTTGAGACGTATAGCGAAGCGAGCAAAATTTTACATAAATTGCAAAATTTTGCAAGAAATCAAGGAGACTATTATGCGTACAATCTTTTGTCAAATTTAAAATCCCGCTATCAAGATGATGGAATTCGTAAAATGGTTCGTCAAATGAGTCTTTTTCTCCAAAATAATTTATGTATATGTACATCAGCCCTACGCCACTGGCAGCCAATACATATGCACATTGCTACCATATGACTTCCCATCCCACGTCAATTTTGTCGAGTAATGTCAAAGTCAGTCCGACGCAGAGATTTGGGGGAGTTGCAGTTTTGTTGCCTCGGGAAATTAAGGCAAGTTTTAAAAGCTGATTAAAGAATAAAATAAATAAATTAAACTATCAACAGTTGTAACTGGGTAGCGGAAGAAAAGCATTTCTCGAAACCGCTCGTGGAGTCTGCCAGGAAGGTGTTCAGTAGATAGATTGTCTTCGGGGCTGAATCTTCATACATATGTGACATCGTCATTTCCGTTGGTGGGGGTTAACACATCTAACACTTCATCGGAGGAGTCTCCAATAGTTCAAGCAAAGTCAGGTGTATAGTGAAAAAAAAAGCTGCAATCCTTCTGGAAGTATGTGAAAGTTACAGTCGTCTTGGCAAGCGCATAAATGTATTTATCATATGTTCTCTTTCATGGAAAACATTCTACAATAGCAAGTAAGTATTGACATAAAATGAAAATATCATTGATAAAATAAACACACTTGCAAATAAAAACACTTATCGACGATGGCATCGGTGAGGTCAGCGATCACTGCACACTTCAGTGCTTCTAACAAAACCTAAACTCATAAATGAACAGAACAGGTGAATATTATAGCTGGGGGCATCCCCGTTTTTTTTTTTTTGCCACAAACAATTCTGTCCTATTATGTGAAAAGTGGAACTATTGTATTTTGAATTAGTTCAAATCGCCACCATCTTTCAAATGATTCCAGAAGGATCATAGAGCTTTCTAGGTTAAACAATAGGAGAATTCAATTGAACAGAACGCTTCTAGGAATTTCGGACTCGTCATCGTTGCATCTCTCCAGTCCCGAACAGGCCTTAGTTTCTTACAGACAGCGCCTCCAGTGGTTTCGGCCCATCAACTACATTCTCCAATAGTACGAGTAGTACACTCCATTCAAAACCATTAAGCATGTTTGCGAGGGCATTCATGGTGAGGTTCCGAGAAAAAAGGATTTTTTTAAGAGGTGTAAGGTCGATGTGACATGATAAAGCGCGCACTTGATAATTTCGTTGTCGTTACCATTTATTAAATTCGCGTGCCAACCGAATCGGATAGAAAAATGAAATAGAGTGTTGTAGGTAGGCCAAAAGCTGATCAAAAGTAGGTGACATAAAAAAAATACAAACGTTTCAAGACTTTATAGTGCCAGTGCGTCGAGAAGAAAGTAACGTATCACGTCGTTCTCTATCTGAATTTAAGGCCATTTTGTGTAAGGAGAAAAAAAGAAAAGCCGAAAGCAACTATACCTGCTCCACGGCCTCAATCTGCTGCTACACCTGTTCTAGTACACATCAAGTTAAAAGAAGAGATTTTAGCACATTCATCGTCACCACTCGAAGAAGTGGAAAATATTGACGCAGGGGACTCGACAAAACCCATTGCTGGGTTCAGATTATGCAAACGATATATACTCGTACCTATTTCCGTTGGAAATCTATTTATCGGTGGGCAAAGGACACTTGGATAAGCCGGCAGAGGTGATCCCAAAAATGTGAGCTGTACTTTTGGACTGGATAAATCAAGTGTCTTTTCAATTTCGATTAATGCCTGAGACATCATTTAACTGTTAGCATAATTGACAGATTCTTGCAGAAAGTACAGACAACAGAGCGACAATATTTGTAACTAATAGGCGTCGGCGCTCTTTTCCTGGCGTCAAAGTACGAAGAGCTCTATCCACCAGAAATTGGGGATTTTGTATATATCGCGGACGATTCTTACACAAAGCAACATATCCTAAGCATTGAACAAAGGATCATCACAACTATTGATTTTAATTGGGGCGACCATCCAGTTCACTTCCCTAGACGTTTCTCCAAAGCAGCAAGCATAGCTGAAAAAAATCATATGCTAGCCAAATATTTCTAAGAACTTGCAACAAGTGAGTATACCATGGCACATTATCGGCCCTCAGAAGTAGCTGCCGTGTCACTGTTGCTGTCCTAGAAACTTTTTGAATAAGGATCGTAGCACAACCGATAATCGCCTGTGGGCAAAAAAAATTGAAATTTTATACAACATATACCGTAGATTCTCTACGGCCATTGGTTAAAAATTAGCGACATTAGTGAAAAATACCCCCACCTCCTCATTGAAAGCCCTTTATAGCAAATATCAATCATCAAATAATTCGGGAGTAAGTTTGGTTTCTCATTATTTAAAGATGAATTAGAATTTAGTGCACATTTTCAAAATGCATGTTTTTTTTCATAATTTTAAAGCAAATATTTTTCATTCGCATTAGTAGTACGAATTTTGTAATATTATACGTTTAGTATTACTATGACGCAATTTTCTATAAAGCTACAGAAGAAATGAACTATTTTGTTGCGATGCAACTATTAATTTTGTGTTCGAATGTATTTAAGAATAACAAGACACTAATATAAAGAAAAAAATAGATACAAATACTGACCTGTAAAGATTATTGTAATTTTAATGTGTCTTACAGAAAAATTAGAGGTGCATTTAATTTAAAACCCTTTAATATAATGAAATTAAATAACATGAATTGCTAAGTAGTAACACGACTTTTATTCCCAGCCTGCCCTTCTTTTTCCCACTGGAGTGAGAACGAATGGTAAGTATGCCGTGACGGGGGTAGGTTCATAAAAATCCGCAGATGGCCGGTTTTGCGTCGCGTGCGGTACGTGGTACCTTTGCATTTTTCTTAGAGTATAGTTCTTCGGGGTTGAATTGACGTAGTATATTTTTTGGTACCGCGTCGGTGACCTTCAGGAACGTTGAATATAAGCTAATTTTCTTGTTGTTGACTGAAAGAATGAAAGAAATACGGAATAACGTAGAGATAGGTTTCGCTTCCGTGTGTTTGAATTTTTGACACGTTTGAAATGGGCACTTATTGGTGGCTGAAACACGTAATTGAGCGTAATCCATTTTAAAGACCTGCGACCGAAATCCTCTCCGAACTAGCTGGCCGACAAGCAGCCACCGCGAAATGGGTTACGGGTGCACGGACTGGTTGACCGGTTCGTACCATTCGTCGGCACGACTCAGACTTCAGGTCAAGAACCGATGAGAGGTCGGTTCCTATTTCGTTCGAGTGGACGTAAACGAAAATCATCACAACATACAAGTCCATGTTGAATTTGCCTTTATATGTTTTTGTTGTTTTGAACTGAATTTTTTTTTTGGAAAGAAATAAATTTTTGCTACTTAGTTATATTAAATAAACACATTTGTATACAAAAGTAAAACGTTTTTTTTCTAGGAGTTAACTGCTACTAAAAGTACCTTTTGAGCGGACACCCCTTGTTGACGGACAATTTTTTCGGTCCCGTGGGTGTCCGCTTAAGATAGATTTCACTGTACTATTGGTCCGATCGGGCTCAAATTTTTATAGGATACTCTATACATGTGTAGTTCTTGCCTGAACTAGGACTTTGAAAATCGGTTAATGTTTAACCCTTTTTTAAACAAAAGTTGGCAAAAATAATGGCCGAAAAGTTATAAAGTCCGCGATTTAGTTTTTTTACCAAATTTTTTTCTTCTAGTTCGTGCGATAGCGACTGATCTATATTTTAACATGCACTTTGAATTTTTTCGTTTCAGACGTTCCAGAGTCGAGATATCATATCGGCCAGATTAAAAAGGGGTCACTTTCAGGCAGCCATATAACGGCCCTATGAAGAAAAAAAAATTTTTTTATATTCTTGAATATTAGTTGCATCATACATAAAAAGTTTGCAAGATCAAAATAAAGTTAACATTAAAAAAAAAATCTTTAAAAAAAGGTCTTAAGAAGTGTTCCGTCTCCGTCTATTTTTCAACAATTCCTAATTCCTGGGAATTTTCCAGTTTAGTCTGCAATATGCTATCCACTATTATAACAAAAAAAAAACATACAAAAGGACCATAGAATTCGTTATTAAGTATTTTGTATTTCTAAAACTAGCGTTTTTCCCGCAATAATAATTTGGGTCCTCTGATAATAAATCTGTCCTCGACGCCGTATCCTTTTTACTTGGTTTCTCTCTACAAAAAAATGGGGAAAAAGGAGGAAAAGAAAAAACGTACTTTGCAACATCCTTTCCTGTTTTTTGTTAACCAATCATAGTCCTTCAGTTTCCTAGTTTGTAAAAAATTTTGAATATGTTAGATTCAATTTGTCGGCTCAAGTAGCAACTACAATTTGCGAATTTTTAACTATTACGTGTAATACTTTATAAATAAACTCTGTGCTTGTAAAGGAAATCTCAAAATTTACTCGCTGAATAAAATCCAAAACTCGTTGAAGAAATTTCGCATAGGGATACTGAATCGCCAGTATTCCTAAATCTCGCGGTAACCTAATCGTGAGTACAAAACATTGGTCCGTCAAGCCAGATTCCTCGCCGGTTTTTATCGTTACTCGTGGTTGTGCATCCTCGAGTGACGTTTCACCTTGACACCACCACTTTCGACGACGTCACCAGAGCATTAACTGTGCCATCCAGTTGAGTATCCAGCATTGGGAGAGTCAGCCTCACCAGGACTTCTTAACCTCCAGTATCCAACATCATCGTCCACCGTCAGTACTTCGAACGCCAGGCCATCAAGCCAGTGTAAGTTTTGTTTTTGAGCCACCAATTATTCTTACTATTTTCACTTATCCCCTTTGTTATGTGTTTGAATTGCTTGCGGATAGTCAAACGCCCCCTCCGGGCCAACTTAAGACTCTAAAAACAAAAAGAAAAAATATAAAATGGGCATTAACTTCATTCGAGCCTTTTTTGTCGAAATACGAGGATTCTGTAGATCGCGCTCTTCTATAAAAACGGTTCCACAAAAATGAATTAAACCGCGAAAGGTTTGAAGCGGTGCAACCAGAATTAGAAGTACTTGGTCAAATAGATGATTCGGAAAAACAACGAGTAGAATTCGAAACAAGATATTTTAAAACTTATAGCAAGGCTAGGAGCTTTTTAAGCTCTCAATCAATTTTGCAACAATCGACATCAACTACCGTCCTTTCAAATCCGCAAGCTGTCGTTAGTCCAACAAGCTATATTCATAAAGTTTAATTGCCGACCTTTAACGGAGCCAATGAATCATGGCAGGAATATCATGACCTCTTCGAAGGTTTTATACCTATAGACGAGCGTATTCCTTAAAATACAAAAACTAGTATACTTGAAAGGTAGCTTGAAAGGTCAATCTGGCAATGCAATTGCCTCCATTCCGATATCAGCTGAAAATTACGATATAGCTTGAGAAACCTTGAATGAACGCTATAGTAACAAAAAACTTCTTCGACGAAGCATGCTAAAGCTTTACTAAACATCCCCAAAATTAGCAAAGATTTTTCTCTTCGATCATTGTTAGATAATATACAATATCATCTCAGCGCATTAAGAACTCTAGGCGATCCTACTGACTCATGGGATACCCTCATTATCGCTATAATAATGGAAAAATTTAGTAATTTTCTTCTAGAAAAATGGTCAGAAGCCACTCGTGATTGCCCACAGCCAACAATGTGCCAAATGACTTCATTTTTATTGCAGCGTATCGAGCTTGATGATACGCGCAATAATCAATATTTACCGAAAGATACTTCTTTGACAGATAAAAAATCTTCGCAGCTTCGTACAAACCCATGGTCACGGCAATCTTTCACCACCACTAAAGCTAAAATAAATTGTTAATTTTGTGAAGGAGAACGTAATATAAATTCGTCTCAAAAAATGCGTTAGTCAGACACGTTACGACGCTGCAAAAAAGGCTAGCCTAAGCATAAATTGTCTTAGAAAAAATTATCGCGTAAGCCAATGCGCATCTACTAATTGTCGCACATGTCAACAAAAACATCATACTTTACTGCATTTCGAAAAGAAAGAAATTTCTTCCCCTACATCGTCAATAGCAAGTGATGAACCTCATGTCACACCTGAACAATTTTCGCCTGTTGTAAATCTGCATGCTTCTATTTCTTCTGAAGCAATATTAGCTACTGCTGTTGTTGATATCGTGAGTCCACAAGGAAAAAGAAAAAGTGGTCGTGTATTGTTAGACCCTGGTTCGCAAGCCCACTTCATTACTGAAGAAATTGCAACCTTTCTCGAATTAAAACGAAAACCTGTGAGTATTACGATCACAGGATTGGACCATACTGTTTCAGCAATTCTCGAGCCGATGCACAGTAAATATCGAAAATCCACTGAATTTTTAGTAGTAGCTCGTATAAGAAACTCATTACCATCTGCACCAATAAATCGTGCAAATCTCGACATTCCAAACAATATTTTACTTGCCGACCCCGACTTTCATACTCTGTCAACCATAGATGCTCTAATAGGCGTAAAATTATTCTATTAGCTTTTGTATATAGGCAAAATCATGTTTAAAAATAATCCGAACGTTGTACTCCAAAAAACTCTACTTGGTTGGATAGTCGCCGGAGCACTTATTAATTTCAAATACAAAAATAAAACAATCCAATGTCATTTGTCAATTAACTCACCTGCATTAGACGTTGATCACGCACGATTCTAGGAAATAGAAGGAATTCCAACTCCTAAGGCTATCTCTTCAGAAGAAAAGGCCTGTGAAGATCATTTTATCATCACACCATTCGAACACAAGAAGGTCGTTATATGGCTAGATTACTGTTTAATGAAAAAAAAAAATTTAATCAGTGAATCGCGCACGATGGCATTGAGCCGTGTTCATGCGTTAGAAAATAGATTCGAGAAAGAACCTCAATTAAAAAATGATTGCACTGAATTTTCGTTAGAATATAAAGACTTAAAGCACATGTCGATTAGTAACCAGAGTAGCAATGATAGTTCTTGTTTTTAACTGCCTTACCACGCCATAGTTAAGAAAGATAGTACTACAACCAAGACCAGAGTCATTTTCGACGCATCCAGTAAATCCTCTACTGGTATATCGCTAAACGATTCGCTCATGTTCGGTCCTAAGCTTCAAGATGATCTCTTTGCTTCTTCACTCGTTTTCAAACTCATGCCGTCGTTCTCACTGCTGACATTGAGAAAATATATCGGCGCATTTTAATTCACCCAGATGATGCCAAATACCAAAAAATCCTATTTCTTGACAACCCCAATAGTCCTATTCTCGAATATAATCTTAACACTGTCACTTATAGCGCTTCTCCTTCCTCGCAATACGGGCACTCCAACAGTTAGCTACAGATGAAGGTGCTGCCTTTCCGCATACCGCTACAGTAGTCAAGCGAGATTTTTACGTGGACGACTTATTGACTGTTGCTGACACACGGGAAGCCGCGGAGAATCTACGTGACGAATTATTGAGCCTTCTACAAAAAGGTGAATTTTCGCTTCGAAAGTGGGCCTCTAATGACCACACATTAGTTACTGACTATTACAAAAATCCAAATAATACGCACATGTCTCTTGATCTCAATTTTACAATCAAAACTTTAGGCATTAACTGGAATTCTCGTGCGGACACGATTTCCTATGACGTAAACTTAGAACATTTTTCTAAAAAGGTCACGAAGCGCGCGATATTGTTACAAGCAGCGAAACGTTTTGATCCTTTGGGGCTACCGGGACCCGTTATAGTCAAGGCCAAAATAATGATGCAATTACTGTGGAAGGCTGGTGTAACTTGGGATGAATCAATTCCATCAGACATTTACACTGCATAGCAACCATACAAAGATCAGCTTCCCCTATCGACTAGTGTACAATCTGACATATTAATGCTTGCACCGAATTTCATAGAAGTACAACTGCACGGATTTTGTGATGCAAGTGAAAAGGCGTACGCTGCTTGCTTTTATCTCCAGTCCATTGACAAATACGGCAAAATTCACATCGATTCAATTTGTTCCAAATCGTGAGTAGCTCCAGTTGTTTCATTAGCCTTACCTCGTCTAGAATTGAGTTCCGCAGTTCTCTTATCATGCCTTTATAAGACCATTAAAGAATCTTTTACAATAAAATTCAACACAGTTTATCTACGGTTGGATTCAACAATAACTTTACACTGGATCAAAACGCAGCCTCATTTGTTGAAAACGTTTGTTTCAAATCGCGTCGCGGAAATTCAAATACTTACACAATCATGTCATTGGCAACATGTGCCGTCATTGGATAATCCAGCGGATCTTGTTTCTCGTGATCAGCATCCCGCCGAATTCGTCCAAGAAAATATTTGGAAAACTGGTCCTTCTTGGCTGATTAAAAACAAAACACATTGGCGCAAACAAAAAATTTCACCTATCGATGTAGCAGAGTTTAGAACAGTCCCAAGGTCGGAACAATGTTTTAAACTTCTTGTCAACAATAACAGCCTGCTTCTCGATATAGCAATATAGCTAAGTTACAGCGCATAATCGCATATTTATTACGTTTCGCGCACAATTCAAAAAACAAAAAGAAGAAACGGATTGGTCCATTAGGAGCAACTGAAATGAATGCATCATTGGTCAACATAATAAAGTGCGTGCAGTTCACCGCATTTTCCAAAGAAATTGAAGCATTGCAGAGAGGAAACGCTCTTGACTCTACTAGTCATCTCATTCCCCTTACTCCTTGTTTAGATAAAGATGAAATTTCGCGCATCGGCGGCAGACTCTTACAAGCCAAAATACCTATAGAACAAAGGCATCCAATTTTATTGCCTGCTGATCATCATATCACGCGCACAACAATCCGAGAAGAACACATTAGATTGAAACACGCCGGTGCACAAACCACCTTGTATTCTACTAGAGAACGATTTTGGCCCTTAAATAGTTGAAACATGACCAGGAAAATAATACACGAATGCGTTCCATGTTTTCGCGCTAAGTCCCGCTTCATCACACATACGATGGGTAACTTGCCAAAGGATCGAGTAAATTACTCCCGCCCTTTCCTCAATGTTGGTGTTGATTATTGCGGACCATTTTTTATTACAGAAAAGTGCTTTCACAACCGAAATAAAATTGAGGCATACGTGGCAGTATTTATTTGTATGTACAGTAAAGCAGTACAGCTAGAACTAGTTGGAGAGCTTACTACCGATTCATTCATTGCCAGCTTGAAACGTTTATTTGCTAGAAGAGGAAAGGCCCAAAGTATATATTCTGATAATGCTACAACATTCGTCGGTGCCGATCGCGAATTGAACGAATTAGTTAAAACAATCGAGTCACAAGAGCACAATGGGTTGATACGTCAATACTTGAATAATGTCAAAATATCGATAATTTCCTACCACCTAGAGCTTAACATTTTGGTGGCATCTGGGAAGCCGTCGTAAAATCGATTAAGAAACATTTCTTGGTTACCATAGGAAAAACGCTATTAACTCCCGCCCTTTGTCTTCCATGTCCTCTGGTCCCAATGACTTACACCCTTTAACTCCTGGTCATCTCCTTATTGGTGGTCCATTAACAAGCCTTCCACAGATAGACTTAACAGACTTGCCGCCAAATCGGTTGTCTGTATGGCAACACTTTTGGAAATGATGGCAAAAAGAATATCTTAACCAGTTACTGACCAGAAATAATCAACATTCAAACCTCATGGATCACATCAAAATTGGCCAGCTAATTCTCATCCGGGAAGACAACCTGCCGCCTCTACAATGGTCTCTCGGAAGAATCATTGCCACCCATCCAGGAGACGATGGCATCGTACGAGTGGTTACGCTGAGGACCAATAACGGAGTCTACAAACGATGTGTAAAAAACCTTTGTCTCTTGCCCATTGAGCAAGTTCGATCTTCCACACATTATGTTTAGACTACACACACACCACAAATTGCATTAATTATTGTTACCTTAGTGAGCTTGCAACTCAAAATTATTTTTACTCAACATCATCTTGTTATTACACTAATAAAATATGTTAGACGTAACTCTCATTATTTGAACAAGACTGTTCAAAGGAGGCAGTATGTTCCGTGTCCATCTATTTTTCAACAATTCCTAATTCCTGGGAATTTTCCAGTCTAGTCTGCAATATGCTATTCACTATTATAACAAAAAAAACATACAAAGGGACCATAGCATTCATTATTAAGTATTTTCCCCCGCAGGGGGAATGCCGGTCGACAAGAGCACTGCCCACAGGGGGAATGCCGGTCGACAAGGGCACTCTTGCAGGCTAGCATTCTTTGGGGAGCGCCGCCCCCACGGACCCGAGGAAATGGGGAGCGCCGTGGGGTTCCCTCCTGGGATGACAGGTAACGACTCTGATTGGATCAGGACTACGCTTTGGACAACGAACTGGAATTGACGCTTTGGGCTGGCGGATGTGATGGTTTGGACCTGATTGCTTTGCACATTAGCACCGAGGTGAAAATCGTGTGTGAACGGCTACAATTCAACTATCATACCGTCTTCGTCCCGATAAAACCTTGGCAGGCCTCGGAGTACGTTCGAAGTTCGCACCATTGGGTTGGTGGTGTAGGTTCGGTTTAGACGGACTCCCGATTAGCACTGGTCTGGCTCTGAGCACTTGTCCCCATAAGGGCTTGTGCCAATCCTCGCATGGCCTCCCTGCTCTGCAAAGATAGCCATGGGACCAAAAAGGTGACTACACACACGAACGGAGATAGCGGCTCCTAGGGGGGACCCAACAAAACTGGAGCAAACAAAATCAAAACACCAAAAACATCCAAAAAAGAAATAAAAAATAATAACAATGACGACACAACTAGCGGTTGCAGTCACGATGTTAACAGTACATCGAAAGCGGTACTAACCACGACAAAAGCGAAGAATAACACAATGACAGTTAAGGCAGACGAAAACCGGAGAATAGCAGACAGTCTGGCTCAGACTGAGATTCCTGCGGCGTCACTTTTAAGGAAAAGCAGGAAACTCTGCAAGACGCTTCAGGTATTCGAGTCTCGGAAGAAGATAATATAAAGAGCACTAAAAATCCGATTGTCACTGCTGCGATCGTTACCGAAGCGACCGATGCAACGGTCGCAAATCCCGACATTACAACGAAAAATCCAGAAGCCAACGAGATTACGGCACAAAAAGCAACGAGTGACCAGACACCGCGTGATTGCACCGCCAACGTCATAAATGTGGCGGAAGTACTGCACTCGGAAACGGAAAGCGATAACCTCTCCCAAGGATGGTTGCAAGGTACAATTGCGGCCCAGCGATACGAAGAAGAAAGGCTACTCCGAAAAGCGGGAGATGTTCTGAAAAGAATACAATCTGCATGCGACTCCCCAAAAATCAGCGAAGCAGCAAAGGTGGGGCTCCTTGAACTAGAGTAGCTCCTAGATCGTATAGGGCACTATCGGAGGAGCTGGTTAAGAGCCAAAGACGAACTGAAGGCTAAAGAAGCGTTTGCGGTGAAATCTAAAGGTGACATGCAGATAGCTCCACCATTAAACGTCAATAAAAGAATGGCGTCTAGCCCAATCAAAGGAGATCGGTATAAAAGAAGGAAGGAAGAGGCACTTGATGGGCGTGGAGCACCAGATCACGGGTTCCAGACAGTGCTTACAAAAGGAGCGAAGAAAGCCGCTAAGAAACTCCTTCAAAAAGTGCCTGAAAGTAAAGTTCGCGCGGACGCCCAATTAGAAAAAGACCTGATGCAAAACAGGAGAGGCAGAAGCCCCGATGAAGACCCCGGCAGCAGGCACTGCTCGTAAAGCCCCAAGATGGCCAATCCTACGCGAAGGTACTGCGGGACATCAGGGGAAACATAAGGCCCAAAGACACCAATACTACCATGAAAGTAGTACGACCAACGTGGTCGGGCCACATACTGGTCGAATTCGGAGCAGAGGCCGGCAATAAGGAAGCATTCTGCGACGCAGTAAAGCAAGTCCTCGGCAAAAGTGCAACTATAGCCTCGCTCGAGCCAATAGCAACAATCAAAATAAGCGACATTGGCTACGTCACGGATCTGGCCAGGGTAGAAAAGGCCATCAAAAGGAAGTTCCCTAGCGTGGGAAGGATCAAAGCAGGACTGACACCAGAAAACACCAGAGGACAACGCATGGCCGTAGTTGACTTGACCGAAAAGGACGCCAAACAATTCCTGAACAAGTGCAAAGTACGAATAGGGTGGGTTGTCTGTAGGATACGATGAAGAGCAACGCCTCTTCAATGTTTCAAATGCTTTCGCCATAGTCACACCACAGAAGTATGCAAAGGATCCGATAGGAGTTCCCTTTGTTACAAATGCGGTGAAATGGAACATAAAAGAAAAGAGTGTACGAAGGATGCAAACTGTATTCTTTGCAAGGATGCTGATCCAAAACCTGATTTTGGACACATCTTGGAATCAGAAAAATGCCGGGTGTTCCAAACTCCGATGTCCCGCATCCTGCAGCTAAACCTATACCGCAGTTTAACCGCCGAAAATCTGCTTGAGCAGTTTGCGAGAGGCATGAACTGACTACTTGCTGCTGAGAGAGCAACACCATAATAAAAGTCCTGCATTATGGTATTCTGATGAAATTGGTACTTCCGCCATCTGGGTCCGGAACAGTAACTTTCAAGCGGAGAGTTTTGGATGGGGGGACGGTTTCGTGTGGGTTCGGTGCTCAGGGACCACCTTCTTTAGTGTGTATCTAACGCCTAACGTATCGATATCATATTTCTAAGCCAAGCTTAATGCTTTGGAGGGCGCTGTCTCTAACGCAGAGGGTAAACTGCTCGTTCCGTCCTCGAAATGGCGGCCAGGATGGCCCTCGTCGTACTAAACTCCGGAAATACACTGACTTTCCGCCGTATTGGCTTTAAGGGAACCATACGGGACGTAATATTCACCTCGGAGTCCTAAGTACGGAGGATACACAACCGCAAAGTATTAGAGGACTACTCAGCCAGTGATCATCAGTGCATTCTGCTTGAGATCAGTGATACTGTCGAGAGGTTCATCGAGGTGCTCACAGCAGGTGAGCCGCTGCAGGGAGCTTCGGAGGCGACGGAAGAACTGGCAGCTCAAGACGTGATGAACTCTACTATGAGCATCATCACGACTGCTTGCAAAGCTTCTATGCCCCGTCGAAGGCCCGGGAACGGCAAGCCCCCAGTGTACTGGTGGTCAACTGAAATCGCTGAAAAGCAAAAGGAGTGTCACAAGCTTCGACGTGAGGCTCAACGGGTGCGGAACCGTGACGAGGCATGCAACCAGGTGGCAGCATATAAGTCGGCCAGGAAATGCCTTCGCAAACTGATCAACAGTAGCAAGGCTCGCTGCTGGCAACACCTAGTGGAAAATGTGAACAAGGATCCGTGGGGCCTTGGCTGCAAGCTGGTCATGGGGAAACTTGGTGCCCTACGGAAGCCTTGTATACATGACGTGGAAAACATGGACGCGATAGTGCGGGGACTCTTCCCCGCCCTTCCCGTCCGTGTTGACGCTGTCCATGGTGAAACAGCAGTCGAGTGCCCACTCTTCACACAGCCGGAACTGGATGAGGCAGTCCTCTCATTGAAAACGAGGAAGGCTCCATGACCAGATGGTGTTCCGGCTGAGGTGTTGCGGCTCGTCTATCACCATTGTCCTGAATTGCTGCTCAGCACATTCAACGCTTGCCTACGGGATGGGGTTTTCCCGGTACGATGGAAGGTGGCGACGCTCGTGCTGATCAGCAAGGGGAAGGGAAATCCCGAATTGCCATCTGCATACTGCCCATTATGCATGCTAGACACGGCTGGGAAAGTGCTAGAGAAACTCATCAAGGGAAGACTCACTGACGTCATTCGTGCTGCTGGGGACCTATCTCCTCGGCAGTACGGCTTTAGAGCAGGACGTTCTACCATTGATGCGATTGCAGAGGTGGTGAACGCGGTCCAAAGGGCAGAGGCATATAGTCGCACCAAGCGACGGATCGTCCTGTTGGTGACACTCGACGTCAGGAATGCCTTCAACTCCGCTAGATGGGTGGATATTCTGGATACGCTGGAAAACTCTTTTCAAGATCCAGAATATCTAATGCGGCTTTTGAGGAACTACCTAAAGGACCGAAGCTTGCTCTACGACACGACACAGGGCCAACAAAGGATGGAAATCACATCGGGCGTTGCCCAGGGATCTATCCTTGGTCCATGGAACGTGTCTTACGACGGGCTACTGAGACTTGAGATGCCAGATGAGTCGCGGATGGTCGGCTATGTGGATGATGTTGCGGCTCTGGCCACTGGACGCACCGTTGAACAAGCGCAACTTAGGCTAGGTATGCAAATGCGCCGAGTGAGGGACTGGATGACTGCTCGCGGGCTCAATTTAGCACTGGAGAAAACCGAAGTGGTCATCTTGACAAAAAAAGAATCCCTAGAGTAAGGATGATGGTGACTTACGAATCGAATCGAAGCCAGCGGTGAAAAACCTGGCGCTACTGATCGACTCAAAGATGAGTTTCTCTGAGCAAATCAGGGCAACGGCTGAGAAGGCGTCTTCGGGAATATTGGCTCTGAGTCGACTTATGGCCAACGTAGGGGGACCCAGCCCATCAAGAAGACGCCTCTTGATGAGTGCTGTAGGGTCAGTGCTACTGTACGGAGCAGAGGTATTGGGGCGACACTCTCAGCAAGGAGGTATGCCGAAAACGTTTGGCACAGGTACAGAGAAGAGGAGCACTGAGAATTGCATCTTCATATCCAACAGTCTCTGACTCGGCGATGAGAGTTATTGCAGGTGTGATACCTGTCGCCTTCCTTGCTCGAGAGCACCGCGCAATTTACCTGCGTCGAAACGAGGATGCGAGGGAGATGGTTGTCAGCGAGGAGAGACAGCGCTCGCTAAACGATTGGCAGCAGTCTTGGGTCAATTGCACGAAGGGAAGCTGAACTGCGCGCCTCATCCCGGATGTGAGACCGTGGCTAAATCGAAGGCATGGTGAGACTGACTTCTATGTGACCCAGCTTTTGAGAGGACATGGGTGTTTTCAGTCTTACCTGCACAAGATCGGTAAGTCATGGTGCCCCGATTGTCGGTTTTGCCTAGGAGAGGAAAACAATGCCTGTCACACATTTTTTGCGTGTACCAAATGAGTCAGGTTACAAGGGGAACTCTACAGGGAGACGGGAGAGCTCACCCCGGATAATATAGTGGCGGTGATGCTCGAATCGGTTGAGAAATGGAGCCAGGTGGCACATTATGCTCGGGCAGTCCTAAAATATAAAAGGGATTCAGAGCAGCCGGAGGCACTGGGCTGGGGATCGCTCTTCCAGCATTTCCTCTTCCCCTCTAGCCTCCCGCTAGGAAAGGGACTTCCCAGCTTGAAGGCACCTCACGGCGTAACAAAACGAGACCTGGCCCGAAGTAATGTGTCAAACGGTTCCAGGCTAGGTTCTCAAGTTGACAGGGGAGTGTAAAGTGGGTAGTCCAGTCGCGCATGGGAATCCCACACTCTGTGCATAAATAGCATTCACCTCCCTACCACAAAAAAAAGTATTTTGTATTTCTGAAGTTAGCGTTTTTTTCAAGCAATAAGAATTTGGGTCCTCCGATAATGAATCTGTCCTCGACGCCGTATCCTTTTTACCTGGTTTCTCTCAACAAAATAAAGGGGAAGAAAAAGGAGGAATAGAAAATATGTACTTTGCAAAATCCTTTCCTATTTTTTGTCAACCAATCATAGTCCTTCAGTTTCCCACTACAAAAATGTGTAATTGCTAATAGGTTTCCTAGTTTGTTAAAAATTTGAAAATGTTAGATTCAATTTGTCGGCTCAAGTAGCAACTTCAATTTTAATTTGCGAATTTGTAACTATTACGTGTAATACTTTATAAATAAACTCTGTGCTTGTAAAGAAAATCTCAACATTTACTCGTTGAATAAAATTCAAAACTCGTTGAAGAAATTTTGCCTGGGAATACTGAATTGCCAGTACTCCTAAATCTTGCGGTAAACTAATCGTGTGTACAAAACAAGAAGTGTACTACCCCCATAATCTTAATCCCATTTGCCGCTTAGTGGTCCTGGCTACGTGTTTATTTTTTATTTTTTTCAATTTATGTATTTTCTGCCGGTACCAGCGACCCAACCCCTTATCGGAGAGTCTACGATTTAAATGCAAGTTGTATGCGTTGTATTTTGTGCCGATGATTTCAAAATCATATTCTGTATCCTACAATATGAAAGAAAGCTTAGTATAGAGTTTTCCTTTCTATGATACTAAATATGCCGAAAGCGTGTGGAAGGCCTCTCAATGGAATAATGAATGTGTTTTTATTCAATTATTTTTCGACTTAAAGTTAAAATCCATATATTTAAGAAAATTCTTCCCTGTTCAAGAAAATATCTTTACATACACAAAATATCTGCTTACATATGCTCTTTCCACACCTTGTTCATCAATGTATTAGCTGTAGTGTGAGTTATTTTACTCCAAGATTTATATTCGATATAATAAAGGGCTCATTTACTTCCATGGTAAATGCAAATTGCAAATAAATAACCAGCAAATAGTGAAACTTTTTTCCAACTTTTGTTACTGTGCCCAATGTTTTATGCAAGTTCAATGTAAATACTTCTTAAGGAGGATTTGTCACTTAAATCAATTTGCAATAAAAATGAGTTTATTTGCGCAATTGTTTTACCTCAACTGTTTCCAATAGAAAATTGCAATTCAGTCAATTCTTCCAATTATCCAAATCAAAATTCGAGAAAAAAAGACTACAAGCGCCTAGACACTACGTTTAGAAATCAATTATCTGGTTCAACTAGAAATTAGGGCAAATTGACTTTAAAAAATAAAAAGCAAAAGGGTACAAATGAGTGCACACTCATTTGAATGATAAATTCTACTCCTTCAATAATAATACTAAGTGGATGAATGGTTCAAGTTGCATATATATACCCGAGCAAAAAGCTTCTTATCTCAGTTCAACTGGATTGAGTTTCTGAATTCAATATGGTTAAGTTTATATTACTAGAAGTGTTTTGTGTTTTGCTCGTAGCCAACACTGGAAGTTGCCAAGGTTTTTTGATTCTCAATTCAAGGACCGATTATAAATTGACACTCGTTATTACTTTCATTGTAGTCCGCCTCACAATCAATCAATTCAATGCATTTGTGGACAGAATAGCTGTGAATTTGAAACAAATCCGAGACGCAATACCAACTCCAAACAACCTCATAACATTCAGATATCAGGGAATATATGAGACGCCGAATGTTAGACCGCTATTTGAATCACTACCACAATCAATAAAGGACTTATTAACGCCACGTTCACCAACAACACCAGCGCCAACGAGCTCTTCAATTTCACCAATTACAACCGTCGCCACAAAATTTGAAGGATCGATTCGGAAAACACTCGACAATGAGACAATTTCGGGTATGTAAGGATCTTATGGGCCAGATTTTCATCTGGAATACATGATTATCTTTTCATTGAGCATTCAGCCAATTTTTGTTGCGTCTTCCATTTTACAATTTAATCATCGCTTGCATAGCATAGACTTTTGCCAAAAACTAGTGAATGAAACTCGATGGAAATAGTCGACTTTCGACTTTTACGATCGACTTTTGATTTTCGACTTTTGAAGTCGACTAGTCGGTGCCATTCGTCGACTAGTCGACTAGTCGATTTTTATTTTGAACGCCAATGTATTCACAAGATGTGGGCTTATATTTTAAGCAGATTTTGAAAATGTACCTGTGTAATAACGGAAATTTGCGAAGTATGCAAAAACATTTCCTATTATTTACCTCGCCAGGAATTTTAAGATTGAAGACATTATGAGAAATCCCAGTTGCCTTATAAAGAATCTCTTATACGACATTTTATATAATGTCTTGAATAGCCGCTACGACTGAAATTAAAAAGAATATGACAAAAAGTATACATAAGTGCACACATAAACGAAAAATTTCCATTTTCACATAGGTTGCAGATTTCATTTTTAATTTTTTTTTCTCAGTTGCACGCCAGAACTCTACAAAAATTTTGGCAGTACAACAACTCCGATAAGATAGCTTATGGATTCATCATAACATCTTTAAAAAACATTTCAGCCATATGAAATTAGACAAAATATTTTGTTTGAAAATAATTTTATTTTAAAATAATGTTTTTGGATGAAAACTGATTTTAAAGCTCAAAGCATTCCTTTTCTAGGCTACGTAAAAAACCAGCATATTAACACGACTTGGAGAAAGCCTGTTTCGCCATTGAGTGGCTATACGTCCAGCGTGGGAAAACAAGCGCTCTGCAGGAACTGATGTAGCCAATGCTGGCAGATAACGCATTGTCACCTTGAATACGTAAGGATATTCGCTTTTTATGCTCCTCCATAGTAACAATGGGTTTGGGTTCTCTTTTCGATTGAAAACCGGTCTGTTCAGGTATTGGCGGAATTCAATTGGTATCCCTCCGGCTACATCTTGATTGGCATCTACCATGGAGCTGCATGCCATTTGGTCGAAGGTAGACCAAATGCTCTCAGACGATTGTTCGAGACCTTGAGCCTGCTCTGTCACGTACCCCGCCTCAACTTGGCTTTCTGCTGCAATTTTTTCAGCGATTTGTTTACCTACGAAAAAAATAAACAAATGCTTTTATCCGTGTATCCTGTAAAAATATACCTATTCGTTACTCGTTTCAAATATATCTTGACAGTTCTACTTAGAAAAGAGTTGACATTTACAAACATCATTTACAATTGATGGCTTCAAAATATATGGTGGATAACGTAATACAATTTTTTACGCGTGGTTGTCAACATCAGAAAGCTTTTATTCTCAGTAGCATAAATGTATCAAAATATACGTAGCAAGATTTGTATACAAGAAAAGAGTAAATATTGGGATAAAGCGCTTGTAACGTAATGCACTTATAATACATCAGTTAAGCTAAAGCAGAAAAAAATTCTCACGAATATAGCTGCTTTCTAAGAACTACACTTTAACAGTTGCTCATATGCCATCCTTTGGAATGAAATACTTCTTCACTTCTGCTTTTGCTCAACTAATATGGAAAGTACTTTAAAGAAAATTTCTCTTCAATATACTTCAATATATTTTGAGTTCAAAGAAACAATTTAGGCTTACCAATAAAATTAATAATATTTGCTGCTGCAGCCGCTCCCTGGAACCCAGATTTTTTAAACCGTGGGTCAAGGATCGTAGCAGCAGCAAACGGCCGTACATGTTCAATACGACTAAAGTTCCTATCTATAAGGGTCCTTAGCTCTTCTTGTAAGTTGAATCCTAAAGGCGTTGTCGCCATAAAGCCTGCTACTTTCTGTAATTTTTAAAAGAAAACAGAAATTCAGACTACTTCATTTCAGCAAAAAGACGGTGCTATTTTTCAGTAGGTCGTGCCTCCTGAAGTTTGAACACCATATGGAATGAATGAATGAAACATGTACTAAATGTAACTTACAGATTGTAGCGCATTTATCAGCGGAATGCATTTGCTTAGCGTTGTGATTTTTTCGCCCGAAATTTCGCAGGTGACTTCAAAAAGTGGCTTCAACAGGTGACGGATCTCCATGAGGGTATCGAGCTCTTCACCACTAACCATATTGGGAGGCTTGGATCGAGTGCTTTTATCCTTTTTGCATTTCAATATAACGCTACTCAAAGTATCCGATAAGTGGATAAAACGATCGAGCATCTCATAGCAGGAGTTCCATCGAGTGCGTACTTCTTGCATCAATTTTAGGCACAAGTGCTCGGGAGTTCCTGCCTCTTGCTGCATCCTTAAAAGTTCTGCAGTTGCCACAGAGCTCGTCCGAAAGAAACGCACAATTTGTTTCACCCTCACAATTAGATCTTTAAGGGTCGGGCTACCATCGGATTCGAGCTCGTCGTTATCAAGGTCCTCTTCATCCTCTGGCAGCTCATGACACTCGTTGGATTCAGAGGGCCTTTTATTTTCATGCAGACCGTTGCTTGCCTGACCGATGCCATTGATAATATGTGCAACGCAGTTAATAAGTTTTTGTAACCCAAACTCCTCTCTCACAGCGCCTTTGATATTGGCACCACCATCTGTCACTACAGCCACGATACGATCATCTGTTATTTTAAAATCAGTACAAATATTCCATAAAGCCTTACGTAGATTTGGTATATTAGCCCTATCGAGAAGTGGTTTAGCACACAGCTCCACGGACTTAGTTGTGATATCTGCAATTAAAGTATGAAATAAACTTTTCCGTAACTTCCCCAATGTTGAAGAAATAGAGTACAAAGAAATACACAACTCCTGAAGAGCTTATATTTAAACTCAGGACGAAAAAGCTTGTGGTACCATTTTTACATCTTTTAAATATTTTATAAACGTGAACTATTCTGAGTAATATCACAAATAGTTTCCCCCACGAGAAATCAATTGGCACAAAAATGTTGTTTGAAGTCAAAACTCACTGTTCTGTTACGGCTTTCATTTCGAGAACGTTTCCGATCTCTACCGTTAAAACTTCGAGAGAATCGTGAATTTTGTTGTTGAAATGCCATTTTGAGATAAAAAATTATCTGCTTAGGGTCCGAGTCAAAATATGTAGCTTCTAACAGAAGCTATGTTAATAAAAGCGAATGCATTCTTTAGGCATTACCTTTGGTATAGTGCGCTGTTATGCCCAAGTACGATTGCATGGAACGCGAAGTCCAGATATCTGCAGTAAGTGTGATTGCATCACTCGTGGCCATATCTGCAGTAATCTTTAGCTTCATATCCTCATAAAAATCCTCAGTCTTTTTTTTTAACGTAGGTTCACATGGCGGGTGATAAAGGGGCTGTAACTTTTGGCAAAATGTGCGAAAACCATCTTTCGCAGGAGAAGATAGCGGTAAGTCATCTTTCACCACCATAAACATTAATGCATTTGTTGTTGCACGATCTCTGTACCCACCAGCTTAAAGAGAATGTAAGGCAATCATGAATATTAAAGAGTGGAATAACAGCGTATTTATTCATGGTACCCGAAATACAAGAAAATGCGAAAAAAATCCCAGAACGAAATATTTCACTGAATCTTTTTAGCTCCGTAAGAAGTTTCTCATTTTGTTACCAGGAATTTCTTCGAATTCAATGTAAACCAAATACTCCAATCAAATTATACATAAATATTTATACAAAAACTTCAACCCTCGGGTTCTCGGTCCCAATCCAAATAAAAGTCCAAATCCCTCCAACGTTTCGATAACTTTATTTGAAAATAAATTAATGTTATCGTCATCAGGGCATCTATATAATAAAGGTTCGTTAGCACTTACATATAAGACAAGTTTAAAGTATCTCTCTACTTACATGAAAACGAATGTAATGTTATGTGGTGTTCATAATATTACATTCGTTTTCCTGTAAGTAGAGAGATACTTTAAACTTATTATATAGATGGCCTGATGATGATAACATTAACTTATTTTTAAATTAACTTTTCGGAACGCTGGCGAAATTTGAAGTTTTATTTGGATTGTGACGGAGAACACGAGGATTGAAATTTTTGTACATACACATCGTCCTGTCGAGTATCAAGAAGTTAAATATATATATATATATATATATATATATATATATATATATATATATATATATATATATATATATATATATATATATATATAGATATATATATATATATATAAATATATATATATATATATATATATATATATATATATATATATATATATATATATTGATATATATATATATATAGATATATATATATATATAAATATATATATATATATATATATATATATATATATATATAAATATATATATATATATATATATATATATATATATATATATATATATATATATATATATATATATAGATGTATATATATATATACATATATGTATATATATATATATATATATATATATATATATGTATATATATATGTATCTATATATATGTCTATATATATATATATATATATGTGTACATATATATATATATATATTATATATATATATATATATATATATATATATATATATATATATATATATATATATATATATATATATATACTATTTACATAGTGGCACACACCTGAAAAAGAAGTAGCATTGTTGATGCATTTGTCCATCGGTCCTAGTGACACACTAGATGATCGACGGCTTTCCTTGGGTACTGGTGGACCATTCAATGATACAGAAGCTATTTCGATTATAGAACTCGAACTGGTCTCTGCCCTAGTGCTTCCACTAGCCTGAAAAAAATTCTTTTATAATACAGTTTTTCCTACGGCAGTTAGATGCCTTCAATGTTGTAATTGGCTGAAAAACAGCAGCAGAAATCTTCTACCAAGGACAAGATTTCAAGAACACAAAACGTGTGGCCTCATTTCGCAAGAATCACTGCTGAAATCCTTCAAAAACTATTCAAAACCATTCTTACCCTGCTGGGGCCTCGGATGTCTCTCTCATCTTCAGGCACTTTTCTTTTTTCGGCGTCTCGACTAGATGCACTAGTACCTTGTGTCGGTACCGGTATTTTATGCACTGCTTTTAAATGAGTGGCTAACGCAGAAGTGCTTTTATTATAAGCTAGTTCTTTCCCACATTTACAACATTTCACTTTTCTACCGTTTTCTATTTTTTTAAAATGCAACCAAACAGCACTTGGCGCCATGACTATGTCTTAAAACGATATTTAATGAAACTTAAAACAAAGAATAATCCTCGATTTATAGCGTCAGTAAATCACAATCAAATACGAGAGAACGGAGATTTGCAAACGAATCCTCGTCAGTAAATCACTTAATCAAAAACGAGAGAACGGAGATTCGCAAACGAATCCTTGTCAGTAAATCACTGAATCACTTAATCAAATATGATAGAACGGAGACTTGCAAACTAAACACACTAAAGACATTTGTCTGTAAACCAGTGAACACTTTACCTATTATCAAATCCTATTTCATCAATCTTTCTCTTCATGCAGTTAAAAATATTAAAAATAGGCAAAAAGAAAACAACATAACACGGAAAAACAAGTCGCAGTTATTCGAATCCTTGTCAGTGAATCACTTAATCACTTAATCAAAAATGAGAGAACGGAGATTTGCAAACGAATCCTGTGGATTGAAAATCAAAATCACACTAAAAGAACATTTGTTTGCAAACCAGTGAATACTTTGCCTATTTCCAAATTCTATTTCATCAATCCTTCTCTTCTTGTAATTAAAAATAATAAAAATAGAAAAAAGAAAACAACATAACACGGAAACCAAAGTCGCAGTTATTTTCCAAATCACAAAAAAGGACCATAGATATTGTAAACATATCTTCCTTAGCTGTGCAGTTCATCAATGTAATCAATGTATTTTTCATCCGTTGGTCGAAAATGGTTCGGAATTTCTTGACCTGATATCCATTTTCTAACTTTACCCATGCCGCGTTCAACAACATAACACGCAAATAAAATTCCAAACTACAAAAAGGGATCATAGATATTGTAAACATACATACATATCTTCCTAAACTAAATGAGGGAAAAGCAAAGAAAAGTGCAAAGAAACAAAAGTCGCAGTTGTTTCCCAAATTATGAAAAGGGACCATAGATATTGTAAACATATAATATATTGTAAACATGTAAGCTGTGCAATTCATCAATGCAATCAATGTGTCTTTCATCCGTTCAGTGATTTCCAAGGAATGCGAGCCTAAAGTTCAAACGAAATATTAATTTATTAAATTTTCTGGATTCCTTCACTGCATTTTTTATTGTCTGTGAAGTCGAAAGTCGACGTGAATAGTCGATTTCGCGTCGAAGTCGATCATCAAAAGTCGACTGCAAAAAATCGACTTTTAAAAAGCCAAAGTCGACTTTCGACTAAAGTCGAAGTCGACTTTACAGTCCCTACCAAAAACATCCACAAGCAACATGCCATTGGTTGAAAATATTTGATCGGCTTCTTTGTAGAACTACCACTCACTCTGTATTCTAGAAATTCAGTGCAGACTTTGTAAGCTGTACAGCATGGTGGCATGTTTGTATAATTTGCACATTTTATTTTGTCTGCTTTTTGTGGATAGAAATTATGGTTAATTGACACCCTCATTTGGCGTCGGCTCTAGATCCTAGATGTGCTGGATCATTTTGTTAATGGCGTTTTGAGTATCACTGCCACCTAACTTAATAAATTCTGCTGGTTTCTCATCAATGCTCAGTAGTTTATGTTTTTCTGCCTCTTGATGGCACAATTGACTTGCTCCAGAGTAGAAGAGACCAGTATAGACAGCTAGGATGCATCGACTAGTTCTAGCATTATTGAGGCGTTGGTAGGTCACAAGGTTCTCTTAAGTAGGTTACCCATCTCTCCTTGATTCTTTTGTCATTAGCGGTGATGTTACCGTTTTCGTCCTTACATTGTATGTTCTAGGGGTAATATCCTTGGCTTAAACCTTTTACTACTTTATAGGCATTTCTCACAATGTTTTCATCATTAGTTTCAATTATAGGATACATCATACAATTTTCATTTATTCGAAGATTTTCAAAGGCTTCTCTGTTCGTCCTGGTGTTTCTTTCTAAGTATTTTTTATGTGCCTGATTTTTCTTATCTAGCGCACCCTGGCATTCGTTACGAAACAAACCATTCCTCTTGCGCTGGACTATAATTACAATTGTTTGTTCTGGTATTTACTTTATAGTTGGTTTCACATCCATCCAGAGTTGGTCGCTGGTCTTTTCAGAAATACATTCTTCAGGAGCGGGGCCGGATTCGTTTTAAGATTCTTCGCAACTAACACCGTTTTTGGCGTTCCATGTTGAACTTTTGTAGAGAACTGGTCTTTGCATTTGTTATGTGTCGGAATTCTTTAGTTCCGGCCCCGATAATCCTCTTTTTGCCTTAATCAATTGGTACGTTTTCTTAACATTTTTTCCCTAAACATTTATTGAATGTTAATTTTATTTAATTTTTTAATTAGTATTTGTTTTCTATATGTTGTCATTGCTGCTATTTTGATGTTTATTCCCTATGTGGTCTCCTAATGCACTGACCACTTACTTGCAATTTTACTACTTCGATCGCATAATGGCATAAATGGCAAAAATGCTGATGCCCACATGTCTTTGAAAAAGTTCTCCGCTAAGATAAGCGCGTCCACTTCATGGATAAGCGTACATCCACCGAAAGATGCTGGTCGCACGTATGCATACCAAAAAAACCCCCGTTGGCAGCACCAGCCGCAAAGGTAAATTTCTCGTATGTACCGTAAGATTTCGGAAAAGAATTTGGCTTGCGTACTACTAAACTGCTTACTGCAATTTTTGTAGCAGCACATGGCTATTAATTGGCTATTAATTGACATACAAAGAATCCGCTGACATTCCTATTTAAAGACCCTTTATAGAGGCGCAAACAATTTGCTCATTCAATTGCGTTGCAGATTTATGGATCACATGTTGAAAATCAGCAGAGAATAAATTGTTATAAACACACAAATACAGGTGTTGTCCTTCTCACATTTGCTGTTTACACAGTGGTTACCACATAAAGGTGATAACTTGTCGGCTTAAATAGCTCAAATAGATAATTTCAAAAGATTTCCATAAGAGTTTAAACAGCACTTGCATTGCTATTAATATAAATATAATATTTCTGAACCATCAGGGGCCACCATTTTGAATTTTTATTAAAAACGGCTGCCAAAAATATTAAGCTACAAATTTTCGACTTTTTCATGTGTCATCCGAGTTGAATAATTTTTTGCAGGTTAAATTAACTTGTTTTAATAGCTAATAATTTCAAATTGCATCGGAATCTGTTGAGAAACTTGGCTGCAAGAAGACTACAGAAATAAAAAAAAATTAGTCACCCCCTGTATGGGGAGGCCTCCTTAAACACTTTAAAATATTTTCTTGCACTGCAAATTTCGAGAGGCACCACTTTTGACCGACGTAGAAAATTTCCTCATTCTAACTCATGTAGTTTGCAAGGAAGCTTACTGTGACGCATGAACAAATGGACGGATGGACGGACAGACAGACATGTCATGATTCCATAATTTTTTAAGATGTTGTAAAAATATTTAAATAATATCCTTAAAAATGGTCTGCTATATAATTACTTCTAAGTTAAGTAATTTAAGACTTTTCCATGAATAAAATCATTATTTCAGTAGCTACTAAAATAGCGAATTGCGCGTGCCTTCTGGCCTTTGGGAGCTGCCATTTTGAATACATGCATTTGATTTTTGGATTATTTTAAATCTTTGTATGCTAGGACCTCATCAATCAATGTGCCAAACCTCGTTCAAATCAGAGTTTCACTCTAGACAGGGCAAAATTGCTCAATTTTCAGTGAAAATGGTAGCTAAAAATATTAGGTTTTAAAATTTCGACTTTTTATTTTTCATTCGATTTAAAAAAAAAAAATGTTCTGCATAAGACAAGAACATAGTACAAGGATCCATTATCTCAAGTTTCATCAACACCCGTTGGAAAATGTGACCGCTAGAGCATATTTAAGCCGCCGCCATTTTGAATCTTGCACATGCATGATCACCAAAATATTATAGTTTCTAGATCTAATTGACTTGCATCTTAAAATCAAGTTTTATATACATCGGATCAAAATTGCGACTGAAGTTTTGAGCTTCAACTGGCTGTCATTTTGTTTCTTGCAACCTGACCTCCAGTTTTTGTACATAACTCTTTAGATACTTATAGGATCTATCTAACTACTGAATGTCATAAAAATTAGTTGAAAGCTTTGGTCAAAACTACAACAACCAAATTTTGTACGTTTTCGACCTTTGAGCGGCCGCCATTTTGTTTCAGCTGTACCGCCTTTAGATTTTTTATTGTGAAACTCATCACATACATCAGTGAACCTTTGTACCAAATTTCATCCAAATTGGAGCTATACTTCGGTCAGAACAGATATCAGGATTTTTCGTCCAAAATGGAATTCATTTTGCCTTCGCCTGGCCGATATACGAGTATATATATATATATATATATATATATATATATATATATATATATATATATATATATATATATATATATATATATATTGTATATATATTTTGTTAGTTTTAGATCATTCGAAAGGACACATGATGCGTATGAAATACGCTTATGTCTCATGTGTGTAAGCATGTTCATGATACAATAGGTGAACAAAGTACAGTAGAATAAAAAATGTTCCTGAACTTAACACGCTTCACCAATATAAAATGTAATTGTAGAGAAACGAGGTGAATTCAGGCATTACAATTTAGTAATAATAAGGATACGAGGCAGGATTTCAATCCGGAGCCTCCTGGTGTGGGCATCAACATTCATCCTCTTGCTGAACGGTCTGTTCAACCTCGTCCATGGTATAGGAAGACTGTGTCTCCTCGGAGTTGGAATAGGTCTTTTCGGTCATGATTCGCAGCTCACACTCTTAACCTTGCACCAGAGAAAAACGACAATAGTGACTAGTGCGATGAGGTTCAAATATCCCAGAGCGTACTAATGGACACCTAGCTGGTAGTTCCAGGAGAGATCCTTCGCTTTGAGCTGCCTTCATCTGCCGTCATCGATCTTAGCGCCTTACATCCTCAAACGAGTGGGGATGTTGGGTAGTATGGCATACTCCGGGTTGGTGTCCTCGATCGGGTAATACGTTCTCACATGTGCCGCTTGGATGGAGTTCTTATAAATGCATAACTGCATCAGATTTGAGCGTGCACTCTGGAGGCAGCTGATGCCCCCTGATTGGCCCGAAATCTTGTCTTGTGGTGGATAGCAGCGCTTGAGCTCCAAGATGACAGTTGTCGCGATGGATGTTTATCATCAGCAATTTCGTGAGCGAGTGGAAATACGGCAGCAACATTGCATGCTTGACTTCACACGAGAGTCTCAAGGCCTCCAGCCTCCCGCTAATGCGAAGGATTTCGTCTGAATCCAGGATAGGAGCCAACCCTATCAGAGGGCTGGTTTTGTGAATCTGCTTGTTGAGCTGAATGTTCCGCAATTCTTTGTGGAAGACGTCTTGCTGCATGCCCCTTACGATGACCTCCAGTGCTCTGAATAGCTCATGGTGGGTGACTGCTCTGGTGTGCATTTGGAGAGGCTGGGAGCTTGGCCAGCAATGATCGACAAAACGCAGCACATAGGCGATTATTCGCTGCAACCTTCCGACGAAGCTCCCGTGCTGAACCTCATGCATTAAATGGTGGTCCACCTGTATTGCTGTTTGTTCTTTTGCCTTGGTTTGCCTTTTTTCTAAGTCGCAGGATCCTCCACTCGTGTATTCTGGCAGCCAGTCCGCTTCAGGTTTGCACAAAAACGAGAGGCCCTGCAGCCACAGCTCACAATCGTCCAGTTTATCTGGGGCAAAACCACGTGAAAAAATATCGGCAGGATTGTCTCGTGAAACAACGTGTCGCAATTGCTTTGGCCTCGACAGCATTTGAATGGTTGAAACTCGATTAGCGACGCAGGCATTGTAGGATGAGGTGATAGAATTGACCTAAGCTTACATGATTTCAGCATCAGACCATAAGACGTTGAAGACATATGGCAGATTCAGTGCAGTTTTGACCCACTTGGTGAGCTTCGCTCCTAACTTGGCAGCACAAGGCTCCAGGCGTGGAACTGTTAGACTTAGCACATAGTCCAACTTGACTGCTTCTTGATGTAGACCAGACGTAGACTGCAGCACCATATGCCTTTGCATCACAAAGCGTGTGCAATTGCATCTGCACGGGCTTCTCGTCAACGCTGACGTATCGTCGAAAATGCACCCTCCACAACGATAGTAGGCCATTGTGGAGCTTGAACCATTGAGTTTGTATTCTGGTCAGCACGGCTGCATCCCAATCCAGCACTAGGTGCCATAACGCCTGCAAAAACAGCTTGACCGTCGTAAGAACCGGGGCCAAAATGCCCAACGGGACGAACATCCGGGCAATGTCTGACGCGATCGTTCTTTTGGTTAGCTTGGACGTGGTGAGATCCAACCTAATGTGTATCTGGAACTCGTTAGCCTTCGCGAGCCAAATCACTCCCAAAGTTTTAACATAGTCCTCTGATAGACTGCTGAAGTCCAAGTGGTCGTCCTAGTCATCGGTATCGATCTGCTGCAAAAGGCGGGTATGAATTGCACACCATTTGCGCAACTGCATGCCCATGCCGGTGAGAATTCTGCGTAGCTCCTCTTATTTCTGGATAGCCTCTGCCAAGTTATCTGCCCTGGTCATGACGTCACCCATGTAAAAGTCATGCAGTAACACGCTGCTGACCAGGGATGATCGGTATTGCTCTTCTTGTGCCAGAGCCTGAAGACATTTGGTTGCCAAATATGGGGCACCCGTCGTACCATACGTCACGGTTTTTAAACGATAATAGCGTAATGGATGTGATGGGGTCGCTCTCTAGGCCGAAATCTGGAATTTTCAATCATCTGGGTGAAGCATAACTTGCCGATACATTTTTTCGATGTCGGCTGTGAAGACAAAGCTTGGCAGATGGTAGCGCAGCAGGATGGCGAACAAGTCATCCTAGACATTAGGTCCGGTATGCAGGATGTCGTTCAATGAAATGTTCGTGGAGGTCTTGCTGGGGGCATCGAAAACCACTCTTAATCTGGTGGTAATACTGTCCGGCTTCAGCACGCAATGATGCGATAGAAAATAATGTGGTTCCTCGTTTGGTTGCCAGTTGATCTCATCCTTGTGCCCCAGGCGTTCGTACTTGTCCATGAAATCTGTGTACTCAAGCTTCAGCTCGGGATTCCTCTCTAGCCTGCGTTCGATTGCAAAGAATTTGCGTGTGCAATATCCTTCAATTCACCCAGCCATCCGGGATTATCGCTGAAGAGAAGTTGAACTTCGGAACGACCACTGCGCAGTCGCCGCATTGTCTGGCTGAGCTGTTCTTTGCACGGCGTTTCAGTTGATGTCAAGGTCTATGTTGAGACTGAAGCCTCCTCCACATCTCGAAAACGCTTGATGGTCTCGCACAAATTAGAATCCTCCGCCATGATTCCACAGGTCACTGGCATGTAGCGTTTTCTGGAGCACTGGAAGCTCTGAATTCAACTTTATTTGCCCAATGGCCAAAATCTCACAAAAATGTGCGGCGCTCAAAAGTAGGTCGATCCGATCGGTTTCGGAAAATTTGGGATCTGTCAAAATAATGTTTTTCGGGATGGGCCATTTGAGCGCGTCTAGTTCTTGAGCGCGTTGCAGTGTAATTATCTTATCCAACACGTGTGCTTCCATTTGCGTGGTGTACCTAGTTATCCGGGACTGTAGACCAATATTCACCTTTCCTTGCGCTCTTGACCTTTTTTCCTTGCTGCTGGTCAACCTGACAATAGCTGTGCTCAGTAGTACAAGTTCCTTTTGGAGTGGCTTGGATACTGTAGTCAGAGAGAGTGCTGGTGCTTCCTTTAACCGTTCCTCGCTCCATTTTAATACGGTCGTACTCAGAGGCGTCCCTCTGGCTGGCTCCTAATTGGCCATTCCACTCAAATGCAGCAGGCTATTGTGAGCCTTGGCACATTCCTTGCACTTCCGGGAAGGGCACTCAGTGGCTTTGTGGCCAATCTCGCAGGCAGTTGATACAAAGTCCCGTAGACTGGACAAAACCGAGCCGTTTGGCGGCGGTGAGCTGTAAGAAAGCTAGCCAATAGTATAGCGGATGCGTCTGCTGGCACATGAGGCATGAAGATGTTGCAACTGTAGCCACAGTGGTGTTGGCCCTCCCCTTTTGATGGTCCTCCTGTCCTTTCGGCTGGTGTCCTTGTGTTTCGAGGGCCTAGAAGCGCACTTCTAAGAAACGCAAGAAACCCTTAAGAGGGGGCAGCTCCCGCGGGCTACCTTGCATTTGTTTATACGATTCGCAAGTGATTACATCCATCTTTTTAGGGTTATAGTTATAGTTTTACGAAACACTACCAAAATCGCGTCCTGTCTGTCCGTCTATCCGTCCGTCCGTCCGTGTATCACGGAACTTTTTCTCGCAAACTACTTAAGCTAGAAACATCAAATTTTGTATGCAGGTGTAAACTTGTGCTTTCTTCCACGTTCAACTACAAACAGATTTTATAAGGTATTTAAGGGGGGTCCCCCATATAGGGGAGTAGCCCCCGGAAAAAAATTTCATCAGAGGTACCCGATATGGCTATCAAATGAAACGTATTAATGAGAACTTTTCAAAAAAGGTCTTAGTTTGATCCTTTTTGCTTCGAGGGGCACACAGCAAAAGGGAAATATGCGAAAAATGTCAAAATTCGCTCACCTTTGTTAATAATAGTATGATCTTCGATATACGTACCGTTAAACGATATTTACGTAGTCCTACAAAAGATCCTTAGCCTTTGTAAGTTTGATGAAAATCGGATGATATACACGGAAGTTATAGCCATTTGAAATTTCTCCAATTACAACAACAGTAACACATGATTATGGTATTTTATGGATTTTCCATCAAATCAGTCACTGCAGTTTTGATTTGATCTTCTTGAAATTTTCAAATAAGGTCAATAATATAAATATTTATGGGAATTCATGATTTGAGTGATTTTTGTTGGTTTGCAACATAATGGCGACCGTTAAAATAGAAAAACAATGGATTTTCTTTTAAACGTGCACATCTCTTTGACATGTTTCTTGTCTTTATTCGTTGCTGGTGACTGCACTTCTGAGAAGTTGGATAAAAAAACCCTTCTGACATGAGCGTAGGTCTATCTACCCAACTTATTTAGAAATAAGTGCAGGAGCAATGGATCTCACTCGCTTGCGGTTGCATGGAGGTTCTCAAGGTTCCTAATGCAATCCTGAATCACATCGAGCAGGAATTTTATGGCTGCTGCTGAAGGCTTCTCGTTAGCGTGGAAGAGCTGTCCCAGCAGCTTTTCAATGAGTGCATCGACCAAGAGTCATCGCTTATCGTATCATTCTTTCAGCGTAGTCCACACCGCTTTGAAGGTCTCCTCCAAGAGGGCAAAGTTGATGACAAGTCGTTACGCTTCTCTGGTGAGACTGGTCTTGAGGTACCACAACTTCTAGCATTTCGAGATGGGCTGATTATGTACCATATGTTCCAATGATCTAACATTCCAAGCTCCAGAAGAATAGTCCTTCATAAGTTTCGATAGTCGTTGCCGTTTATCCAATCCGATCCTGGGCTGGTGTCCTGGTTCCATGACAAGCAAATACCAAGTGAAGCATTGTCAGCGCTTGTGAAATCCAAGGGTTTTCACTCGCAATTACAGATCTTGCGATATGATTCCAAAGAAGTTTCAATATGAAGATATCGACTCATGTCACTTCAGCAGTTTGATAAATTCTTCTTTTCGATATACTCGTATAATGCTTACAATCCATCTCAGGCTTTCTGTACAAACCAGAACATGCACGAAGACATTTCTTTTCAAAAACCCTTCATTTTTCCATAGTACAAGCACTCTGGTTGTACCAGATCTGACATCCATATGTCAAAACTGGTCTAACCAGAGTCTTCTAACAGATCACTTTGACCTTTTTATCAATGTATCTGGAATGAAAGAGTCTTCATAGGGCCATGCCTACGAGTACTTTTGGTGCCTTACTGAGCATGATTTTGACATGTTCAGTATAATACCGATACTAATCAAGATGAACACCGAGGTATGGAACACAGGATTTATGTGGAACCCGTTCTGATCTTCCCTCACCAGCCATAATGTGGAAATCCTTCCAATTACGTTTCATGTCTTGACTAGCCCCTTGCAGCGTTGTCAAATCACAGACATAGCCATAGCATAGTGGATTGAGGTTTTACCCCGTAAGCCGAAGGTACCTGATTCAATTCCTTTAAACCTATTCAGTTATGATACGAGTACGTATATATTAGTTTATAATTAGAATGGATCACAGCTAGGTGGACGGGCACACGGCCAAAGCGTGGTATCACTTTCTCGAGTGCCAATACATACGATCAAGGTAATGAGGTACTCTATCTCTAAGCGTAGGCCCAAAAAGTCTTTGGTGCTAAAAAAATCACTTCAGAATTACCAGAATAAAATATTTTCTACAATTTAACAAACTGCACGAATGGCAAGTTCAATTTTATATTGAGATTGTATTGCTCTAAAGTTACGAAATTATAGAACAGTTTCTGGTTTGATTATATTAAGAGTACCTGAAGTGTGAATCTTTTTTCATTAAATTAGTTGATTTTACTATTATTATAGTGTTATCCTATAAAAACTTATCTTAAAAGGTTACAAAAATACATTCAAATATATTCTACTTGTTTCCGTAAAACTGAACATGCAGCTGGACACAAATCGAAATCTCATGTGAGGCTTAGTGCGAGCGATCAGGATAAAATAATAGAAGTATTGAACGACTTCACCACGCTTGCAAACAATTATGGAATTGGCGTTGGGTTGTACAAATTTGGTTTACAATCATTTGAACGCAGCTTGGGAGGCAGTTTCCCATCTAATATCATTCAACGTTTTACAGCAAGTCTTTTAGCTTCACCTATTCAGGTAAGATTTCGTTTGTTTATTTCAGAGTTGGGTGAATTTCAATGAATTTTTCATATTTTGCTTTTAGGTTGCGAAAAGCTTTATAATAGCGGCAAACAATGAAGCAATTGCCAAGGCCCAGGGATTTCAAGCTGTAATGCAGGACACTCAAATTATGGATACTATAATAGTTTTGTTACAAGCTGTTGGCGAATTGCCTGAATTGCTTATACTATCTTTGGTTGGATGAATTAGAGTATAACTGCAAGGTGAAAGTGCTATTAATTTATTTACTTAACATAAGTTAAAAGCGTTGTTATGTTCTTTATTTAATTATTTAAAATAAAATTCAAATTTTAATTTAATACAAACTATGCAGTTTAATGAAGATTGTTTATTCTTAATATATACTAGTGCATAAAATAATATTGATTTATTTGTTACACAAGCCCTTAAACTTGGTAACAACGTTGTCAGAATAAAAGGATGTAACTCCTAGGCAATATTCAAAAGCCTACTGGAAAAAGAGAAATCGGAGTGGCCTTCATTTTGGATAGGGAGTTCAAATCGCACGTTATTGATTTTTATTATGAAAATCTCAGAAGAGGAGCGATAAGGTAATTAAGATTAAAAAAAGAAAATAATATGGAGACCAATTGAGAAGTATTGATGTAAGTTTAGCGAGCAGCAACAACACAAGACAAGCATACAAAGTAGTGAAACGCCTGAAATGTGGTTATCAGCTGAAAACCACGCACTGTCGTTTGTAAGACTGCGGAAGCTGCAATGGGCTGACACATGAATCGTATGGACGAGCAACGGGTACCCAAGAAGGTATTCATTGGGAGAACTGAAGGCCGGAGGCCAGCGGGGAAACCGAGGAAAAGCTGGTCTGACTCGGTCGACGAAGACAGTTCATCACTGCTCGGATTGCCGAATTGGAAGACGTGGTCAACGGACCAAGACACTTGGAGGCGCTGTTTGCAGGAAGCGAAGGCCCGAAAGGGGCTGTAGTGCTAAGAAGAAGAAGAACTAATAGGCACTTGAACCTATAGTTAACGTCGAGAACTAAAACCACTTCTTCACCAAAACAACGCTTAAGCACTTGAACTTAGTGTCAAATACAAATACGTCTCACTATCAGGCACTTTAAACTGTAGTTATATCGAATGAAACGCTCGAGTTGATATCGTTTTATCAACTGATTTATAAATACAATATTATACAATTTATAAGTATCTGTTTTAACTGTTGTCAGCAAATCGTGCAAATTACATTGACCTATTGTCAATTGCATTACTTACACTTTACACAAACGGTGGAAAGTGCTTATCACAACAATTAAGGAACATTCCAATGAGTGCAATGTACGAGTATATGATAAAAAATGCTTATTTAGAATTTCCGTTCGAATTACTTAATTGACAAAATAATTGAATGCAAATTAAGGCAATGAACTTTATGATTAAATTATTTTGTATGATTATGGATTTGGATTGTAAATCTTAAAGGTAAGTTTATACAAGTTAAGTTTATACATATTCTCCCCGCGTTGAACTACGTTCAAGATACTTTGACTGAAAAGTCCTGCTGATTTGTAGATCTGCAGGCTAGAACTGGGCTGAATCCTGACCTTGTAAGCTTGGCTCAGTTTCTCCAAGTGCAGAAGACTATCAATCCTAATATCAGAACCAGTGAGGTATATCCAGGAATGGCATAGTGAACGTGGTTGATAGAATTGCTTTCAGTAAATTTGAAGTCATTTTCTGTTGGTAATGATTTTTGAAGCGTGTCGAGTTCGGCAATGTATAGATGGTATGTGTTATCATCTGGCAAAGTTGTTTGCTGTGTGTCCAAAGGGAATAATACCAGAATATCGGCTCCACTGTATGACGTGTTGAATCTGCTTGAACCAACGTCATCTCCTGTAATAGTAAATAGATCGTGTTTAATAATACAATAAGGCTGTATTGAAAATAATCCTGATCCATTCAAGCGGATTTGATAGTTGTGGTCTCCGCAAACGGCTTGAAGTCGCATGGGTGATATCAGCCCATAAATCAACTTATTTTGATTACATAGCTGGGTCCAACTATATTTAGATGATATGTTCTCAGTTACGCATGATCTTGGCCTTTCATTCAGTTAAAGGCTCAATTCGCAGGATGCAGCGGAGGATCCTTGGTGATCCATGAGTCCTGTTTGTTCGCATATAAATAACCCCTTGGAAATCAAACTTCATGAGTTCAACTCATATTGTGCGGTGCGCATTTACGGCTAAGAATTCACTTGCTTTTATTTTGGCTAAGGTGTCTCCTATCTTTATTGGTATAGATGTTACACTGAAGAGGTCAAATCTATTTTGGTCTATCGATGGCACATGAACCTTAACGATCAGATATTTTTTTACGAATCATCCTTCAATCCTCATTAGCTGATAAAGGTGTATAATATCGGTCTCATCTGTTGGTAGTTGAGTGTCTATTGGTAAGTGAATCTTAATATTCTTTAGCTCCTTAGCTAATTGAAGTGGTGAGAATAATATTGGACTTATATTCCATGATGGGTGGCTGTGAGTAGGTCTATTATCGCAGCTTGTGTTCGATGTGATTCAATATTGGCAATAATAAGGTTATTGAGTCGAGTTGTAGCTGAAAATTAGGAATTGAGACTACGACTCAAATCCTTCGAAGATACAAGAGAGGGAAGAAAACTCAAGATGCAGAGCCGGTAGGGCAATTAAATACGGAAACTAAGGCGAAAAAAGCTGTCAAACAAGTCATCTAGAAGAAATACTAAGTGCTGGAGGCGCTAACGATAGCTAAAACTACAATGCAGCGCTGGACGGACTCTAACAACAAATGAACGTTGACGAAAGTATTGAGGGTAATGTTAATGAAGAAAGCAATGAAAATTTTATCCTTTACTTAAAAAACAAAAATAAGGAGAAGAAACCAGCTCGCAGTTCTGCTGGTCCTTCTCAAAAAGTTGCCAGAAATACAGAGAAAGTTCTGCCAATTAATGTGTTCGGTCAAAGCGGAGAGAATATGGTTCGGCTATTGGCAGCCGAAAACAAATTAACGAATTTCGAGATTAAAAGAATCAATGCCAAAAAACTAACAACCAGAACAATATCCCTGGTTGATTTCAAATCAGCTAAAAATGCTCTAAATTCTGGGGAGGTTCCACACTTCACCTATACCCCGAAAAGTGAGAAGAATCAGACATTTTGGTGAAGGGCTTGGACTGCGGAGAAGATACCGTCGATATTCTTCAGGTGCTCTAGGAAGCAGCACCAGAAGTTGAATTTATTTTCGTTAAAACATTCGCAACAAGAAAGTTGATGGTAGAAAAAACATTACCACTTTATTTGGTGCAACAAATAAGATACTTAAACTTCCAAGTAGCGAGGTGGGAACGCCTCCAGAAAAAAGAAGTGAATCAGTGTTATCTGTGTCAAAGATATGGACATTCAGCTGCCAACTGCCCCATGCATTATCGATGCGTCAAATGCAAGGACGTTCATGCTCCTAGTGAGTGCAAATTGGCTCAGACGGAGCCAAAAGAGAAATTAACTGCGGTGTTTTTGGTCGGCCGGCATCATATCGAGGATGCTCCTGATATCAAGATGCGAGAGTAAAATTTGTCCCAAAGCAAACACAACTACACCACAGTGTCTTAGCTCTGAACTCCGTCAAGCCCGGAGTATCATTTGCACTCGCCGCTAGAGGACCCGTGGATAATGCGGTAAAATATGTAAGTGGCAATAATGAGCTGCTTCTCAAAATTTACCAACAACTAAATTCTCTATCAGAGAGAATCAATAAACAAGATTCTAAAATTAACATTGTTTTTCAGCGTTTAGGGCTTTCAAATGCTTCAAAATAATTTGTCATCCAGTCACATTCCCATGGATAGAATTCGTCTCATCTCGGTCAACGTCAACTCCATTGTTACTATACATCGACGTGATTATCTCCTTGAATTCATTGTTAAGCAAAAGCCTGATATCATGCTTCTTACTGAAATCCACCTCAATTTATGGCACTCCATAACACTCAAGGATTTCGAATTCGTAAGAAACGATAGGGTAAACGGTGATGGGGGAGGTGGCACTGGGATATTGGTTCGAAAACCCTATTGTTTCCAAAATTTTAATAAAGTTGAATTCAAAAACATTGAGCCTCTTGAAGTTTCCGTTATTAAATCTCATTGCAAGGTGGGGATAACCTCTACGTTATCTCTGCCTATGCAACTGGTCGAAATGTACTCTAATTCAAGGAGGAGCTCAATTCCTTGTTTGAAATACTCGAAGTGAACAGGCTGCATAATTATTATGTTCTTGCTGGTGACCTGAACGCCAAGCATACATCATGGCTGAACGCCACCAATAATCCAAGAGGTGTATTCCTGAAATCGTAAATAACAGAGAGCCAAATTGAATACAGGTGCAATCTATATGGGTCGGAGTTCCCAACATATCCTAGGACAAATTCATAGTTGGACCTCTGCATTGCTGACGCAAGACTTGAATTTAGCTTTAATAGTCATCAACGAAAACTGCAGGTTCTTCCTTATGATAGCGACAATAACGCAATCGTAATGGAAATCAATCATCAAAGAGATGATCTCTTCCTTATTCCAGTTCAACATGAAAATCATCGGTTGAATTTCAAAAAACAGACTGGGGAAAGTTTCAAAAGAAGTTTAATTGAGATGACCAAAAGCAATGTCCTCCTTCTGATTATGGCAACACTTGGTCAATAGTTCCTAATGACAGGAATCTAACTAACGATGTAATAGATCTCTATTTGTCGAAGTTAGAGAAGCTGACGTTGGAAACGGTTGAAAAAGTGGTTCCCAAGATTAAACATCGAAACAGTAGGGAAGGATATGAAACACCAACCATTACAAAGTTAAAAAGGTAGAAAAGCCTTCTTCTCACCCGCGTCAACAATATTTATCGGCGATTTTTGGACTACAACCATCCCTCGTTGGCTCTGTTGAAATTATACTTCAATGTCCGGAACTTAATCCGTTCATACTTCAGGAGTGTGGTCAGCAATCAATGGGCGGAAAAATTGAGGGGTATTAGCCCACAAGACCCAGATGGTGTTTTTGCGAAAGTGAATCGCATATTCCGTAAGAAGTCTCGACTGAAGGTATCGAATCTTAAAATCGCTACTGATGAGATAAATCTTCCCGGTAGGGCTGGTATTGAAATTGATAGCACGACTTAGGATAGAAATGGAAACAGAAATTTGCCCTGATTGGAACACATTTTGAATTGGTTCATCTACCAAACCCTGAGAAAGGAAATGAAATATTTTCAGAGGTCGTTGAAGCAAAAGTTTCGGACTTCAAATCAAGCCTGAATGGTGAATCAATTCTTCATTTCAACGAAACATTTACATCTGACCTCATACCGAGCTTGAATCTTATTGATTATTTTGTCAGCTATGGAGACTTGTTTTTCATATTTTGCAGGATAAACAACAAGAAATCATGTGGTTGCCTGAGGTTACTATTAGGAATTATTGCATATTGTTCAACAACATGTTGAGCAATTCATATTTCCCAAATGAGTGGAAAAAGGCTAAGGTATTTCTGATCTTGAAGAAAGGAAAAGAATCTTCATGCCCTAAAAACTATCGCTCAATCAGCTTGCTGCCTAACAACAGCAAGGTGTTCGAAGTGATACCAAACAAGACATTAAATGTCCACATTGAGAAATATGAGTTGATGCCGAATCTCGAATTTGGTTTTCGTGCCAGGCATTTTATCATACATGCGATAACGAAAGTAACCTCAGAATATGTCAGAGCATGTCTCATTGATATGGAGAAAGCCTTCAATACGGTTTGGTTAGATGGACTGATTTTTAAACTGCTTCAGGCCAGGTTCCTCAGATACCTTTTCGCCATAATGTGCAATATGTTAGATGGAAAATCATTTGTTGTAACTGATGGAAATATGACAACTATGCGTGACTTCAAGGTCTTGAATAGTCTACAGCAGGGAACAGTTACTGCGCCTCTACTCTTCTCAATATTCATTCGCAAGCTATTGAACGGTTTTGATTTTAACGTCTAGCGTTTGCTGATGATCTGATCATCTATACGGCAGACCGAAAAGCTATAATAGTTCAAAGAAATCTCCAAAAAAAGTTCAATGATGTGCAGCTGTACACTGACAATTGGCGAATGAAAATCGATGCGCAGAAGTGTGAAACAATCTTGTTTCGGACAACGTTGCAGGGAGTCCGTCAAGACCTGAAACGTAATTGGAAGGATTTGCACATCATGGCTGGCGAGGGTTGTTCAGAACGGGTTCCACATAAATCCTGTGTTTGATACCTCGATGTTCACCTCGATCAGTATCTGTACTTTACTGAACATGTCAAAATCATGCTCAGTAAGGCACAATAAGTAGTCATGGCCCTACGAAGACTCTTTCATTCCAGATATTGACGTTGATTAAAAGGTCAAAGTTATCTGTTACAAGACCCTGGTTAGACCAGTTTTGACATATGGATGTCAGATCTGGTACAACGAGAGTGCTAGTACGATTCTACGTCTAGCACTTGTTGCGTGTAGACGTGTTTTTAATCGCTCCTGTCATTAATTTTAAAAATTAATTAATTTTTCACAAAAGTCAGTTTCAAATAATTGAATTAATTTTGTACGAGTCAGTCAAAAGCAAGTTTTGATTTTATTGGGGAAGAATTAATCGTCGAAGGCATCGACCAACCATACCAATAAATCAAGAAAAGGCAACAAACCAAAGACAACTCGGGACTGCTGTATGGAGGAGCCCGACGGCTTCCCTCCGTTGGGGGGCCCCGGGGAGAGTGACTGTGTGAAATTGGCGGCAAGTGTCAACAAACGGAGTGACACGAGCACCCAGGATACCGCAGATGGCGGCCGTAAAACACAAGTGCTCGAGGATAGACAGGAGGTGTGTCGCCTTCGAAGTGAAATCGAAGAGTTAAAAGCAAGAATTCAAACGTACGAAGAAATGTTCAAGACGGCAAAAAAAGCTCAAGAGAGTGAACCGATACGAAAAACAGATAAGCGCGCAAAACAGAAGAAAGCTGCAAATTCAATAATCACTGAAGAAGTATTAAGTGCTGGTGGCACCAACGAAAGCCAGAACTACTTTGCAGCGCTGGATGGACTCCAACAGGATATGGAGGTAGACGAAGGTAATAAAGATGATAATTTTATCTTATATTTAAAAAATAAAAATAATGAAAGTAGAAATAAGGAGAAGAAACCAGCCCGTAGTTCTGCTGGTCCTCCTCAAAAAGTAGCCGAGAATACCGAGAAAGTTCCGCCAATTAATGTCTTCTGTCAAAGCGGAAAGGACATGGTTCGGCTGTTGGCAGCCGAAAACAAATTGACAAATTTCGAAATCAAACGAATAAATTCCGAGAAGCTATCAATTAGAACGAAATCACTGGTTGATTTCAAATCAGCGAGGTTCCGCACTTCACTTATATCCCCAAAAGCGAGAAGAACCAGACGTTCTTGCTGAAGGGCTTGGACTGCGGAGAAGATACCGTCGATCTTCTTCAGGTTCTCAAGGAAACAGCACCACAAATCGAGTTTATCTCAGTTAAAACATTCGCGACAAGAAGGTCGACGGTAGAAAAAAAAAATTTACCACTTTATTTAGTACAAATAACAAATAAGAGCAGTCCAAGCGCTCTTCAGCAAATCAGATATTTAAATTTTCGAATGGTGAGGTGGGAACGCCTCCAGAAACGAGAAATCAACCAGTGCTATCGCTGCCAACGATTTGGACATTCGGCTGCCAACTGCGCCATGCATTACCGATGCGTTAAACGCAAAGACGTGCATGCTCCCGGTGAGTGCAAATTGGCTCAGACGGAGCCAAAAGAGAAATTATATTGTGTGAACTGCGGTGTTTTTGGTCACCCGGCATCATATCGAGGATGCTCCCGATATCAGGATGCAAGATTAAAATTTGTCCCAATGCAAACACAAATACACCGCAGTGTCTTAGCTCCGAACTTCGTCAAGCCCGGGGTATCATTTGCACTCGCCGCTAGAGGACCAGCAGAAAATGCAGAAAATAGTGTAAACAATGTAAGTGGCAATAATGAGCTGCTTCTCAAAATTTTACAGCAATTAAATTTTCTATCGGAAAGAATCGATAAGCAAGATACAAAAATTAATCTTGTTTTTTATCGTCTAGGGGTTTCAAATGCTTCAAAATAATTTGTCATCCAGTCACATTCCCATGGATAGGATTCGTCTCATCTCGATCAACGTCAACTCCATTGTTATTATACATCGGCGTGATTATCTCCTTGAATTCATTGCCAGACAAAGCCTGACATCCTGCTTCTAACCGGAACCCACCCCATTTCATGGCACTCCATGACATTCAAGGATTTCGAATTCGTAAGAAACGATAGGGTAATAGGTGATGGAGGAGGTGGCACTGGGATATTGGGGTGAAGACCCGATCGTTTCCAAAATATTGAAAAAGTCGAATTCAAAAGCTTTGAGCCTCTTGAAGTGTCCGTTATCAAAATCTCACTGCCAGGTGGGGATAACCTCTTCGTTATCTCTGCCTATGCAACTGGTGGAACTGTTCTCAAGCTCAAGGAAGAACTCAATTCCTTGTTTGAAATACTCGAATTGAACAGGCTGCATAGCTATTATATTCTTGCTGGTGATCTGAACGCCAAGCATACATCATGTCTGAACGCCACCAATAAACCAAGAGGTGTATTCCTGAAATCATGGATAACAGAGAACCAAATTGAATACAGGTGCAATCTATATGGGTCGGAGTTCCCAACATACCCTAGGACAAATTCATATTTGGACCTTTGCGTTGCTGACGCAAGACTCAAATTCAACTTTAATAGTCCTCAACGGAAACTGTAGGTGATTCCTTATGATAGCGACCATAACGCAATCGTAATGGAAATTAATCATCACAGGGATGATTTCTTCCTCATTCCAGTTCAACATGAAAATCATCATTGAATTTCAAAAAAACAGACTGGGGAAAGTTTCAAAAGAAGATTAATCGGGAGTACCAGAAGCAATGTCCCCCTTCTGATGGTGGCAACTCTTGTTCAATGGTTCCTAATGACAGGAATCTAACTAACGATGAAATAGATGTCTATTTGTCGAAGTTAGAGAAGCTGATGTTGGAAACGATTGAGAAAGTAGTTCCCAAGATTAAACATCGAAACAGTAGGGAAGGATATGAAACACCAACCATCGCAAGGTTGAAAAGATTGAAAAGCCTCCTTCTCACACGCGTCAACAATATTTTTCGATGATTTTCGGACTACAACCATCCCTCATTGTCTTTGTTGAAATTACATCTGAAGAATGTCCGGAACTTAATCCGGTCATACTTCAGGAGTGAGGTCAGCAATCAATGGGCGGAAAAATTGAGGGGTATTAGCCCACAGGACCCGACGGCGTATTCACGAAAGTGAATAGCATATTCCGCAAGAAGTCTCGAGTGAAGGTATCGAATCTTGATGTCACTAGTGATGAGATAAATCTTCTCGATAGGGCTGGTATCGAAACTGATAGTACGACTCCGGATAGAAATGGAAACAGGATTATTTGTGAAGGATTGGATAAACTTGCCCTGATTGGAACACATTTTGAATTGGTTCATCTACCAAACCCTGAGAGAGGGAACGAAATTTTTTCAGAGGTTGTTGAAGCAAAAGTTTCCGACTTCAAATCAAGCCTGAACGGCCAATCAATTCTTCATTTCAATGAAACATTAACATCTGACCTCATACCGAGCTTGAATCTTTTTGATTATTTTGTCAGCTATGGAGACTTGTGTTTCATATTTCGCAAGATAAACAACAAGAAATCATGTGGTACTGATGGTATTCCAAATGTAGTTCTCCGACATTTGCCTGAGGTTGCTATTAGGAACTATTGCATATTGTTCAACAACATGTTGAGCGATTCATATTTCCCAAATGAGTGGAAAAAAGCTAAGGTATTTCCGATCTTGAAGAAAAGAAAAGAACCTTCATGCCCCAAAAGCTATCGCCCAATCAGCTTGCTGCCTAACATCAGCAAGGTGTTTGAAGTGATACTCAACAGAGCATTAAACGCCCACATTGAGGAAAATGAGTTGATGCCGAATTGCCAATTTGGTTTTCGTGCCAGGCATTCGACCACACATGCAATAACGAAAGTAACCTCAGACATCTGTTGGAAACTAAATGATAGACAATGTGTTGGAGCATGTCTCATTGATATGGAGAAAGCCTTTGATACGGTATGGTTAGATGGACTAATTTTTAAACTCGTTCAGGACAAGTTCCCCAGGCACCTTGTCGCCATGATGTGCAATATGTTATACGGGAAATCGTTGGAAATCTGACAACAATGCGCGAGTTCAAGGTCTTGAATGGTCTACAGCAGGGAACAGTTACTGCGCCTCTGCTCTTTTCAATATTCATTCGCAAGCTATTGAACGGCTTTGATTTTAACGTCTCGCCAACGCGATCATTGGTAGCGTTTGCTGATGAACTGATCACCTATACGACAGACCGAAAAGCTACAAAAGTTCAGAGCAATCTCCAAAAAATGTTCAATGATGTACAGCTGTACACTGACAATTGGCGAATGAAAATCAATGCGCAAAAGTGTGAAACAATCTTGTTTCGGACAACGCTGCAGGGGGTCAGTCAAGACCTGAAACGTAATTGGAAAGATTTCCACATCATGGCTGGTTAGGGTAGTCTTGAACGGGTTCCACATAAATCCTGTGTTCGATACCTCGGTGTTTATCTCGATCAGTATCTGTACTATACTGAACATGTGAAAATCATGCTCAGTAAGGCACTAAAAGTAGTCATGGCCCTTCGAAAGCTCTTTCATTCCAGATACATTGATCAAAAGGTCAAAATTATCTGTTACAAGACACTGGTTAGACCAGTTTTGACATATGGATGTCAGATCTGGTACAACCAGAGCGCTAGTACTATGGAAAAATTAAGAGTTTTCGAAAGGAAATGTCTTCGTGCATGTACTGGTTTGTACAGAAAGCCTGAGACGGATTGGAAACATTATATATCGAATAGAAGAATTTATCAAACTGCTGAAGTGACGAGAGTCGATATTTTCATATTAAAACTTCTTCGGAATCATATCGCAAGATCTGTGACTCTGAGTGAAAACCCTTGGATTTCACAGCCGTTCCACCCTACAGACGGGTATATAGCGACTTGCCTCGCTACTGGCTTCATTCCTCCAGAAGCATTCGTATATTTGGACATGAATCGATATGTTTTTGATTCTGACGGCGTCCCAGTCATATATCACATATATCGACGGGCCACCGATAAGAAGATAAAATATCCTCCTAACTTGAGTTCACGAGACCAACGATTTCAATGGAGATACTCATTTGCTAGATTTGTTGAAGCTGATCTAGTTGAGACGGGGCAATCTAGGTATTGGTGGCTGAATGACAATGTCTAAATTATTCGTGTTTATTTTCAGTTTTGGTGTTTTTCGTTAGTTTTTTGAGTTTCAGCTCATTATTGCCACATTTAGTGTTATTGTTTATTTTGTTAAAAATTAGGGATAGGTTAGGTTTATATTATGTTTATTATATTAGGTTAGAGATAAGGTAAAACGCTTAGGTTAGGAACATAGTTATAGATTTTTTTAGTATAAGATAAAGTTTTTGATTGCATTTATTAGAATTAAGTTAAAACATATTAGGTGTAGGATCAAAGTTCACTGTAGTGTTAAGATGATAAATAATTTTAGAATAGTGTTGATTGGTTTTTTCTCCTTTTTCCAATTGAATTTTAAAAATATGTAACAATCTTCATTGATTTGAATTCGCTAGAGTTTTTTTTTTTTTTAATGTGTTTAATGATAACGTACAAATTTAGAGAGCCATTTGGGCCATTAAGTTTTTTATTGTTATTGTTTGGATTTTGCTTTATATTCTTTTAAAATTTATAACGATTAGTATTAAATAAAGAGCTTTTGACTTTGACTTTGACTAAGTGGTAATTTTTTTTTCTACCGTTGACCTTATCGCGAATGTTTTAACGGAGATAAATTCAATTTCTGGTGCTGCTTCCTCGAGGACCTGAAGAAGATCGACGGTATCTTCTCGTCCAAGCCCTTCAACAAAAAGGTCTGATTCTTCTCACTTTTCGGGGTGTTTGTGAAGTGTGGAACCTCCCCAGAATTTAGAGCATTTTTTGCTGATTTGAAATCAACCAGTGATTTCGTTTTGACTGTTAATTTTTCAGCATTGATTCTTTTAATCTCAAAAATAGTCAATTTATTTTCGGCTGCCAATAGCCGAACCTTATCTTTTCCGTTTAAACCGAGCACATTAATTGGCGGAACTTTCTCTGTTTTTGGCAACTTTTTGAGAAGGACCAGTAGAACTGCGAGCTGATTTCTTCTCCTTATTTTTATTTTTTAAAGAAAGGATAAAATTATCATTGTTATTTTGACTAACATTACCTTCAGTACTTTTGTCAACGTCCATTTCTTGTTGGAGTCCACCCAGCACTGCTTAGTAGTTCTGGCTGTCGTTAGCCCCTCCAGCACTTAGCATTTCTTCTGGGCTGACTTGTTTGACAGCTTTCTTCGCGTTAGTTTTCGTATTTATTTGCCTTACTAGCTCTGCATTTTGAGTTTTCTTCCCTCTCATGAACATATCTTCGAACGTTTTCAGTCGTAGTTTCAATTCCTGAATTTCAGCTTGAAGTCGACTCACTTCTTGTTTGTCTTCGACTAATTGAGTCTTACGCCCGCCATCTGTGGAGTCCTGGTTACTCGTGTGTCTTCTTTTATTGACGCTTGCCACCAATTTCATATTGCTGCTCTCCCCGGGGCCCCTCAACGGAGGGAAGCCGTCGGGCTCCTCAATACAGCAGTCCCGAGTTAGTCTTTGGCTTATTGGCTTTTGTTGATTTATTAATTCCATGGGTCAATTCTTTCGATGGTAAATGCTTTTTCCAATGAAAATCAAAATTCGCTTTTGACTGACTTAAAAAAATTAATTTAATTTTTTGAAGCTGACTTTTGTGAAAAATTAATTAATTTTAAACTAAACTTTAAATGGATCATTTCACCCTTTTCACATCAATTTAATGTAAATCCATACAATCATTTTTGATCTACATTTGAAGCTTTCATAACGTCGTGCGGATATTCGATCACGTTTTTCGGATGGCTCCGACAGCTTTTTAAATTACTTATGGAATTTTTGTAGCTACATGAATGAGTTGGATTTTTTTAAATAATTTTTTTTGAAAAATTATTAGAGACTCTTAGATACATACATGGCGACCACCATGCTTAGAGGTGAAAGAGTTAATTTTTATTTTTCTACTCTTTAATAATTTTTAAAATTAATGACAGGAGCGATAAAAAACACGTCTACACGCAACAAGTGCTAGACGTAGAATTTCGGTCTGGGCCATTGCATGTTCTTTTGGTATGATTGAATCCTAGATATCTGAAGTAACGAGTTACTTCTATGCTTTATCTGACGTACGCTTATCCAACCAACTCTTATTCGTTCAGCGCTTAGCAGCCTACGGGCCTCATCCGCTTCAAGTTCAACGACTACCAACCTTTCCTATCTGTTATTTAGGGGCAAAAGTCTGACTTTTGCGTCGCCAACTGTGTCCAGTGTGAGCTCGCTCCGAATAGATTGCGGGATTTCGTCCTCAGTTGTAAAGCAGTTAGTAGCTCAATTTTCGTTATTGGCCTGAAGACCTTAACCTTCCCTTTTACTCCAACCCCCGTTTTAATATTATCTTGCAGCTTGGCACGTCTTTTTGATTCGACGCAGTCTTTCTGATTCGATGCATTTGCTTACCTGAGCCCACTGGATGGACTGATGTTCGGATTGCTCCCAAAACTTCTGCGTTTGTCTTTCCTTCAGCTGATTATTATTATTGTTATTTTTTTTTTGGCCAGAGGGAAACCTTGAAAAGGTAGATAGACAGTAGATAGGAAATCTGGCAAACCTGTCTGAATTTTGTGGCATTTTCACTAGCAGAACAGCCTATCCTGCCGACCACTGGAAAACCGAAATGGAAACCGCTTTCGCATTACTTCAGCTCGGCAGTGCATGTCATCTTCAGGTGTCCACTAGCTTTCTCTATCGTCCATCATTGGGTTGAGAGTCCGCAAGACATCCTTCCTGCCGCTTCAGTCGTAGAACTGTTTCAGTGTACTCGTACTGCGAAACTAGTAGCCAATTTTCTTCAAATAATACCAATTAAAATTTTGTAAAATACACTAGGTAGTGCAAAACCACAGATTGAGTGATTTATGATGTAGAAAGAATGTAGGTCAAAATTATCTGTTACAAGACACTGGTTAGACCAGTTTTGACATATGGATGTCAGATCTGGTACAACCAGAGCGCTAGTACTATGGAAAAATTAAGAGTTTTCGAAAGGAAATGTCTTCGTGCATGTACTGGTTTGTACAGAAAGCCTGAGACGGATTGGAAACATTATATATCGAATAGAAGAATTTATCAAACTGCTGAAGTGACTAGAGTCGATATTTTCATATTGAAACTTCTTCGGAATCATATCGCAAGATCTGTGACTGTGAGTGAAAACCCTTGGATTTCACAGCCGTTCCACCCTACAGACGGGTATATAGCGACTTGCCTCGCTACTGGCTTCATTCCTCCAGAAGCATTCGTATATTTGGACATGAATCGATATGTTTTTGATTCTGACGGCGTCCCAGTCATATATCACATATATCGACGGGCCACCGATAAGAAGATAAAATATCCTCCTAACTTGAGTTCACGAGACCAACGATTTCAATGAAGATACTCATTTGCTAGATTTGTTGAAGCTGATCGAGTTGAGACGGGGCAATCTAGGTATTGGTGGCTGAATGACAATGTCTAAATTATTCGTGTTTATTTTCAGTTTTGGTGTTCTTCGTTATTTAGTTTTTGAGTTTCAGCTCATTATTGCTACATTTAGTGTTGTTGTTTATTTTTGTTAAAAATTAGGTATAGGTTAGGTAAATGTAATGTTTACTATATTCCGTTAGAGATAAGATTAAACACTTAGGTTAGGAACATAGTTATAGATTTTTTTAGTATAAGATAAAGTTTTTGATTGTATTTTATTAGAAATAAGTTACAACATATTAGGTGTAGGATCAAAGTTTCACTGTTGTGTTTTGATTATAAATAATTTTAGGATAGTGTTGTTTGGTTTTTTCTCCTTTTTCCAATTAAATTTTAAAAATATGTAATAATCGTAATCAATTGAATTTGCTATAGTTTATTTTTTTGATGATATGAGTTAACCATAACGTACAAATTTAGAGAGCCATTTGGGCCATTAAGTTTTTTTATTGTTATTGTTTGGAATTTGCTTTATATTCTTTTAAAATTTATAACGATTAGTATTAAATAAAGCGCTTTTGACTTTGACTTTGACAAGAATGTAGGTTAGGGAAAATACAATTTTAAATATTTAGCTGTATTTTTATTGCCTATAACTTTGGTCTCCTCAAATCCCCTTGTTATATTATCCAGGTGTGTCCGTTTTATTTTAAATGTTTTGCCGCCATCTCCGGAAAACGACATAAATATGCTGTCATTTGACAAGTGATAAGAAATTTCCTTTATGTGAACAAATACGCAAGAGCTGTCAATTGCTTGTTCTTTGCATTTATCGGTGTTATTTATCCATTAGCTTTTTGCAAGCTTATTCAGAATACTTTTAACATGAAGAAAAAGGTAATTGCAATCTTAAATAATTATCTGTATTGTTATGAGTATTAAACGACGATGTATTTACACAGGTGCTTTTAATGGGAAAAAGTGGCTCCGGAAAGACGAGCATGCGATCCATTATATTTGCGAACTATATAGCACGAGATACTACCCGCCTTGGAGCAACAAGTATGTAACAAAAGTCTTTGCTGTTCCTACATTAAAATTTATTATACCTACAGTTGATGTCGAGCATTCCCATGTCCGATTTTTGGGTAATCTTGTTCTCAACCTTTGGGACTGTGGTGGTCAAGAATCCTTCATGGAGCAATACTTCAACTCGCAAAAGGATAATATATTCAAGAATGTCGAGGTTTTGATTTATGTATTTGATGTTGAAAGCAGAGAGTTGGACAAAGATGTCCACTACTATCAGTCATGTTTGGAAGCGTTGCTGCTGGTAGGTAAACAACTAAGGGTATGATTCATGAGCACATACAAAAATGTTTACCTGATATTGTTTTGTGCTGTTCAACTGAGCCCCAATTTACAGAAACACTTGATTTAATGATTACTCTGAATGCTCCTCTAATAAGATTTAAATTGATAGAATTCCAGTCAAGCCAAAATATTTTGTCTTATTCACAAAATGGATCTTGTGGCGGAAGAGCAACGTGATGTGATATTCAAGGAGCGCGAAGAGGACTTAATTCGCCTATCGATGCCGTTGAAGTGTACATGTTTTAGAACAAGCATTTGGGATGAGACGCTGTATAGGTGATTCACTTAAACAATTTTCCTTGCAAATATTTAACGAAATTTTTAACGTACAGGGCCTGGTCCAGCATTGTTACCATGCTCATTCCAAACGTTGCAGCCCTTGAAAACTCGCTCACACATTTTGCCAATATCATCGATGCTGACGAAGTACTCCTGTTTGAGCGTGCCACATTCCTTGTAATATCTCATTGCCAACGGAAGCAATATCGCGACTCGCATCGATTCGAAAAAGTGTCCAACATTATCAAACAATTCAAATTGTCTTGCTCAAAGCTCGGTGCAAAGTTCCAATCAATGGAGGTGCGAAATAGTGCCTTCGCTGCATTCATTGATACTTTCACAAGCAACACGTACGTGATGGTGGTGATGTCCGATTCGAATATGCCTTCAGAGGCAACACTGGTGAACATTCGAAATGCGCGGAAATATTTCGAGGAACTGGAAAACCCCAACAGTAGTGGAGGGTCGCATCACTATCACTGATATTTAAGGAAGGTGCCAAAAGCGCGCCAGAATTTGTGATTTACGTTAATCAAAGGAATTTCATGCATATTAAAATTATTTTTAGCAGTCACAGCATGCAAGCTATGAGCCAAAATCCACTATAAGAGGAGAAAAGAAACAAAACATTTTCTATCTGCTATCAAACAGTGCAAAGTAAGCGCAGTTGCGTAAAATATGATAATATAGATAGTTGATTTTATTTTTAGCTTTAAAGTTGAACAAGACTACCTTTGTTTTGTTGTAAAACAGAGCTTGTCGTTTAATGAAAAAAATATATATTGTATGTATTTTGTAGACTGTTGTTTTAAAATGCTTCATTTTAATTCAATGAGCATTCGATCTATGCTAGAATTTTCCTAACCTGGTCCCGATGGAAAATTATATTTTTTTAACTGATAGCTTAGAAAGGTTGGCAAGCTCAACTAAGCAAAAAAAAAATTCTTAATGTTACCAATGAGATACTCGAATCGGGGTAATATCTTTCGTCAGAAACACAACTCGTTTGTAACCCCTGCGCGCTAATTCAAGAACTGTATATTTTAATAGAACTATTCATTTCGTCCATAGAGTGGCAAAACCCTTTTCGACATAGACAAAATAGTTACAAATAATACCTGTATACCGGTCATGATTTCTTTACATGCACACATTTTACCGATTCTAAGAATTATTTACTGAAACTCAATTCGGAATAATGCGTAGCCTCGTTTTCGTGGTATTCAAAACTACACCGAGTTGGATCATGTTATAATTTCTGAGATAAGGAGCATATTTTGGAATCGCTGCAAGCTTCTTTATTCTTCTAGCGATTCATACTGAGAAATAAAAAATACGGAAAAATTTTATTTTTATTTATAAAAATAGAAACAACAACGTTTTACACTCTATGAAAGCGAGAATGTGTTATCCTTAGCCAAGAATACAATTAAGTAACACTATTGGTTTCTCTTTCGCAGCATATACTTTAAACCTCTTTGTATAAAATTGTTAAAATTTTCTATATCGCATGTATAATCTTAGTTGCGAAATGTCATGATGTAAATGAAAACTGGAATAAATAAGCTTAAGTAAACGCTAAGTGAACAATTATTGAAATGAAGGATTTGTGGGCCCTTTTACAAAATACAAGTCAAACAAACAAGCTGTAGCCTTAATCTCTATTTGCTGCCGAAAATTAACTCGTGTGAAACCAATTACCAGCTCTTATGTATACATTTTATACTTTACACTCAACTATAGTATCGCTTAACTTCCTGTAATAGCTTATCCACAGTACATTCATTAATGACGACAAATTGTTTTTCTCCTCTGCTAAAATAGTAGATCTCCCCCGTGTAGATATCAAACCATAGCGCGTGGATATGTAGGTCGTGCTGTTCGAGGCGCCGTTTCAGGAAGCCATAGGACGCAATATTGGATAATTGCTGCAGTGTGTTAATTTGCGATAGTTTATCTTCGAGGGCGAATTTGTTCTCCGGATCGATATAAGCTACAAATTTCCGTAAGGGTGTTTCAGATGAGAAAATTAGCGGCTCCTTCATTCCAGTGCAGTACCACTTTATAAAGAGATCTAAGCTTGATTGGGCATGTGTACACAGCCAGGATCGTAATGGAGACAAACGGCGATTTTCCTAGAACGAAAAGACATGATAGAGGATGAATGTTATGAAATTGATTGCTCAACAACCTGTGAAGCGAATTCTGGATCACTAAGTTGATAAAGCAAGTTCATGGCTTTGCAATCACTGTGGCCACACACAATTACGTGTCGAATATCGTTCACTATACATCCTAATTCTAAAGCGGCAGGTTCGCAGCTGAAAAATTCGTCGACAAAGTGATGTGAATGTGGTATAACATTTCCTGCGTTACGTACTATCAAAGAAAATCGTTATGAAACATTATTAATGCATTGTTTGCAGTAAAATTACCAACAAACATATCGCCGACATGCGTCTCAGTAAATCGGGTTGGTATCATTCTACTGTCCATGCATGTGAAGAAGACCGCTTTGGGCTGCAATAGAGAAGAATAAAAAATTTAGAAAAATTGTTAATTGCTATCTAGGACATACATTTTACAAACTCTTTCTTAAATGGATATAGAAAATATTAGAAAGCCGTGACGTCTTGTAGTTTATGTATGTACTTTGTAATGTAGCCTGAGTAAAACATCTTCATGTATTGACAAAGTTTAGATTTGATTGTTCTACCTCTTTTAGAAATGCGACGCTCATAGAATCGATTGTTGTGGTGCTCAAAAATATTTAAAAATCTCATTTAGGGTTATTTTGTACGGATTAAGTATGAACACTTAAAAAAAAGGTTGTCCAAATATATTACGGGAGCTCGTAGTGTAACGCCCCAATTTGCTAACAAATAAATAATCATAACACAATAAAAATCAAATTATAAAATTTAATGTAACAATATATAATTATTGTATAATATAGATGTAGGCGAAATTTCAAATAGAACTGGGCACACGTAAAAAGTATTGATACTTTGTGGTATCGAGTACTTTTTCTTTCAATACCGATGCTTGTATACTCAATACTTTGTATTCAATACTTTTACTCACTGAGTACATTTTGACAGGTATCGTATCGTGTCGAATAATTCTAAGAAACTATCTAAGTAGGTAGTCATATCTTGGCGCTAAAGCTCATGTTTACAGCAACGCCACCATCTCGTTCAATCGTGTCGAAACATCTGTAGATAAGCACCTTTAGACTACATTCGAATCGTGCACGGACAGTTCGCTTTCCTTTCTTTAACCCTTGTGTCGACACCATGGCCTAGCCAGGCCAAAACGGTCATTAAACTGAAATATAATAAAATTGAAGGAATTTTTCTTTTGGAAAATCCCATGAAAGGCTAGTGCTATTGCTCGAGAATCGATTTCCAGAAAAAACGAAAACAAAAGAATAAGGAATTTTCGAAACCCGGGCACGCAAAATATTATGACGTATATTGTACACCATGGCCTAGCCAGGCCAAAGTAATTAAATAGAAATTGTAGCATCTTTTGTCTACCTTGTCTGGTTTTTATTATGCATCTTTATTGCTTTTGTCTCGTTTTTCACCGATTAGCGATTTATTTGTTCCTGTCGAACATTAAATTTCAGATTTTTGTTATAATTTTTAGTTTTTTGGCGCGTTTTATCGAGTGAACTTGATTTTTTAGAAGAAGTTTTGTGATATTGTTATTGGCGTATTAATATAATTTTTAGTTTGAAAATAGAAGAAAAAATTGTGTGTGATGAGGTGGATACAGTGTACAATACTCGTGGGCATTTTCAAAATCAATAATTTTTTCGAAGACTTGCTGCAGCCATTGCAAATGATTTGGAACGCGAGAGATCACAAGACCAAAATATTGAAGATTCGGTACAGCAATTAGAAGCAGATGAAGATCCTGATGGTGATTATATACCAGATGAGAATGAAGCATCTGATATTTAAAGAGACATTGAGGCTGAAGCAGACAACGGAGGATTCTGAACCTGAGAAAGACGAAGATATTGGTCCTATAATTCGGCAAGTTACAGGTGGAGCTGATGCAGCTAGCAGTAGCAGCAGCTTACAACAGAGTGATCATCATGAATTAATGCGTTTGCTTCCGCTTGAAAATAGTGCATATTTTATTTCCAAAGATGGAACCAGATGGTGTAAAAGTGTACCACCAGTGACTCGATTTCGCACTCACAAAATTGTGAGAGCTACAGGTGGCCCAATGATAACATCTTCCGCGCCAAATGATGTTTTCAAACGCTTGTTTTCACAAGAAATGCTTACTCTCATTTTGAGAGAAACAAATAGAAAGGCATCAGAAACAACAAAACAATGGAATATCGAGAATCCACAAGCTAAGAAAAAGAAAGAATGGAAAAACGTAACGGGAAATGAGCTCTACGAGTATTTTGGCTTATTAGTAGCAGCTGGCGTTACCAATAACAATTATCAACACACAACCCTGCTATGGAGTTCAAAAAATCTGCCAATATTTAGAGCAACAATGTCAGCGCGCCGTTTTCGGTCGATTTCGAGATTCATTCGATTTGACAATTCACGAACACGTGAAGAACGCCTTGGTGGCGATAAAGCTGCGCTGATTTCTGATATTTGGTTGATGTTCAACTCGTAACTTGAATCGCGCATATCGCCCTCACGAAAATATAACCGTGGATGAGCAATTATTTCCATTCCGAGGAAGAACTCGTTTTACTCAATATATTCCGAGTAAACCAGCAAAATATGGAATAAAAGTTTTTTGGGCTTGTGATTCGAAAACGAAATTTCCTCTCAAAGGAATTATATATACTGGCGAAACAACCAGGGAGAGAACGCGAAAAAAACCAAGGAAAACGAATTGTCATCGATTTGACCAGTCAATATGCAAATGCAGGACGTTGTATAGTTGCTGATAATTTTTTCACTTCGTTGAATGTTTTTACACGTTTGATGGATGCTGGCTTGAGCTACGTTGGTACACTTGGAAGAAATAAGGCTTACGTTCCAGCTGAAATGCAACCTAATCGTTCACGTCCAGTAGGATCAACAGAATTCGGCTTTTATGAGAATAAAATAGCTATGTGTTCCTTTGTACCGAAAAAAATAGGTCAGTAATTTTGCTGTCAACAATGCATTACGACGAAGAATTGTCTGGCACACAAAATAAACCAGCTGCAATTTTATTTTATAATCAAAATAAATCAGGGGTTGACGCAATAGATCAGCAAATAAGTAGATACACCTGTATACGTCGTACACAAAGATGGCCATTGGCTTTTTTTTACAATATCATCGATGTGTGTAGTTTAGCTACATATATAATTTGTAACGAAAATAGTCCAATGAAAGGTACTGATGCTCGTCGCAACTTTCTAATCAAACTCAGCGAAATACTCGTTACACCACACATTAAATGTCGCTGTAAAAATCCATAAATTTTAAAACAGAGTGCCACACGATCTGGAATTGAAGCTTTCTTTGGGGAATCATTTGAGGTTAGTATAAATTTCAAATAACATTTTCATAAACTAAATAAATTTTTGCTTTGTTTAGTCAACGCCAGGAACATCCGGTATGGTACAGTTACGACGACCATTAGCAACTACAAGTTCTGCTGCAGCAGGTGGAGTAACGGTACGACGAAGGTCGTGTTTTATGTGCTTATTGCCTAGACTTGAGAAAAAACACCGCCGTACGTTTTATTCTTGTCTGGACTGCAACAAACCGATTTTCCTTCAACATTCTGTCAACCTGATTTATTACAAATACACAGTATGCACTGATTCCTTAGCACAACAGTAAATGGACGAACAGCGATAACTTTCCACTTTCATTTAATTTAATAATTTACTTTTAATTCATATTGTTATGTTAGTCTTTTCTTTTGAGATAATACAAAGTAATAGACAAAACATCCTTTTTTCTCTGTAACTATCATCTTCTTTTCAGCTAAATATAATATGCGAACACATTCTAACTGTGGCTAAGGCATTGCAATATGATTTGACATATACGTACCCTAGTTACTTGCTAAAAACAATACCCTTACTCCCATACATTTCCATATAAATATTGTAGCCTGGACAGGCCATGGTGTATCAAACATGTATATATGGTGTGGTGTTGTAACAAGGGTTAATCAATCAAAATCACTCATTAGTCATTATTTTGTCGTTGTTCAATCTATCCAAATCTTCGAGTTCGTTTAGCGCAGTTTTCGCTTTGTTTTTCGGCTTTATTATCGCGTTGCGGTTGCATATTATTGTGTTTGATAATACTATTCTTTGACTGACTTAAGTACTATCTAGAACTATTGCTCTGCGCTGTGTAACAATATTAGAAGTCATTGTCAGAAAAATGCCCCTACTAAGAGCGAATTTTGGCAGTATTTTATTAAGACCAACAACAACAAAATGAGATGCAAGACTTCAAAACCATTAAAACATCAGGGAATAGGTCAAATATGAATAAACATCTAAAGAGACACCCTACACCCAACGCGTGAAGGTAATTTATTGTCGCGTGTTATGGTTCACGGCCAATAATTTTAAAGTTTCGGGAAAGTGAAAACGCACTGTCTTTTAAATTAAGTTAAAAGAGTTTATTTACAAAGAATGCACAATCATGAGTTTCACTATCTTACATATCGCATTTAAATCTAATTTTTACTGTTTATCAACTTTTTATTTCAATTGTCTATAACACTTCACTATTTATCAATATCGCCATTACTTCGCGCTCCACTATATCGCAGTTTTACTATCGCGGTTTTACTATCTCGGTTTTACTATCACAGTTGTAATATTCCCCCCATTCATTCAGCTCGCCTTTATATAGGGTCTCTAGTCATTCAATCCATTTCTCGTACATTGGCGAACTACCTCGAATATTCGAGCAATTCTGAATGGCGCAGTGACGTCACTTTCAGATGTTGATCATATTTGGTGGATTCTTGTGCTTTCGAGTACATTCGCTTGTTGATCATGATGTCGTTAATAGTTGCGAAGACAGTAACTCGCAGAATTATTTGCACATGTAACATTATTAATAATGTTATGCTTCCCTGTAAATCTAACCGAAAATAAACCTAATCATATTATAAATGAAATGAATATCTTTGTATGTATATTTATGAAGATATTTGCATGTTTGTCCGTAAATCACGGCTAAATAGCTGAATGGATTTGAATTAAATTTGCAGATAGAGGAAACAACGGATACAATTATTTTATATATATATATATATATATATATATATATATATATATATATATATACATACATATATATATATATACATATATATATACATATATATATATATATACATATATATATACATATATATATATATATATATATATATATACATATATATATACATACATATATATATATATATATATATATATATATATATATATATATATATATGTATTTATATATGTATAAAATAATGTCAAATAACTATATGTTTTAGTCCGCCTGTTACTACTTCACACTTAAACCACTAGGGTAGAACGCTCTTATAACTATAAAACTATTTGAGGGCATGAATATAATGGGCATCATGAAACTAACTACGATGAATAAGAAGTCAGAACTGTCGAATCTACCGAGTCATGAGCTATAACCATTGACTTGGAGGCACCTGAATAGGATACATTTCCAGACATATTCACCACTTCCAAAAAAAGCAATTTTCAATTGTAAATCAATGGAAAGAAAATATTCTTATTCTGACAGAGGAAAGGATTATTTGAAGCTCGGGAAATGTTTGCTGTATTTTATTTGCGTCGATAAAAGACCATTTCATATTTTGAAGGGCTGTGGGTTTGAAAAAATTGATGCATCAAGCTTGTCCATCATTTAAAATTCCAAGTGTTGATGCATTAAAAGCACAATTTGACGCTTTTTACAGTGTCATGCGTTTGAAAAATGAAAAAAATATTCGAAAACGTTGAGCATTTGGCGTTAGCTTGTGACATTTGGAGTGAAATGATGAGTTTTACCAGTTATTTAGAGGTTACCGCCATTATACCCATGATAATCGAATTGTGTCGCGTTGCATAGCTACAATTGCTCTGGATGAACGGCATACTGGTAAGTATGTTATATAGCAGAAAAATTTAAAAAAGTTTGTGCAGGTGTATGCATCAGCCTGGATAAAATAACCACAGTAGTGACGGAAAATGGTACAAACATGATAGCAGGTGTAGTTAATTTTGTAGGCAAAAACAAACACTTGCCCTGCTTTGCTCAGACAATTAATCTTATCACTGAATCTGCAATATCAATTAATGAGATGAGTTTAGATATTGTCCAATTTTTTTAGAGCAGTGTAATTCTAAGCGACTCTTTATGTCAAAAACAACCTGGCTCTGTACCACTGAAGCTAATTTTAGACGTTAAGACTCGTTGGAATTCAGTCTACTATATCCTCCAGAGATACATTGAATTGATCCTGTTGTTCATCAAATTTTGATGTTAAATACTAAAGCACCACCCATACCCTCCGCTGTAGAAATCCAGAATCTAAAAGCGTAGATTAATATTTTGAAACCACTGGAATATGTTACTAAAGAGCTGTCAGGTGAACAGTATGTAAAGTAAAATCATACCAATGATGAACTGCTTAAAGGCACAGATTAATGATCTACCTGTGCCTGTGGGTGGTTATGATAATCTTGATGACAGTAATAGAAGTGATGTAGTACATTCAGTAATAAAAGAAATAATCAAATAATTAGAACGCAGATTCGGACACATTGAAAATAATCTTTTAATAGCAATCGCATGCTTACTGGATCCAAGATTCAAGAATATTCACTTTTAGGATGCCAAAGCCTGTGCAAAGGCAATTTTTTAACTAAGACGATTAATTACTATCACTCCTAGCATTATCAGTGGTGAGCCTGATAGTAAATTCTTCTCTCAAAACAACTTACGATTTCTGGAGTCACCATAAGAAGTTGGCTCATACAAAAACACGAAACAAAACAACAAGCTTTTCATTACAGTGGGAAAATAACGATGAAATAAGCCATTACTTATCCACGCAGGTTTCGCCACTTTCCGTAGATCCTCTAAAACAATGGGAAAACATGAAAGTTGTTTTCCCAAAATTATACAAGTTGGCACGAAAATATCTAACCATTCCTGCAACCTCAGACCCCTCAGAACGATTATTTTCTAAAGCAGGAAATAATTTAAGGAAAACCCGAAACCGGTTATCACTAAAACGGCTCGAAAAACTTCTATTTCTAAGCGATTGCGCCGCAGAGGAATGAGAACTCTAATTGTGTGTGCCTCGTGTAAAAAAAAATATTTTACAGAAATAAACTTTTTGATTTGTGAATTTACAGTTATTTATTTTTATTATTGTATTATATATATTTAGGAAGCATTTGTTTTTTCACGTGTTAATTTTTCTGACGCTAAACGATACCACTGACTGATATTGACGTGATGACGTATAGATATGTTTACATTAGATCCTAAGAAAAGTACTCGATACTTTGAAGTATGGATACTTTTGTCGCGATACTTTTACGAGTATGATACTTTTTTCCCGATACCACTCATGAGTACAATATCAATACTTTCTATTCAATACCGTGTACTTTCTATTCAATACCCTAGATAGAACCGAAATATTTGTCTTTAGTCTAGTGCTCGGCCCAGACAATATTTGTCGTCATGGTATAAAGAATAACAAGGTATGCTCGCTCATGAAAAAAGCTTTTTATGTGACGTCACATGGATCGGAGCTTTCAGAAAGAATGCATTTGTTAATGAATTTTATATGGATTTCAGGACTTGTTTGAAATAAAATCAGAGATTTCTCATAAAAATCCATTTTCTTTCTTGATTTTTACCTTTGTAATTAATTTTATGCTCATACTAACATAAATAAATCTTCAAGTTCAAGGCATACATATTTTGATAAATGCTGCTTTGGTGTAGGTGCGCATTTTTAGTTAATAGTATGTTGAATATATTATTAACTGATCTGGTTAAGGTACGCTTTTAGCAAATATTTTAAATACATTAACTAGTTTTCTTCTCTGGAATATCAATACATTATCTTTAATCATCCATACATTTCAAGTTATTTATAAGCAACAAAGTTAGTAATGCGTACAAATTAAGAAAAATGAATTTTTTTCAATTCTTGAATTGTGAGATGAACGTTTCATTCAATTTGACGATTTTAAGCAAGCATAAACGATTTTCAGGGGATCGTTAATTTTAAAATTTTACTCAATTCGAATTCAAGGACAATCAACGAGACACGAACGTTCTCATTTACAAATCCTATGGAACTTTAGTTGCAGACAATTTTATTTTATGCAGGTAATTCGGTTTTACTACATATTATAAATATCATATTGCTATCATGGATATGTTTCCCTCACTTTTTTATATTTTTCTTTATATTTAATTTTGCGCATGCCTAAATTCAGTTGGAGTCGAAAATATGTTTTACATCCATGAAACACTCCGTTGGCTTTACTATTAAGATCAATATCGGTAGATTAAGTTATTAAATTCTGAATATAGTGTTTTCCAATAAGAGGTGGTATTTTGAATAGATCTTGTGATTTAACACCTTGCGACTTCTTCCTTTAGGGTCACGTAAAAGAGAAGGTCTACGCCAATAGCCCAGCGTCGATTCAAGACCTCAAAGGTGGAATTCGTGAGGCTATCGAGGACATAGGGCAGCCACTTTGCGATTTGGTTATGGAAAATTTCATGAAAAGGATATGGTCCTGTAAGCGTGGTCGTGGTGGTTATTTGCCCGACGTTATTTTTTAACTATTAACGGCATACCTTTTTCTTTAGAATCAAATAAACATCCGATCATTTATATTAAAAAATGACATTTTTATTTTAATATTAAAATAACACCTCTTATTGGAAAAGAAATCAACATTTTCCGATCCAACCGATTCGATCCATGTGACGTCATAAAAGCTTTAAATGGCGATCCAGCTTTCGTGAGCGAGCATACCTTGTTATTCTTTATATCATGATTTGTCGTGATCGAACATGCTCATCCCGCACTGTTTAATTTGGCATTTTGAAATGAATTTCTAGTCATTCCAAAGGAGGTTTTTAAATGGATTCAATGACTAATTTTTTACCTCGAAGAATTTTGAAATATGCTTGAAAACTAATATTTAATCCGGAAAATGAGAAGAATTTCCGTATATGTTTAGAAACTACTAGGAAAAGCGGAGAAAAAATATAAATAGCAGCTTGTCAGCAGAAGTTGGTCAATCTAAGTTTTAGAAGTACCCCATGTTGTTCAAGTATTGGCTCTGAGTTGCCTAATCGTTTTAAATAGTTCAAGTCATGTTATTGGTGTCGTTTAATAAATTGTATCAAATTTCACCAAACGAGTTCTCAATTGGCGCAACCCAGTGGTACGAATCCAGAGTTTCAGTGAGCAGTGCTGAAGGATCTAGTAAAGCGAAGTAAAATCGTAACAATAGGATCACATATAATAACCAATTAGGTCTTATGAATGCCATGTTCGCTATTAAAACCAATGAAGCTTGTTAACCGATAGTTAAATTCAATAAAATGCTTGATAATATGTTTATATGCGAGGCGTATCGCTTCATAGATAATTTAATAGATATAATTCAAAATGAACAAATATATTCAATAAAACTTTTTCGAAAGTGTGTTACAGCCGCGGAGGTCACCGCATTCGCAGACATTAATTTTCGGCAGATCGTTCTTTAACCCAGAGCGGCATTCTGAGGCCGGCTAGCGCTCAGTCATGTCGCGAGTCTTCTGCGAAATTCCCTGTCCATACTGTGCCACCTTACATTAATACCTGAACCTTAATACACCATTTGGAAGGGAAGTATTAGAGAGGGGGGTGTTGTATTTTGGAAAATGAAAAATAGTTTCTTCAAGAGCCATAGATCGTTTTATTTAACAAGAAAAAAGTTTTATAGACAATTACCAATGTTAAAAAATCAAAAGATCTTGAAACAGCCACTTTAATAAATACCATCCAAATTCCAACAGTCTCTTCTGTTTTGACGAATAGAAGAAAATCCGAAGTTCAGCACTTTGCCTTTTGACAGTTCAATAAAGTCTTAAAATCACCATTAATTTTTAATTCACTCTTCAGTTTTTATTATAATTCACTCTTCATTGGTTATATTAATTCTTCTTCGTAGCACTACAGCCCCTCTCGGGCCTTCGCTTCCTGCAAAAAGCGCCTCCAACTGTCTCGGTCCGTTGACCGCGTCCTCCAATTTCGAAATCCGAGCAGCGATGAACTGTCTTCGTCGACGGAGTCAGACCAGCGTTTCCTCGGTTTCCCAATTGGTCTCTGTTTTTCAGTTCTCCCGACGAATATTTATTCACCTTTCAGTTTTTATTATTTAGGAATCCTGACACTTGATTATTTCAAATAGTGTTTTTGTATAGAACACTTGATTTTAGTTTCAACACAATGTTGGTGGTCAGCGTTTACAAGTATATTTAAATAATCGTTAATTTTTTCTTATTTTTCTTCACTTCACTCCTTTCAATTCTAACAAAAAACATCCACTTTTGGTTAATTTTTTCGTTTTCTGAACACAAATTACACAAAGTGAATCAAATTTAATTTTTATCCCAACTTTCGCTTTTTCGTTTCGTCTCAAAATTCCAAAGCAATAAGTAATATACAGCTGGTTTTCATTCACCGAATCACAAGCAAATGTTGGGCCTTTTTTCTTCATCGCACCCAAACTTCCGCCTTTAACTTTTGCTCATCCCCGACTACGTCACCACCAAAAACTCACTGCCAATCCCGCTACTTTTTTCCCAACTCTCCACTGCCGTACAGAATAACTTAATTGAAGTTCAATATACTTCAATCCCGTTCCCTCCATTCATCTTTTGACTCAAGGCTATACCGAAAAGTGCTTCGAGGATTGGAAAAAGCTTTGGCACAAGTATATTGTATCTGAGGGGGATTACTTTGAAGGGGACAAAAATACTTTTACTTTGAAGGGAATAAAAATACAAAGTCACCTTACTTTTTGAACACAACTTGTATGGCGATTTGCATATAACCATGATAAAGCTTAGTTATATGCAAATCGTTATACACACGGAAACAATTACAATACATTTGACGAAACTAAAAAGACTTTCCTGCACCTGGAGGAATTCTAACCCACGGTTCTAGTAGACTCCCTGATTGAGAGTCCGCCACGCTAGCAGCTAAGCCAACTTTCGATAATCTCTCATTCATCAAGAAGTCAACTTCAATTGCGCAAAGCATTTGATAGCTTGTATAACTATTATTATTCTAATGGGCAATGATATAAAATTTTGTTAGTAGGAAGGGAAAAATGAGATTTTCTTAGTATAGCAAAAAATGAAATTTTTTGAGTGGGGAAGTTAACAGTATTAATTTTTTTGTATTATAAAAATAGGGTAGGAAGTAAAATAAAGGGTTTTCCAATAAGAGGTGTTATTTTGAATAGCCCGCTATTTCGGTAGATGTTGACATTTGAAAAGTAGAAACAACGCCATTAATAAAAATGGAACGATGCACGCTTCAACAATGCCTTGAAATTATTAAAATTCACTATAAAAATGGTAAAAATTTGGCAGAGACGGTTCGTAAAACTCGAACATTTTTGGGTCGTCGTGAAGCACCTTGCCGGACCGCAATACAGAATTGTTGGAAAAATTCGAGCTGTTGGGACAACTTAGTGATGTGAAGAACAAAATCGTGCACGTTACTCAAGAACAGCCGAGAATATTGCTGCTGTAGCCGAAAGAGTTCAAGAAAACCCAGGTTTATCCGTTCCTCGTCGTTCTTTAGAATTAGGCATTCCACAAACGTCATTACACCGTATGTTGCGTAAAGATTTGGGCCTTTAGGCTTATAAAGTTCAGTTAACACAAGAACTCAAACTGGTCGACCATCAACAACGTCGTGTCTTTGCTGATCTGGTCCTTGAAATGCATGAAAATGATCCGGAATTCCATCGAAAAATCATCTTGAGTGGTTATATTGAGAGCACCTGAATTGTGAACGTGTTTCCATTAAATCAGATAATTTTATTTTATTTGACATCCGCAGGTCAAATCTATTTTTCCTTTTCCAGAAAAAATTATTTTATTATTATATGTTATCATCTTAAAAATTTATTTACCCTATATTTTCAAAAATATAGGGTTTTCCAATCAGAGGTGTTATTTTGAATAGCCCACTGTTTCAGTAGGTGTCATTTTTGAAGCTGTCATTGTTTGACATTTGACAAGTAGAAGCTACGCCATTAATAAAAATGGAACGATACACGCTTCAACATTGCATTGAAATTATGCATGAAAATGATCCGGAATTGCATCGCAAAATCATCTTGAGTGATGGGGCCCATTTCCACCTCAATGGCTTCGTCAACAAACAAAATTGTCGCATCTGGGGCTCGGAAAACCCAAGAGTTATTGTTGAAATGCCTCAAAGTCAAAGTCAAAGTCAAAAGCGCTTTATTGAATACTAATCATTATAAATTTTAAAAGAATATAAAGCAAAATCCAGACAATAACAATAAAAAACTTAATGGCTCAAATGGCTCTCTAAATTTGTACGTTATCATTCATCACATTTAAAAAAAAAAACGATAGCAAATTCAAATCAATGGATTATTACATATTTTTAAAATTCAATTGGAAAAAGGAGAAAAAACCAACCAACACTATTCTAAAATTATTTATAATCTTAACATGACAGTGAACTTTGATCCTACACCTAATATGTTTTAACTTAATTCTAATAAATGCAATCAAAAACTTTATCTTATACTTAAAAAATCTATAACAATGTTCCTAACCTAAGCGTTTTACCTTATTTCTAACGTAATATAATAAACATAATATAAACCTAACCTATCCCTAATTTTTAACAAAAATAAACAACAACACTAAATGTAGCAATAATGAGCTGAAACTTAAAAACTAAATAACGAAAAACACCAGAACTGAAAATAAGCACGAATAATTTAGACATTGTCATTCAGCCACCAATACCTAGATTGCCCCGTCTCAACTCGATCAGCTTCAACGAATCTAGCAAATGAGTATCTCCATTGGAATTGTTAGTCTCGTGAACTCAAATTCGGAGGATATTTTATCTTCTTATTGGTGGCCCGTCGATATATGTGATATATGACTGGGACGCCGTCAGAATCAAAAACATATCGATTCATGTCCAAATACACGAATGCTTCTGGAGGAATGAAGCCAGTAGCGAGGCAACTCGCAATATACCCGTCTGTAGGGTGGAACGGCTGTGAAATCCAAGGGTTTTCACTCACAGTCACAGATCTTGCGATATGATTCCGAAGAAGCTTCAATATGAAGATATCGACTCTAGTCACTTCAGCAGTTTGATAAATTCTTCTATTCGATATATAATATTTCCAATCCGTCTCAGGCTTTCTGTACAAACCAGTACTTGCACGAAGACATTTCCTTTCGAAAACTCTTAATTTTTCCATAGTACTAGCGCTCTGGTTGTACCAGATCTGACATCCATATGTCAAAACTGGTCTAACCAGTGTCTTGTAACAGATAATTTTGACCTTTTGATCAATGTATTTGGAATGAAAGAGCTTTCGTAGGGCCATGACTAGTTTTAGTGCCTTAGTGAGCATGATTTTCACATGTTCAGTATAGTACAGATACTGATCGAGATAAACACCGAGGTATCGAACACAGGATTTATGTGGAACCCGTTCTGAACTACCCTCGCCAGCCATGATGTGGAAATCTTTCCAATTTCGTTTCAGGTCTTGATTGACCCCCTGCAGCGTTGTTCGAAACAAGATTGTTTCACAATTCTGCGCATTGATTTTCATTCGGAAATTGTCAGTGTACAGCTGCACATCATTGAACATTTTTTGGAGATTGCTCTGAACTATTGTAGCTTTTCGGTCTGCCGTATAGATGTAGCCCAGTCATATTAGGGCTTTCAGCAAATTGGTATGAACCTTTGTTTTGTCATTCTAAATGTTGTCTCAAAAGTCTAAATCGTTATCGTGTTCGCGTCTTAAGATATTCAAGGTCAAAGGTCACAAAAATCGGTTTTTCGCGAATATCTGGCTTCCTATCGGTTAAATGAGATTTGCATTTATTATAAAAGTTGTAGGCTATAAAATTCCCTACAACTTTTGTTTAAACTTTTTTTTCATACGACCAACCGTTTTGAAGGTAGAGCGCGAAGAGTGCACATCGTACAGTCATATACGGCCTAATGCAAGGTCAAGCGTGAGTTATGGTTATCAGTACGTTATAAAGTCAATTATTTACTTGGAAATTATAATTATTAAACAATGCCTATTATTTATGTACTAACTATTAATTATTTATATTTAATTAAAGTAAGTAACTTGATTATTTATATATAATTATTCATATTTAACTATTTGACAAAACAAAGGTTCATACCAATTTGCAGCTTATTATCTTTCATTCCGAGGTTGACCCCTTTTTTTACCTAATATGACTGGGCTATACAACTTTTCAAAAACTTTGGTGAAAGTTGGAGCCGAATTGCGACCTCTAACGTGGTCAACAATCTCGTTATATACATACACACATATACAGATATATCCATATATATGCATATATATATACATATGTGTATATATATAGATATATATATATATATATATATATATATATATATATATATATATATATATATATATATATATATATATATCTATATATATATATATATATCTATATATATACACATATGTATATATATATATATATATGCATATATATGGATATATCTGTATATGTGTGTATGTATATAACGAGATTGTTGACCACGTTAGAGGTCGCAATTCGGCTCCAACTTTCACCAAAGTTTTTGAAAAGTTGTATAGCCCAGTCATATTAGGTAAAAAAAGGGGTCAACCTCGGAATGAAAGATAATAAGCTGCAAATTGGTATGAACCTTTGTTTTGTCAAATAGTTAAATATGAATAATTATATATAAATAATCAAGTTACTTACTTTAATTAAATATAAATAATTAATAGTTAGTACATAAATAATAGGCATTGTTTAATAATTATAATTTCCAAGTAAATAATTGACTTTATAACGTACTGATAACCATAACTCACGCTTAACCTTGCATTAGGCCGTATATGACTGTACGATGTGCACTCTTCGCGCTCTACCTTCAAAACGGTTGGTCGTATGAAAAAAAAGTTTAAACAAAAGTTGTAGGGAATTTTATAGCCTACAACTTTTATAATAAATGCAAATCTCATTTAACCGATAGGAAGCCAGATATTCGCGAAAAACCGATTTTTGTGACCTTTGACCTTGAATATCTTGAGACGCGAACACGATAACGATTTAGACTTTTGAGACAACATTTAGAATGACAAAACAAAGGTTCATACCAATTTGCAGCTTATTATCTTTCATTCCGAGGTTGACCCCTTTTTTTTACCTAATATGACTGGGCTAATGATCAGATCATCAGCAAACGCTACCAATGATCGCGTTGGCGAGACGTTAAAATCAAAGCCGTTCAATAGCTTGCGAATGAAGATTGAGAAGAGCATAGGCGCAGTAACTGTTCCCTGCTGTAGACCATTCAAGACCTTGAACACGCGCATTGTTGTCAGATTTTCATCAGTTACAACAAACGATTTCCCGTATAACATATTACACATCATGGCGACAAGGTGTCTGGGGAACTTGTCCTGAAGGAGTTTAAAGATTAGTCCATCTAACCATACCGTATCGAAGGCTTTCTACATATCAATGAGACATGCTCCAACACATTGTCTATCATTTAGTTTCCAACATATGTCTGAGGTTACTTTCGTTATTGCATGTATGATAGAATGCCTGGCACGAAAACCAAATTGGCAATTCGGCATCAACTCATTTTCCTCAATGTGGGCGTTTAATGCTCTGTTGAGTATCACTTCAAACACCTTGCTGATGTTAGGCAGCAAGCTGATTGGGCGATAGCTTTTGGGGCATGAAGATTTTTTTCCTTTCTTCAAGATCGGAAAAACCTTAGCCTTTTTCCACTCATTTGGGAAATATGAATTGCTCAACATGTTGTTGAACAATATGCAATAATTCCTAATAGCAACCTCAGGCAAATATCGGAGAACTACATTTGGAATACCATCAGTACCACATGATTTCTTGTTGTTTATCCTGCGAAATATGAAACACAAGTCTTCATAGCTGACGAAATAATCAATAAGATTCAAGCTCGGTATGAGGTCAGATGTTAATGTTTCATCGAAATGAAGAATTGATTGGCCGTTCAGGCTTGATTTGAAGTCGGAAACTTTTGTTTCAACGACCTCTGAAGGTATTACATTCCCTCTCTCAGGGTTTGGTAGATAAACCAATTCAAAATGTGTTCCAATCGGGGCAATTTTATGCAATCCTTCACAAATAATCCTGTTTCCATTTCTATCCGGAGTCGTACTATCAATTTCGATACCAACCCTATCGAGAAGATTTATCTCATCACTAGTGACTTCAAGATTCGATACCTTCACTCGAGACTTCTTGCGGAATGTGCTATTCACTTTCGCAAGCACGCCGTCTGGGTCCTGTGGGCTAATACCCCTCAATTTTTCCGCCCATTGATGGCTGACCGGATTAAGTTGCGGACATTCTTCAGATGTAATTTCAACGAAGACAACGAGGGATAGTTGAAGTCCAAAAATCGTCGATAAATATTGTTGACGAGTGTGAGAAGAAGGCTTTTCAATCTTTTCAACCTTGCGATGGTTGGTGTTTCATATCCTTCCATATTGTTTCGATGTTTAATGTTGGGAACTACTTTCTCAATCGTTTCCAACGTCAGCTTCTCTAACTTCGATAAATAGACATCTATTTCATCGTTAGTTAGATTCCTGTCATTAGGAACCATTGAGCAAGAGTTGCCATCATCAGAAGGGAGACATTGCTTCTGGTACTCCCGATTAAACTTCTTTCGAAACTTTCCCCAGTCTGTTTTTTTGAAGTTCAACCGATGATTTTCGTGTTGAACTGGAATGAGGAAGAAATCATCCCTTTGATGATTGATTTCCATTACGATTGCGTTATGGTCACTATCGTAAGGAAGCACCTGCAGTTTTCGTTGAGGAGTATGAAAGCTGAATTCAAGTCTTGCGTCAGCGATGCAGAGGTCCAAATATGAATTTGCCCTAGGGTATGTTGGGAACTCCCATATAGATTGCACCTGTATTCATTTTGGTTCTCTGTCATCCACGATTTCAGGAAAACACCTCTTGGATTATTGGTGGCGTTCAGCCAGGATGTATGCTTGGCGTTCAGGTCACCAGCAAGAATATAATAGGTATGCAGCCTGTTCAATTCGAGCATTTCAAACAAGGAATTGAGCTCCTCTTTGAGCTTGAGAACAGTTCCACCAGTTGCATAGGCAGAGATAATGAAGAGGCTATCCCCACCTGGCAGTGAAATTTTGATAACGGACGCTTCAAGAGATTCAAAGCTTTTGAATTCGATAGGGTCTTCAAACCAATATCCCGGTGCCACCTCCCCCATCACCTATGACCCCATCGTTTCTTACGAACTCAAAATCCTTGAATGTCATGGAGTGCCATGAATTGAGGTGGGTTTCGGTGAGTAGCATGATGTCAGGCTTTTGCTTAACAATGAATTCAAGCAGATAATCACGCCGATGTATAGTAACAATGGAGTTGACGTTGATCGAGATGAGACGAATCCTATCCATGGCAATGTGACTGGATGACAAACTATTTTGAGGCATGTTGGCCTAAACGTTGAAAAACGAAAGTGATTTTTTGGTCTTGTTTATTAATTCTATCTGAAAGAGATTCAAGTTGCTGGTAGATTTTGAGAAGCAGCTCATTATTGCCACTTGTATTATTTATTTTATTTATATTGTTGTCTGCTGGTCCTCCGGCCGCAAGTGCAAATGATACCCCGGGTTTGACGAAGCTGGGAGGTAACAAATTGTGATTTACTTTGGTTTGTTTTGGGGAAAATTTAACTCTTGCATCTTGATACCGAGGGCATCCTCGATATGATGCTGGATGACCAAATATACCACAATTAACACAATACAATTTTTCTTTTGGCTCCATCTGAGCCAATTTGCATTCACCGGGGGCGGGAATATCTTTGCACTTAACATAGCGATAGTGTATTGCACAATTGGCAGCCGAATGACCGAATCTTTGACACCTGTAACACTGGTTGACCTCAGTTTTTTGGAGGCGTTCCCACCTCACAACTCTAAAGTTTAAGTACCTTACCTGTTGGAGGGCACTCGGACTGCTGTCGTTGGAAATTTGGACCAAATAAAATGGTAATATTTTACCTTCGACAGTTGATCTCCTTGTAGCAAAATTTTTCACACAGATGAACTTAACAGCTGCTTCCTGCAACATTTCAAGGAGATCAACTGTATTCTCCCCACAGTCCAAGCCCTTCAACAGGAAAGTCTGATTTTTTTCCGCCTTTGGCGTAGTGAAGTGGGGAGCTTTGACACAATTAAGAGCATCTTTCGCCAGTTTGAAATCAGCCAGTGTCTGTCTTGATCGTGAGCTTATCAGCGATCACTCTCTTAACTTCGAAGTTATCGATTTTATGTACGGCTGCCAATAACCGAACCATATCTCCTCCACGCTGCCCAAAAACGTTGATTGGAGGAACTTTCTCATTTGCCTTATTAATTTTATTAGGAGAACCAGCAGACACACCGGTTGTCTTCTTCTCCTTTTCCGTATTTTTTAATTTTAAATATTGGATGAAATTATTACTACTATCAATATTACCTACGTTATCGTTGCTCTCTATCTCGATGTTCATTCCTTCGTTCATTGCAGACAGCACCGCATAATAATTGGCGCTGTCGCTCGCTCCTCCTGCGCTCAGGATATTTTCAGCATCATGGATTGATGGCTTGCTCGTATCTTGCGATTTCGTTTTATATGTTTGAATCTTCTGTGTTGGCACTGCTTTCTCATTGGTCTTGCTTGTTGGTGTTGTTTCCTTTTTCTCATTCTCCTTAGTTAATATCGGGTCTTATTTGTCGGACGTATTCTGTGGCTTCATCAGTTTCGGTTTGCTCATATTTGATAATGTCCGGACCATATCTTCCAAACTTTGAATACGGAGTTTCAATTCGTCGTTTTGTTTTGTAACCCTTGCGTTTTCCCTGGTTATTTTGTCATAATCTTCGCTTGAAAGCGTAATACGCTTTCCATGCTTACATTTGTCTTGTTCATTTTTCCGCTTGATTATTTCATCATTTGTCAATTTAGAAATCCCTGGCTCTGGGTCCCTCAGCGGTGGGAAGCCGTCGGGCTCCTCCATCCCCCCGGTGAAAAAAACGTTTCTTCTTTTTTGAAACTCTAGCAGGTAAAATCCAGATACTCGATAAATTGTTCGAATAGTTCGACGATGCAATAAGTTTCTTTCTAAAATTACTTTCTAATTGACGTTTTTAAAAATTATTTTAATTTATAAAAATTCTTGACAGGAGCGAATTAAAAACACGTATATCATTCAGAGCTTTTACTGGTTTCAATATTTTTCAAATTTTTATTGAATAAGAAAAGGCTATCAAGCGCGAGGCCCTTATAGCGCGAGGCCGTAGACGGTCGCCTACTACGCCCACGCCTCGCACCGTCTCTGTAAAATTACTCCATATTTTATGATCCAATTAGAAAAAGGAGAGAAAACCAACCAACAATATTCAACAATTAATTATAATACTAACACAACAGTGGATTTTTTTCCTACATATAATATTTTATAACCTAATTCTAATAAAACTCAACCAAAAACTTTATCTTCTATTAATAAAATGCTACCACAATGTTTCTAACCTCAACGTTAAACTTTGTCCCAGGCCAGAGCATATCTACTAAATAGCAGCTGCAATTAGAACAAATTTTATTTCCTACGGTACTTACGGAGTAGAGAGAATTAGACTAAAAGTGTGTATGTATGGTAAACAAAAACATGAATTTGCTTGCAATTTTACCAACACAAAGTAAACTTTAATCCATCTTTTACACGTTTATTTGCCTCTCTTTTCATTTTGACAGCTCCTCGATTGCAGGTGCTAGTTAGTATATATGCTCTGACCTAACCCTAATTATTAACATAAACAAACAAAAACACGAAATGTAGCTATAATGAGCTGAAACCAAAACTGACGATAGATACAAGCCATATGGCAGCAGCGCTTACTACCACACACATGACCATTAGTAGGCCGACTTTGCTGGCTAACTTACATGGCGTTATATGAAGAATTGTGGAGGTGCCAACAAAAATTCGAGGTTTTGTACGGTTTAGAGACGGATTTCTACAGTGAAATCAAGACGATCCGCGGAGAACACAATAGCGCTCCTAGTGAAGTGAAAATTATTTCAGTTCTTACACCCGTTTAGTTTTTATCGCCTTCCAAAGTGAATTTATAGGAGTTTGTTTACATCTCAACGCTGAGCTATCAGTCGAAGGTGCAAAACGTGTGCTTCATTTGCTCGTCTTGGAACGTTTAGGAGCACAATGGGCTATACAAGGTGAATTTATAGCATGCACGGAATGCGTTCGGCACGTTTTTTATTCGGAAAATAGTATATATGACGAAATATAAGCATTTGCTAATGCCGCAGTTGGGTGACAGCTACCGGATGCTTGTCCATAGTAGGCCGACTAATACATATGCAAATTGCTACCATATGGCTTGTATCCATCGTCAGTTTTGGCTGAAACCCTAAACTTAGTATCGAGAAACATAAAACAAAAATAACAACGAATAATCTAGACATTATTCAGCTTAGATTGCTCCCTGCCAGCTCGACCAGCCTCAATGAATGTAGCAAATGGGTATCTCCATTGGAATTGTTGGTCCCGTGAACTCAATTTCGGATATTGTATCTTCTTATCGGTGGCCCCTCTATACATGTGATAGATAGTTGGGACACCGCCAGAATCAAAAACATATCGATTCATGTCCAAATACAATATACCCGCCTGAAGGGTGGAACGGCTATGAAATCCAGGGGTTTTTGCTCACAGTAACAGAACTTGCAATATGACTCCGAAGAAGTTTAATATGAAGGTATCGAAATTGTCACTTTAATTGTTGTTTTAAAAACACGTACGCAACGAAAGCTTGACATAGAATTTGTTACTTATTTCGTGATGCAGATGAATCGATATGGCTCTGTTCATTATCGAGCTTCGAATTAACTCCAGTGCCGGACCTCTAACATCAAATTCGCTTAGTTATAGGATACCATAGCAATTGTGTAAAATGTTTTGATGAGATCAAAAATACTACTGCAATTTATGTATTTGGCCTCATCAATGTAGTTCGGTGGCTGTATGGCATTCGTAGTAGCAGATGTTGTACTACTTTACTTAACAAACCCATACTGATTGTGTTTAATATTTTCCCAAAAACTTTACTCAGCGGACTTGTTGAACTTATTGATATATAATTTCAAGTTAGGTTACTGCACCCTTAAATTGATTGATTGAATTTCTAAATTCGTTTTCGAGTGACTCTAGAACTTTATTTAGCATTTAACATTTTCTTTTAAACCGCAGTCACAAAATGTGCTTCATAGTGAAATTTAATTGATCCAAAAAGATAATTACAATATTTAATTTAAATTGCCAAGAAGATAACATATTTTAATTATCAAAACAGTTTAAATTGATTTCCGACATTCTACCGAGTATTTCATACTGTTATCAAAACCGAAAACGCCCCAGCCGCCGACAAATATAAATCACAGCAACGTAAACAAATAGATAACACGTGCTATCAGAGCTTCCTACGCTATCGAAAGCTTTTAACAAATAACAATAAAAACAACAGCATTAATATGTAATTTCCAGATCCAGATACATATGTACGCACTTTGAGCACTAAGCAAGCTCTTTTCATAATCTGTCACATTTCACCTTTGAATAACAGCTGAGTTCAGCTATTACGAGTGCACGCGCGTGCATTATACCTCGCCAATATTTCGCTTTTCAGCACAAAACTACTACTGACCTGTGGATTATCGCGAACATTTTGAAATTCTTTGACCATTTGGTGTAGCGTTGTTCCGCGATAGCGCATGATGCCCTTCAAAATCCGGTCCATTTTGCGCCAACAGAAACTTTTCAGCTGCGACCGAAAATTGATAACGCACTGTCGCGAATTTATTAATAAAACTATTCTAATAGGAAGCAAAAAGAATTTAGAATTAAAGCTTTTAACATTATATTAGAAATATCATTTTTCACTCTGATTTGTGATTTGTAATGCACGGCAAGCTTGCGATGCTACACTTTTAATTGTTTGAAAATGATTTTCAGCAAGACCAAATTAGCAAAATACCGATTTCTACACCGCACAAAGTTAGCTCAACAGCTGTTTCTATTACTCAGCGACTTGCTAGACACGCGAGCATGAAATAAAGCTATCGATATTAGGTGGAAACACATATTAAACACGATAATAGTTAAACTTTATGCTGGATGACGTCACATAAAAGCTTCATATGTGTCATATGAAAATATACGCAGACTGTTCGTGGTTTGTGTCTAAGGTGAAAACGGAAATGGTTGAAGTTGAACACAACCAGATTTTGATTTATCTTCCTTAAGAATGCCATTAAACGTGTTACTTTAATTAACTGAATTGAGCATTAGGATAACATATCCAGAGTTTGGTAATATTCTTAGCTACTACTCTACTATAATTTAATTTAGTTTTCAATGCAAATGTTAGTTCAGTCAGTCAGTCAATTCATAGAATACTAAATAAAGTAGTCAAAGTAATTACATGGTCTGGATAGAATGACACGCAGCAGTACTTTATACAGCCAAACAAAAAAATGTAGCATGGGGTAATCAACTCGATTCATTTGCTTGATTAGCATTATCAGTATCAATTTATATAAAACTTAAAGCAAATTTAAACATATGCGAACTAAGGCACTTGTAGTAATCGAGCAGTCACACTAGCACACTGCTCGAAAACCTTCCTATCTCCTATGCAAAAATTGCAATGGCAGAAAGACAGCGTGTGATCGTAAAATTCTGAAAGTACATGTTGAAAAGGGAATGCGAGATGGCCAAAAGATTTAATTCTCTGGTGAAGGTGATCAAGAACCCGGTCTTCAGCCTGGTGATATTATAACATAATTGTATTGGAGGAAAGAGAACATTCAGTTTTCATGCGTGCTGGCAATGATTTGGCTATGAAATGACCCATCCAATTAGGAGAGGCTCTATGTGGATTCCAAATGGTGATCAAAACTCTAGACCAAAGAGACTTGGTTATCACATCCCTGCCCGGTGAAGTAATTAAGAATGATCAGACAAAATGCATCATGGGTGAAGGCATGCCCATGTACAAGAATCCTTTCGAGAAAGGACGTTTAATTGTTCAGTTCCAAGTTGTTTTCCCAGATCGTATCAACCCAGAAATTGTTCCCACATTGGACGCATGCTTACCTCCACGACCAGTTGTAAATATTCCAATTGATGCTGAAGAATGTGATTTGGTTCATCTTGAACCAGAGCACGACAACCGACGGCAACATCGGAATGCATACGATGAAGATGATGATGCCGGCTATCATCATGGCCCGCGAGTACAGCAATGTGCAACTAGTTAGATAGAAACTTTGCTGTTAGGGATGTCACTTGACCTTAACGTAATTATTATGTTTCTTCTCTTTTTCCTATGTCTCCTTGTTTTCAAGGCGATCGAAGTTTTGTCACGGGATATTCATATTCATCGCAATCTTTATTTGTATTTATCTACGATAAATTTTCTGGAGTAAGATAATTGAACCAGGAATGAATAGCAAATTCATATCAATTTTCGTCATATATTTCCATAAACAAACCATCAATGACATCTTTGTAAAGTCTCAACAAGATTTCTAAAGTCAAAACTAAAATTGTAAATTCATCAATTAACCAAGAGAGTATAATAGAATATTTCATAACAAACATTAGCTGTATTCTCTTTATTTTCCATCGCTTACAATTTCTAAATCTAATTTTATTGTAATACTGGTTAATAAATATCTTTTTTGTTATAAATAAAAGTAACGCATTTCATTTGATTTTCCATTCCAACTCATAAATATTACGGAATTCATAAAATAGAGGATTCAAATAAATTCAATACACCAAAACTAGTAATGAGATTTAAATACCGTAAACTCTTCATATTACTGTATTCCAATGTTCGATTGTATTTGTTAAGTGTGTTGAATAACACAATTGTGCGGAAGAAAAAGAAATAAAAATAGAAAACCCAATGGAAATGAAATTTTTTTTAAGGACAAATCATGATTTTACGGGATTCCGTCGGGGGGAGGAAGTGTCTGCGGACTACGGGGAGTGCTAATTCCTACACTGGATAAGAACAACGTCTTACTCTTGAGAAAATAAGTCTCACTCTTTTCTTAAAAATGTTCTGCAATCCAATTATGACATAATTTGCTTAACAGAAACTTGGTTAACGGCGCATTTTAGTGATCGTGAATACTTCCATAATCAATACAATGTATTCAGACGTGACCGTGCAATCTATGACCGTGATAATATCAGGGGAGGTGGAATACTAATTGCGGTGCGACGAGAATTATGTGGCCGGCGTCGAGACGATTGGTGCTCAACCTTGAATTCCGAAGGATTGTGGCTGAGTCTAGAGTTAAGTACGACAAGTAATCACGGTCAATTGAGTTTCTCTGATGGATCAAGTGGGATGTACGGCTTTCAATCTCATAGTGGTGCCAAAACACATTTACGATTGCACTTAGCTTGTTGCTATTTTCCTCATAATAACAACCACTTCACACAATTGGATACTTTTTTTGATAATGCGTCTGTTATTATTAATAACAACTCTTGTGACAGTTTTCCGGTGTTAGGTGACTTTAACATTTCATACGCCAGTTGGCTTCCAGATAGAAATAACCGGCTGCGGATAGTTCACAATTACGATTCTAAAGCCATGTCACTATTTAATTTCATGAATATAAGTGAGCTTTATCAATACAATGCTTGTTTCAACAAAAATAATCGCATTTTAGACTAAGTACTAAGTAATTGTAATTGCAATGTTACTCCTAGCGCTTTTTCTCTTACTAGTGAAGACCAGCACCATAAAGCTCTCTATATTCAATTTTCTCTTCCAAATACAGTTTATTTAGCAGAGAAAAACCATCTCAAATATCAATTTCACAAAGCGAACTACTTTGAATTAAGTAGTCAATTATTGAAAATAAACTGGGAAACAGAACTCTCTAAATTAACTACTGATGATGCTGTCTCTTATTTCTATAGCACTCTATACAACTTGATGCATATCTATGTTCCAAAAAAAGGTGCACGTAAATAACAACTATCCACCCTGGTACAGTACTGCCCTAATTAAACTTATTCATAAAAAGCAAAAAGTACATGCATTGTGGAAAAAGGATGGCAACATTCGGGATTACCAATTTTTCGCTGAACTCCGTAGCCAAGAAAAACGTTTGCAAGTTTCATGTTATAATGACTACATCTTGTTAGCAGAAAAAAATATCATTTCGTCACCTAAATACTTTTGGTCTTATGTTAAATCGAAGCGTACCGTTAATAACAGTCCAGCCTATATGCAATTTTTAAATGAGAGTTCAAGCGATAGTGAGAAAATTGTAAATATGTTTAATGATTATTTTTATTCTGTTTTTGTCCCACAAACTGATAGTGCGTCTGCGAATCAAAGTAGCTCTTTGGCTTCCGCGGGAGTTGTTGAAGTTAGCACATTTGAAATATCGTTTGATAATGTATCTAAATTGTTAAGCGAAGTAGATATCAATAAAAGTGCAGGGGTAGATAACATTCATCCTTTATTCATCTCCAAATTGGCAAAAGATTTATCCGTACCTCTCACTATTTTATTCAGAAAATCATTGAGTAGTGGGATTTTTCCAGATGTTTGGAAGAAAGCACTTATCACCCCCATACCAAAAGGCGGAAACATACATGATGTAACACAATACCGACCTTTTTCAAAATTATGCATATTTGGTAAGATTTTCGAGAAGCTTGTTACAAACTTCATAAGTTCCTGTGCTCGTCAACATATAGCTCCTGAGCAACATGGTTTTCTTGCCGGTCGTAGTGTTAACACGGATCTCGTCTCCTATACAGACATCCTGTTTAACGCCCTTGATACAGGACACCAAGTAGACGCAGTATATTCAGATTTCTCTAAGGCTTTCGATAAAATAAATCATTCTCTATTGATTAAAAAATTATTCAAGATGGGGAATAAGCCAAGCAGTGGCAATGAAAGGATACTGTTCGAGATTTCTCAAAATTCCCTCTGGGATTCCTCAAGGATCCCATTTAGGACTGCTTCTATTTACGTTATATGTTAACGACATTGGATTTTGTTTTGAAAATTCTTGTTACTATATGTATGCAGATGATACTAAAATATTCAAAATCGTGCAAACCTCAACTGACTGTTGTAAACTGCAAGAAGACTTGGAAAGATTCGAACAGTACTGCAGTAATAATCAGTTATTTTTGAATGCGGATAAGTGTCACGCAATCACATTCACACGTAAAAGCAAACCTTTACTTTATAATTACAAAATCGCTGGAACTACATTAAAACATTCAAATACAGTCAAAGACCTAGGAGTAACTCTAGACTCCAAACTACAATTTAACCATCACATTGATAACATACTTACAACAGCATATAAAAGGCTGGGAATGATTCTAAAAGTATCTAAGCCCTTCAACAATATAGACGTATTAAAGATATTATTCAACTCATACGTACGTAGTATCCTGGAATTTGGCAGTGTAGTTTGGAACGCAGTACATATTGATCGATTGGAAAGGTTCCAAAATAAGTTTCTAAAAGCCTTAGACTACAAGTTTGCAACATTTTTACAGATTATAAGAGCAGTGCACTTGATATAATATTCAACCATTGAACATAAGGCGTAATTATCTTGACTCCTTGTTTTTATATAAAATTGTACATAATAACATTGACTCAACATTTCTTCTATAAAAAATCAACTTTAAAGTCCCTCGTAGCACCTCTCGTTTTAACCAAACTTTTTACATCACCGCTAGTAACACAAATTATGCCAGTAATGCATTCTTTAAGCGTGCCTGTGACCTTTTTAACAAACATTTGTGCGATATTGACATATTTCATTGTAATCTTCATGCTTTTAAAACAAATCAATTCTAAATTTAACAAGAAAATGCTAATAATTTTATACTTTGCAATGATTGTTTTTCGGTTACTCACTTCCTATCATAGTTTGCTCGATGATCCTTTATATTATATATAATTAAAAATGGAACCTTTAGGCCTGTTTGTATCTAAATTTTCAGTTATGATTTGTAATAAGGCTGTTTGAGTTCATAAAAAAAAATAAACTCAGTTAAAGATTTTTAATACTTAAAGTGGAAAATTCGGAGCTTATTTTTCGATAAAAGTTTTAACAGTTTGCGGATCGCGAACTATTGGATATAAACGGACTTCGCTTGCATCTATTATTTGGATTACTGGATTTCAATGCGATAGGATTGATTGGTTTAAGTGTAGAAAATATTGTGGAATATAAATAATTTAGAAAGAAAAGCAAAGTAAAAGCTAAGCGAATGTGAAATATCCCAAAATGTGTCTGTTTCGAACGATATTTTGACATTTATCATCGCTAACGGTTCTATTGAGTCGCTTTTATTTTCGGATGATAAGAGAGTGGGAAATTTTGCTCTAAGGAAGTGTTTGGATTCGAAAACACGAAGAAAGTATGGAATATCGGAACTTTTCATGGTGAAGAACTTTCGTGTGAAACAACATTTGGTTGAGCTTTCCGGCTAAAGTGCATTAAATCAAATAACTCAAGTGGCTAGGAGATCTAATAACAACTGTGATCAGAAATTCCATTTTCCAAGCGTGCGGTCATGTGTGTCTGTTGTTCCGATCGATTTTCTGTGATGCTGTTTAAGGAGATGTGAAATGGGAGATTGCATATTCGTCGGAGTAGAGCCTGCGGTCGTGATAAATTAAAAGAACCGTCATTTGGATGATGAAGACTTCTACACCCTATATGAAATTGATACTTATTGCTTATTCCCAGAAGCAAAAAGTAAATCGCTAGATGGAAAGGAGAGCGGCAAGTCAATTTTACTCTTTTTGTTTGAGACCAAAAGAGATAGCTGCAGCTATTGGCCGATGGTGACGATGATGAAGACGCTGTCGAATATAGACCTATAGTCGATGTTTCTAATGATGAAAACCTGTAGGAAGTTTGCCAAGGTTCTCTCAGATTGGATGCTTTGATTATTTGGCAATAAAGTGGTATATTTGTCTTCATAATGGCTTAATATTGGAATCTGAATTGCGCAAGCTAATACATTGGAGCACGACATTATCGAAACTTTAAGTGTTAATGTGTCATAATCTATAGCTTTGCCGCGTTTATTTTATCTAGAATTTAGCATTTAAAAAGAGTTACAGCTGTGCCCCCCCCATCTACGAGCGCTCGTTGTGGAGGATGAGTAAGTATCCTTTTTGTTTGCTTATGAACTATTTTTTGAAATTATCAAATATCTAGATGTTTTAATATTTTTTTAATCTTAAAACTTTTAACTATACAAAAATTATATATATATATATATATATATATATATATATATATATATATAATATAGATATATATATATATATATATATATATATATATATATATATATATATATATATATATATATATTGAAACGGTTTCGAAAAGAAAAATTTAAAACAACAGAAGTTATGGCATAGGCAATTGAACATTAAGATCATCTCATCGTTATGCTTATTTTGCACCATTTGAAATTTATTTAATTGCATCATTTTTAATGAATTCTACTTTTTTATTTAATTTATATTTTAGATATTTATATGTATGACCCGTATATTTATCTCAAATTTTGTCATGACTGTTAAACACATATGGTAGTTGCAAATAAGTAACGGAACTGATTTATCGGTTCGTTAAAGTAGTCGAGAAAAATTGTAAAAGATTTTTTTTAAGTATTTGCTTTTGATGTGGTTTTCATATAATTTATCGAGTTATCGCTAAAAATTGGGCAACTTTATTAGTGTTAGTTTGTGAAAGAAATACTCATATGGCACAGGTTGACGCGAGGCTTGTTAAAATTTAAAACAATAAGAAATAAAAATAGATGGAAATGATTAATTAAAATTATACCGTCGGTCTTTCCATTCCGTTTTTCCCGGACCGGGTATAGGACCCTCAACGAGGGTAGGCGGTTCAAGAAAATGGACTAGCCATCGGGCGTGCTCCACAGATTTGTAGTTTTCAGGGGCTCTTGCCGGGTTGAGTGGCCTTACGCTCGCGTGCCCTTTTATGGTATGGAATTATGTGATCTATAACATAAATCGGTCACATCTATATTTCTCTTTGGATGGGAAAGTTCATGCAAAGTATATTTGTATGAGTTTTCTACTCAAAAAGGAAATATATGGCCACGTCAACGTTTGGATTTTGATCCGGTTGGGCGGGTGCGAGGGGGCACCACATCCATCCGGATGCCCCACTCTTATTTGTGGGCCATAAGAATCTTCGGGTAATGACGAAGTCTCCCCAAGTCCGTTTGTTTTTTCCCGTTTGAACTTGTTCTCTGAACAAGCAATTTCCACCCTCAGTTAGTTACCTCCATTTTTCGACTTCGGTCGACGTTTTCTGAGACCCGAGAATTCGTGAATGCGAAATTCTTTTGTAGTTGGTCCTTGTGCTGGGGGGAATGAGCCCGCCCCGCGACACCGCAACGCTAGCCTGCCAGCTCATTCACGCGTCCCCGACAAGGCCAATCTCAGCGGATCTTAACATGCTCTTCCGCTGAGGCAGCAGACCATCGCTGCAGTCCTGAACGGACATATTCATACCCATTTTTCACTACACACTGAATGGCGGATCCTATGGGCATTCTAAATTTAAACATTTTACTTTCGACTTTTATTTACCACTTTGAGATATTTGAATTTTGGTTCAAATGAACATTAGGAGTTGGTAGAAGGACGTTAAGACGAATAGTGCGTGTGTAAATATAGATGAAATTGTAAAGTTTTTTCTTGGCTTTCATCGTTTTTTCCACTATTTCAGCATTCAATTTCAGATAAGGTGGTTTGTTTTTGTGTATTTGTGTATAGGTTTGCTACAACGCTGATTGTTTGCATTCATCTATAATTATCAATTTTTTACAGCTACATATGATTTGTAAGTAATAATAGAAATGTATACACAAAGTGTTGGGATTTTAATAAGAGTTATATAATATATAATAGAACCCCAGCGTCACATTTCAGATTTTTGTTTGATTTGTTTGTTTTGCGATTTCTCTACGATACTCTAAGGATGCGTGAATGCGCTAGCAGGCTAGAGTTGCGGAGTCGTGGAGCGGATTCTTTTCCCCAGCACAAGGAGCCACTACAAAAGAAATTTCGCATCCACGAATGTCAAGATTCAAAACATATCGACCGGAGTCGAGCCTGAGGTAACCAACTAAGGCATAAAAATTGCTGACTCAGAGGACAAACTGGGCCTGGAGAAAACAGACGGACTTAAGAGGACTTCGTCGTTCCCGACGATACATATGGCCCCCAAATAAGAGTGGGGCATCCAGGTGGAAGCGGTGCCCCCTCGCACCCTCTCCAACCGGATCAAGATCCAAATGTAAGCGTGGCCATATATTTTCTATTTAAGTGAAAAACTCATACAAACATAATTTGAACGAATTTTTCCTTTAAATGAAAAATAAATTTATTTCATAGTATTATTTGAGGGAATCACATAACCCTATGCCATAAATAAGCACGTGAGCGGAAGGTCACCTTACCCTGCAAGAGCACCTATGAACACGTAGTAAGGGGTGAGCTCACCCGATGGCTAGCTCATTATAGTGGAGGGGCCAGCCAACGTGGCGGGTCCCATACCCGGTCAGGTTTGAGATAAAAGGAAAGACCGAGGGTACTGTTTAATTCAACATTTTTTTTTATTTTTACTTCTTTTTTATCGCAAATTTCTATTCTTATTTGACTCAGTTTCTGACTACAGTAAATCAAAATCAATAATATTACATTAATCAAAAATAAAGTTTCAACTAAAAACCATTTAATTTCAACAGAGAAATGTAATAAAAAAATGATTATACCATTACAATGGCTTTAAATCTTTTATCACCGCTCACATTATTTCTTCTGTCTTTGTCATGAATTTTGTATTGAATCAGCCATGTTTGTTTTTAAATTTTTACTTTTGTTTTTTTAAAGTTCTATAGTGAATTATGAGAGTTTCAAAAAGTCCGTGAAGGACTGCAGCGATGTTCTGCTGCCTCGGTAGAAGAAGATGAAAATATCTGCCGAGAATGCCCTCGTCTGGGGACGCGTGAATGCGCTGGCAGGCTAGCATTGCGGTGTCGTGGGGTGGGTTCATTTCCCCAGCACGAGGACCCACTACAAAAAAATTTCGCACTCACGAATTTGGTGGTCAATCTATCACGAGGCGACCGAAGTCGCAAAAAGTGTAGATAACTACACCGAGAGAGAAAGTACTTGTTCCGAGAACAAGTGGAACCTGAAAAAAAGGCGGACTTGGGGTAACCTCGTCGTTACCCGACGAAGCTCATGGCCCACAAATGAAAGAAGGGCTACCGGGTGGTGATGGAGCCCCTTCGCACCCACCCAACCGGAATAAATCCATATTTTGTTGCAGTGGCCAGGTATTCCTCTTCTGAGTGGAAAACTCATACAACTTGACTTGTATAAGCTTTCCCATCAGAAGGGGAGTACCCCGGTGACCAATTTATGCCATAGAATTATGCAATTCGATTGCATAACTTTATGTCATAAAGAGGCACTCTGCTTGGGCGACTCAACCCGCGATGAAACAAGGGAAAAAAGGATTAAATTGCACCCGGCGGCTGGCTCATGGTTTTAGGGGGCAGCCTGCCACCGTACCGAGTCCTATACCCGGTCATATATATCGGAAAGGAAAGACCAAAATTGGAATTTACTCAAAAATTATTATTTCTATATAATCAAAAATTCTGTAAACATAACTCGACGATAAACAAATTCTTCATTATTATTCCATCTTTACTTTAATAATTTCAGTGTTCAGCATACGTCGCAGTTAAATAATTGCGTCGTTCTCTTGTGTAAGATTTATTTACTCTAACATGAATTCAAATTTCTTTTTTTTTTCAAAAATAATATTTTATAATAGAACCTTATTGTACAAATGGGATTATTACAAACCGAATTTTATGTGCTTTTTCATTTGCTTAGCGCAAGAGACCAACTGAAATTTAGGCCATTTAGTAAATAACGAACAACATGTGTTTAATAACATTTAAATACTAATTTATAAAAAAATAAAGTTAATTCAAAACAAAGGGCATACTCACCTACATGTCCGCGAGCGCTCGAGGAGATAGGTTATACGGTGTTGCCTTCATCTGGTTGGAGATTATTCATGGTAATAATGATAGATATTTACATTCAGAAAAGGTTACAATTATTATTATTAATGAAAACTTTGTGGCAAAACGGACATCTGAAGTGAATCTTCCGTCTCGCACTCTTTGTCAGACTGCTTCACGCGGAACTTTTGTCGGTATAACCCCTTCAAGCCACTAACCCCGTCTACATCCCTGAACTTGCTATCATCGCTTAGCGAGCAAATCGAAGATGCTGACGAATCTTCATCTGATAAGAAAGTATCAACGCCGGTGTATTCGACATATTTCTCTGATTCTACATAAAAACTACCCGATTCTGACCTTTCGAATTCAACATCATCTAAACTCCCTGATATATCGAACTGATCGCCGTCCGCATAGTTCTGCTTAATTGGCCGAAAATGGGTGCGATATGAAGTGAGTAAATTGTCAACATCATCCAGAGGAATTATTTACTGATGACTGCAACGAAACACCTGGGCAATCTGCAATAAATTAATAATTACAAATCAATCAGTCATATTTGATTAGTACTTATTCCAATTATAAAGATACTGCTTTAAATTAAGATTTGATTTTTATTAATAAAAAACATGGAAAACATAACTGTTAAACGAGAGGGGAAAACAACACTACAGCATCGAATAATTCCATCTGACTCCTTAACATTTGAACTGATAATAGTTCGATGATAACCAGCAGATCATATGAAGCACCAAACCTTACGTGAAGTGTACAAAGGAGCAGCCGCAATTTTGCGACAATGTCCATAATCTGATAGAGATTTCATCAGGTTTATGAAGCTCCCCATGCTTATTATACAGAAAGAGTCTGTGTCTTATTTTTTGGCAATATTTGGATTGCAAGCTTTCTTATACACTGCGCACTCCTAACTCTAGAGTTATTTTACTTCCACTAGAACTTTCGAGTTTTGCTTTGTCTACAGATATTGTAGCATGATCTACTTTTAGATACGATTCGAAACTGGTATGCAGACGATTTGGAACTAAGGGCGAGGAATCTCTTAACGATCAACAATTAAATAGGACTTACATTGGTTTGTGAAGGGCTTCAGAATTTTCAGTTTCGTTCGAATCCGGTGAGCTTAGGTCATGCTGAGAGTACGATGAAAGTGGTAATATGCAAGGAATTTTAGCAGTGGAATCTGGCATAGCAACTGACGATTCACAAATACGAACGTTGACAATTCACAGCTACAAACCCTTCATTTTCCGTTGGGATAACGTAAGCCTTCCTTTTGAAAAATTTACCCACAGTGTCAATATATAACCTACACTCCACCGGCCACTGTACACATGGGTAGATTTTATTTAATAGTTGGCTAACATTTTCTATGTCTTGATATCCCCAAAAATAGTTTAGAGGTTAAAACAGGACAAATTATGCACTGAAGTTTTTGAAGGCTATGACACTGTCGTCTGAAAATTTGTTCCACTTGAAAGACGTTCTATCCTATGACGGACTTTTGAGCTAGGTAATATGAAATAGGACGATTGCCGTGCACACAACGTGGTATTACAGCTTTCTTCCTCGGACAGTGAATGGATGCACCAAAACACGAAAAAGCTCTCCTGCCGATTAGTTTTCGGGCGCCAAAGTGATCCAAATTACCCGTACATAACCTTCCACTGGCACTTTTCGAGTGATTTTTTCCTTTGATAACAGTTATCACGTCTGTTAATTTATTGTCAGTCATAATTTACACCTGCTCTCTATGAGCTAATTTCACCAGTGGATAACCATACTTAACGTTTTTGTGCCATTTTCGTTTGTCGTAAAGAATTCGGTCATGGACGCGCGGATTGGTTCATGGTCTTATGCGCAATCACGTCCAAAGTTTCTTTTAAATGCACTTTAAACTCACAAACTTGATTTCTTCTCAAATGGAACTGGTTTTATTTTCTCTTCACCAATATTCCACACAGAATATGGGGACAAATCAAATGAACAGAAAAAAGTATTTTAGAAAATTCGAAAAACAATATAGCAAACTCCTATCTACACACTATTCGAGCTTCCGCTGAATTCCTCAAAAGCAAAAACCTTCTACACAATTAATTCTCCACCCGTCGACAATTTCACAAGAAATGATTGCGAAATGAAAACTTTTCTTATGGTAGCAGGACGATTCTCTTTTGCGATGTAAAATTTTCACGCGATTTCCATCGAGCAAGGAAACTTTCACCGAAAATCGCAGCACCAACTCCTGTTGGACGGAAATTTGTAGACGGTTTATTACTACGTGAGACTTTTCCTCGTCGGTGCTGCTGTTTGCACGGGAGAAATCAGATTGTGGTCACATACTGAAATTCTTCGGCATGCGGTTTTCATGAATCGCTTATGTACACAAAGTTAGCAGATTTCTAGAGGATAACATGAGTTCGCGGTAAAAAACAGACAGATTGAGCACTTCACAATTATTTCAGTAATGAACATGTTTCTTGAAGGCGTTTCTATGAAATATGTGGTATAAAACTTGAACAGGCTGTTACAAAACATCGCAAATATATCAGTAGATGTTCACTATATAGTAGTTTATAATATTAGCAAAGAAACCATCCAAAAATGAAAACAAACATTGCAAACTGATATAATGCTTGTCGGCGTGGCTCTCTCGACGTGTTCCTGTGGCAATCAAAAGCAGACTCCCGTAAATGTAAGATCCCGAACGATATTTGCGATGGTTTGGATGAGAAACTCAAGCATGCACGACAAAATGCACACTGGAAAGGGAACATGAACATGCATCAAACAAGCACTTCGCGGTAGTCGATTTACAGACGAGTTCACTTTTCCATGATACATGGCGATAATCCACTTGCCGCAACAACTGTATCCGTAAATGATAACTTTTTCCCTCTAATCCGTGTTGCCGCGCAAGTCATTCCTGACGTCCACCACACTTCGCGGTCAATATCAGACTCCCCCTTGTTACCAATCGTCACCTTGTGGGACCAGTCCCAACGGTAGTTCACGAGCCTTCCATCCACTTTCGATTGCATTGTGGTAGTGCAATAAACTGCGTTGTAAAGGGGTTGCCGTGTCCGAATTTTGATTGCAGATTTGAATTATTAAAGTAATGTAAGATAATAATATATTCTTCTTCTTAGCACTACAGCCCCTCTCGGGCCTTCACTTTCTGCAAATAGCGCTTCCAACAGTCTCGGTCCGTTGACCGCGTCCTCCAATTCTGAAATCTGAGCAACGATGAACTGTCTTCGTCGACCGAGTTAGACCAGCGTTTAATCGTTTTCCCCACTGGTCTTCGGCCTTCACTTCTCCCAACGAATACCTTTTTGGATATCCGTTGTTCGTCCATACGATTCATGTGGCCAGCCCATCGCAGCTTCCACAGTCTTATAATTTTTAAAACCTCGGGTTTGTCAAAAATTTCATATAGCTCATTGTTGTTTCGAATTCGCCATTGGTCCCCGTCTAGCTTCGCTCCGATTATTTGCCTCAATATATTTGAGGATGCTTGGGTTAGGGTCCATGTTTCACATCCATAGCATAACACAGGTCTTACCACAGATTTGTATACTTGGAGCTTTGTTTTCCTGTGTATGCAGCTGGTCTTTAAGATCTTCAATATGAATAAAGTATTTTATTTGCGAGTTGTATTTTTCAGCTTATTTCGTCTCTTTCATTGCCCGTTTTCGTTATTTTTGCACCAAAATACACAAATTCACTAATATTCTCGATACTCTATTCGCCAAGTGTGATATTTTGTGTATTTGAGGTATCTTTCCTCGACTGCGTCATGAGCTTTGTTTTATTCTCATTGATTTGTAGCCCTACTAGTTTTGCTTCGCTGCCGAGTTTCAGGAAGAGTTCTTTGGCAGTTGTTAATGACCGTGACAAAATGTTGATGTCGTCTGCAGGGGCTACTACTTGGCTCGACTTGTATAGTAATGTACGTCACGTATCTATATGTAGCTTCCTTATGACGTACTCCAGAGCCGAATTGAATAGCAATGGGGCCAGCCCATCTGCCTGCTTTAGCCCGATATTTGTGTCAAAAGCGTCGGTGAGTTGGTTATTGATGCGGACTTGGGAGGTCGTCGACGTCATTGTCATTTTGGTAAGATGGACTTATTTGTCTGGGATGCCAAAGCAAAGTATTATTTGGTACAGTACGTTACGATCAATACGGTTGTATGCTTGCTTGAAGTCAACGATAATTTGATGTACGTCTATGTTGAGCCCCCAGCATTTTCAAGTACCTGCTTGACTGTGAACAATTGGTCTATTGTTGGTCTACCTGCTCTAAAACCACCTTGATTTTATTTTTTAAGATTTTGGAAAATATTTTGTACGCCGTACAATATAATTGATTGGCTCCACTCTTTTGGCATATGTTCTTGTTGCCTAATGTGCTAGATGACTTTGCGAATAGCTTGATGAACACTACTGCCACCATATTTGATGAGCTCAAGTGGAATCTCATCAATGCCCGGCGCTTTATTATTTTTTTGGGCTTTGATGGCGGAACAAGCTTCATCCAGAGTTGGTGGAGCTAATGGAAGCTCTCAACAGACATCTAGAGTCTCCGATATTCTGGAGCTGTGCAGAGGATTAAGGAGGTTCTTGAAATATGATGCCCATCTTTCCTTAATCTTGGTTTCATCAGCGATGATATTGCCGATGTCATCATGACAGAGCGGGCTGATAACCAGGTTTCAGGCTTTTCACTACTTTGTATGCTTGTCTTGTGTTGTTGCTCGCTAAACTTACATCTATACTTCTCAATTGTTTGTCATAGTATTATCTTTTCTTAATCCTAATTATCTTATTCGCTACTCTTCTGAGATTTTCATAGTGTTCTCTCTTCGACCTGGTTTTCCTACATACGTATTCTTTGTACGCCTGATTCTTTTTATCTAACGCATTCTGGCACTCATCATCAAACCAATCATTTTTCTTGTGCCGAGCTTGATGATCGTCTGTTCTGCCATGCTCCTAATAGCCGCTTTCACGTCCATCCATAGCTCGTTACTCGTCTTTAACGATGCGGCTGATAAGATGGGAGCCAGCTGGTTGCCGAGTGTCTCCGTGAAATGTTTGGCCGCAGACGCCGTTTTAAGCCTTTTGATGTCAAATTTTCGTAGTGGGCTGGTCTTCGCAGAATATGCCTTTGGCATACGACATTGATAGGTTAATTTGATCAAGTAATGATCTGAGTTACAATTGGCTCCTCGGTATATACGGACGTGAAATATACTCGAGGCCCAACTTTGTTGGATCAGAACAAGGTCGATCTGGTTTTGTGTGTTGCCATCCGGTGATACCCAAGTCATTTTATGAACTTATCGATGTGGGAAGCGAGTCAAACGTATGACTAGATTTCTGCTACATGCATAGTCAATCAGGCGCTGGCCGTTGTCATTTGCGTCATCGTTCCCCGATGAGATAACTCATTGTCAACCTTAGCGTTGAAATCACCCAGAATCATTTTTGTGTCGTTTGTAGGCAATGAGTCGACCAGTCTTTCCTGGTAATTGTAGAATGTTTCCTTCGTCTCTTCGTCCATTTCTTCGGTCAGCGCGTGAACATTTATCAGCTAGATTTTGAAGAATTTTGCTTTTACACGGATCGCACACAACCATTCATTGACTGCCTTAAAATCAATAATGTGCGATTTGAACTCCCTATCCACAATTAATGCCACTCCAAATTCTCGTTTTTCAGTAGGCTTTCCACTTTTGAATATTGTGTTCAATCTCATAGCTTGAATATCATTCGCAGTCCAGTTCGTTTCCTGGATTGCCAGTATTTTTAATTGATACTGACTGGCCTGTTGTAAAAGGTCTTTAACAGCGCCAGGGTAATTGACTGATCTGACATTCCAGGATCCAATGACATAGTCCTGATTTCGTTTGCGAAGTCTTTGCCGTGAGTCCAATCCATTCTGAGGCTCATCTGCAGGTTTCGAAACATTTAAAGGTTTTCCAGGGATGGGGAGCTAGCCCGTTGCCCAACCTCCAATTCGGTGGCATGGTTATTATGTCAATTCCGTTATCAGGCGCGGAAGATTCGCCTTCACCCTCTTACGTCCTTACAAAGGAGGTGTAACTAGGATTTATTAGCAGAGCTGTAGATGTATTTACAGTTATTAGCATTTCTCGGCATTTAATGAAACATTATTGGAGAACCAGTAAACCCAATGTGCACCCCGATAGCATTTACTACCATTTAATTAGGGGGTTTGTGATGAGGAATAATAGAAGCTATGGGTTGGGGAAACAAGGGGTTCCCGCCTCTTTTCTCAAACGGGCTTGGGACCATCTAACGCGGAGTTAAACATAATAATAAGAAAAAAATAAAAAAATAAAAAAATGTTTTATAATTTATAACTATGAATGAAAGCAATGTAATTTTTCCCAAATCTGCAATTAATATTTCGGATAAGTGTTAGGAAGGTTTTCGAGCAGTTTGCTTGTGTGACTGCTCGATTACTACATGACACCAGCACTTGAACAAAACCCATTCAGCTTTGCCACACTTCGTCTGAAGCTCGTTGCTCGATATAATTTTCGGCATATATATACATGCATAGATATATATATATATATATATATATATATATATATATATATATACATATATATATATGCATATATACATATATATGAGTATGCATATATATATATATATATATATATATATATATATATATATATATATATATATATATATATATATATATATATATATATGCATATGTACATATATATGAGTATGCATATATATATATATATATATATATACATATATATATATATATATATATATATATATATATATATATATATATATATATATCTTCATCTATGGTGTAACAGCCCAAGCCGGGCTTTGGTCTCCAGGATTTATTTCGCCCAATCACGTTTCCGCGATATTGTTCTTAGTTGTTTTATAGAAACATACGCCGATCTGACTTCATCTACGGTCATGTTTTAATTTATTTGATGTTGGTGTTGATTGTCAGTCGTTTCTTTCTCCTGCACTTTTTTTAGCTTGCTGTCCAAGGTTTTTATATTGTTCTTCTTCGGCTTGAGTTGGTCGCTGGATGTATTCTTTATGCGCTTGTTCCCTTTTTTCGATCGCTTCCTTGCATTCTTCGTCGTACCAGTTGTTCCTAATTTTCTTTGGCTGGTGCCCCAAGACTTCTTCGGCTGCTTCTGTCAACGCATCTCTTATATATATACAGTGACTCCCAAAAAGATCCGCACAAGTAAGAAATTTTCCTCCTTTCTCATTTTATAAGTAAATTAAAAACGGGAAAATTTTTTTAAACATTTTATTATGAGCAGAACATAACAGTCTTACAGATCACATAAATAAAATAGTTTCTCACTTTAAATATACCGAAAATAGGAAATTCCATGAAAAAACAGAAAATATCCCCCAAAAAGATCCGCACAAAAGCTAAATTGTAAAAATAAACAAAAATTTTAGTAAGCTAGTATTTTGTTGCATGTCCGTTTTGTTCAATGTCACATTTGAATCGATTTGGCATACTGGAGATGATTCTCCGCAGGTATTCCACATCCATTTTCACCCATTCTTCGCGAAGCCTTTTCTCGAGCTCCTTTTTGAACAAATTGGCGTGCTATGAACTCTACGGTCCAATCCATCCCAGAGATTTTCAATGGGATTACAATCCGGTGACTGAGGAGGAGGATGAACCACTTTTGGACAATTATACAGCTGCCAATCTTGAACAATGCGTGCCTTATGTTTGGGATCATTGTTTTCGTAATATTTGAACGAATCCAAAATGCCCATTTTAGCAGCGCTTTTTCGCAAGTTTTCCTTCAAAATGGCTAAATATCGACGGAAATCCATGATACCATCTATAAATACTAATTCGCCAACACCACGAGTAGATACGCATCCCCAAGCCATCAAATTGCCACCTCCGTGCTTCACGGTAGTCCTGAAGTTAATTGGACTCAATTCTTCGTTGGGCTTGTGCCACACCATAACACGTCCATCCGAGCCAAAAACGTTGAATTTGCTTTCATCGGCAAAAATCACATCCTCCCAATAATTGACTTCCTTTAATATAAATTCTTTCGAGAAATTTAAACGCTTTTTTCTATTCACTTCGCTGATGAATGGTTTCTTCCGTGCAACACGTCCATTGTATTGAACATTTCTCAAAGCTCGTCGAACTGTTTCACATCCTACTTTTTTCTTAAATTCTGCGAACACTTCACTCACAATTTTTGGAGCACTCAGTTTTGGATTTTTTTTTTATTTTGCGGACGATAGAGCGTTCTTCAAGCGTCGTTAGAACCTTTGGGCGACCAGGACTATGCTTTAAGTCTATTCTGCCTTCCTCTTTATACCTCCGGAGAAAGTCGTAAACAGTTCTACGTTTCATGTTGAGGCTCAAACATATTTCTGCCACATTTTAACCTTCCATATGGTTAGAAACCACCAGCTGGATCTTCTCTGGAGACGTGTATTTGCCCATTTTAATTTAAAAAGGTCAACGTTTTTTAAGCTACGAACAACACGCGGTTTGTGATCAATATTAAATATGATCTGCTCGGATCTATTACGACTTTATCACTGAAGGCGATATGCTATAAAGAGGTCACTCAAATGTGTTGTTTTTACATAAAAATGCACATGTTTGCCCAAGTTTCCATGTTGTGCGGATCTTTTTGGGGCGTCATATTTTTGTGCTTCTTTTTTAATCCTTCGTTTTACATCTCATTTTGCGGTACATTTCCTATTTTTTTGAGTAAAACTATCGAGCTGATGTTTTGTTCAATTAATAATATTTCCTTATTCTTTTTGTGTCATGGATTGAAGCATAAATTGAAAAAGAAGCAACATTGCTTACTTGTGCGGATCTTTTTGGGAGTCACTGACTGGCAGCCATCTCGCTGAAACTGCGTATTTTTTCAGGTACCAGCTGGTGTCCACTGGGTTAAGAGTGCCTTCATTTTGATAGCCAAATCACCAGGCGAAGAAAAATGTGGTTCTTTCAGTTAGGACACCAGCACTTCTTAAGCATAAAATAGTTCCTAAATGTCAGCTTTTATACTGAAACTTAGCTCAAGTCTGCTTTTGGACACTTTTAGGACTTTATATCTACCATAGGTTCACGAAGTGGAGGTTGGTAACCTCCAAGCATTTTTGTTTAGAGTAGTAAGAGTCCACACAAATAAATTCAGTCTCTTAGCATAAAAGAATCGGTTGCTATTGTATACAACCCTACAATAAGGGAAGTTTTATTTTTGCCGAAAGATAGGCAATCTACACTAAAGTAGTTATATGCTCACTGATCATAGAACCCAATCTGAAGATTGTCTTCCCCATTATAATCCGGTCGACTGCTTCGCCAGAATACATGTGTGTGGAAGCACGCTGGAATTCATGTACATCAGGAATGTGTGCACTCATACGTTCGCAACATCCTACATTTTGGTGTTGTTTTCTGTTTGTAGTCTTTTTCGTGCACGAGTGGTCCGCGGTCCGTATTTCAGGTATACCGGCAAAGCTTACGGTATTTTCATTATGTGAAGTAGCAGTTAAAGCGGACCCCGCTCTGACTCGCTGCTATTGCTATTCTTCTTGGTGGTTCGCTTGATTCCTCCTCCTCTTCTTCGTGCTGCTTGATGGCTCATTGTGCTGCTTCTTATGGCTGAAGTATGCCCGGAAGTAGGTCACTTGCGATTTCGTGACCGACTTTTTGCCAAATTACCCGTTCGTATTGATGTTAATGGTAGGCACACGTATATACAGGTGCTAATTGAAAAATACGAGATGCGGAGCGATCGGAGCAAACACGAATTGGACGTTGTCCATATCTGCGCTAACATATGTATTTGTCCGATGAAATGAAAAGGAAGATGCTTTCCTAATTAAATTAGTGTGCGCAGTTCCGGGAATACGACTCTCATCTCCTGAAAGATACTATACTTAGAAGCAATTCCAAGAAGAACGTGGAACAACGAAAGAAGTTTCCATTTCATCACGGGACGTAATGCGCGAACCAGACATTCTCTGTGGGCCTTTTTGGCTGATGTCTATTTTCTGATTGTTGGTCGCCATCCAACCTACTGGGAAATAGCTATGACATGAGTGGTCCAGTCAAGCGCAAGTACCGTTAGGATTAAAATTTACATACAAAGTGTCGTGCAATACTGCTTTTGCTGCGACGGGGACGCGAGGTGGTCCGGCGCAGTGGATTCGGACTGGGTTGGCGGTTATGACTTATCTGGGTCAGAGTTGGCGTGGGTCTGCTTTTTGCTGCAGAGATCACTCAAGCGATGGTTAATCCTCTTTCCTAGGAAGTGCTTTTGGCTTGGATGCTGAGTGTTCCAACGACATTTAAATGATGTTAATGCACTTGGGCTAAATGGATTTGGAACCTTTGAGGTCGACTGATTTAAATCTTCGTTGGAGTTTTCGATGCAGTCGTATACATACTCGTACATACATATTACCTACATACATATACGCGAAAGGTGACTTTAAATTGGTGCAAGCTTGAAATTTTGGGATGATTTTCTACGAATTCGGAATCCTTTGGATATGTTTTGATGAGATTATTTCTTAAACAAGTTATCGTTTATATTGAAACATAATATTTCCAAGAACTTAGCGTGCAATTAGAAGCAACAAATGAAGTGGGCTGATGAACACTATTTATTTATTGCATATCAATCAACATTTACAGTGGGGAATACGATTAAAACTCAGGAACGATAAAAGATAAAGAAATTAGTAGTTTAAACAAGTCGAGCAGCAGGGGAGTACTCCTACCAGAAGGGATTTCTAAACCAATTAGTAACTCAAGCAACATCTTCTGAATATCAATATTTGACCCACAGACATATTCCATTAATTGAGTTCGAAAAATAAAAACTCGATTATCATGTATTTGAATTTGCCGCCATACTATTGCCAGTGTGTTGACCTCGTTTTTAAGTAGCCGTGATAACATATGAATGTTGAGAATCATTTCTAAAATTTTCATTAAAATTCCTTCATATCTGTAATATCCGCTGCAAACGTGTATCTCTCCAGTAACACATGTTCTAATTGGTAAATCTTCAATCGGTTGTAACTTAACTGCTTATGGCTCGATCGCTATGAAATTTTCAGGACACGTTCATCTGCTACTAAGAAACTATGGCGCCCATTGAGGCCTCTTCATTGATAAATAGTTTGTTGTTCCTAAACGGTTTTGGGCAAACAATGAAGATCTTCTCGTAACTCAGAATTATTTCGACGGTTATTATATCTTTTAATTCTTTTCAGTTGTTCTCATACAACTTAATTATTAAGTCCTCTCATCCTTTCTTCTGTCTTTTGTCTAAACGACTTAGAGGCAATTTTAAATTAATAAAATGTTATTTCAGTTTTATTTTTTTTTAGGTCTTTATATTTCCTTAGATAGTGGAGTGGGTATTCCATTTTGGTGACTGTTTGACCCTGATGTGTTTTGGAGAAATTATATTGAATAATATTCAATAATTGACTATCAGAGTTTGTCAGTTGCTGGAATGGAGTTGGATCCTAGTTAGTGAATAGCCTCTGAATGTACCATTGCCTAGTCGCCTCTTAGGATGGTATTCGTAGAGCGTTGGGGATTTTCGGTTCTTTGCTGACAGGATTCCAACACTCATTTGAGAAAAGCTGATCTTTTTGGTTGTTCACATTGTTTTACCAAAAGTCGGGAGTCTTCATGGTTTAATGCCGCGCAAGCAGGAACTCTTTAACCATGAAGAACATGAGTTTTTGTGTTATGAAGTAGTGTGAGGAACTAAACAGATGTAAGCTGTGATTGGTTTTGAGAGATTGCCTACTGAGCATGAATGTATATTTATGATATTGTTCTGCTCACTGGGTGATGTCTTAATATACCGACTACCGACAAAAAGTTTGGAAGCACCTGTAAATTTTGTGAAAAATTAGAATAAATCGACAATAGTCGCTTTAATCTATTTTTCAGTTCAAAATACAATTATTTTGAATTGTTCTACTGCATTTTGAATAATTGTTGCGGTCTTTATTCAAAGATATTGATGAAAATCACAAAACCAATAAAAATCATAATAACTTAATGTCACTTTGTTTAATTTGCTGAGCACCCTGCAATAATTTTTCTCGCGTCAAAGTTTATTGCAGGTTGAGATTACCAGCTGTCGTCTCCATTAAAAATAGTCGTTCATTAGTTGCACTCTGTGAACTTGATATTTTTTGATTTTCTGGTTGTTTAACGTGTGCTTTGTAAAGATATCGGTAATTTCTTTTATTTTGTGTTTAAAATGGGAAAAGGAAAACAATTATCAATTGAAACACGATCGGGTATTATTATTTTAAGAAGTGAAGGATACTCCGAAAGAGAAATTGCAAAAAAACTCAATATATCGCCTAAGGGAGTTCATTACACCCTTTCGAAACATCGAGAGACTGGCAGTTTGCTGGATAGAAAACGGAGCGGTCGGCCAAGAAGTACTTCTGCAGTGGAAGACAGATTTATAGCAACCACTTCCAAACGTAATCGTCGACTTACAGCACCCGATATCACCCGGCAGTTGAATAAAACGCGATTCAAAGATGTTACAATTTCTACAGTAAAGAATCGTCTTGCATCTGCTGGTCTGCGTGGCTGTGTAGCGGTAAAAAAAACATTATTACGGGAATACACAAAAAAAAAAACGACTGGAATGGGCAAAACAGTATCAACATTAGACAGTAGAACAGTGGAAAAGTTTTCTATGGACAGATGAGTCCAAATTTGAAATTTTTGGCTCTAATCGGTGAGTGTTTGTCCGCCGCAGGCCCCATGAACGAGTATCTGAAAGTTGCTTGGTATCATCGGTAAAAAACGGCGGTGGTAATGTTTTGGTCTGGGGGTGTTTTGCTGGAACAGTTGTCGGAGATCTTATCAAAATTGACGGAATTATGAGAAAGGAGCAGTATTTGCGAATCTTAAATGATTATGCTTTACCTTCAGGGACACGCATTGTGGATGAACCATTTGTGTTCCAACAAGATAATGACCCGAAACACACGGCTAGGATATGCAAAGCCTTTTTAGAGGAACAAGAAATGAATGGTTTTCTTGAACTGATGGTGTGGCCCCCGCAATCACCTGATCTATCGCCAATAGAAAAATTATGGGATGAGTTGGACCGAAAAGCTAAAGAACGTTTGCCGCAGAGTACTAATCAGCTGTGGCAATATCTGCAGGAAGCTTGGGAACAAATTGACGCCGAATATTTAAATAAATTACTAGCAAGAATGCCTAGCATCTACCAAGCTGCTATTAAGGCGAAGGGTAGTCACATCGATGAAAATCAATTATAGATTATGTTAGTGTTTGATAAAGAAGGATTTTGTTTCTTTTTTTATAGTTTGGGTTATGATTTAATTAAAAACATAATCGTTACTGTTAAATTAATTCTCTGTCTTTTATTATTTTTCAAATACCAATGTTATTTCAAGTGCTTCCAAACTTTTTGTCGGTAGTGTATATATAATATAGAAAAAAAAAATCTTTAGTAATATATTTTCAGACGGCTCTGGTATGGGAGATGAGCAATTTCAAACCTTATTAATTGATAAAATTAATTTATTTGAAACGAAGTTGTTAATTAATAATGTTACCTGACGGGCCATTAACCCGATTTCAATCTAAACAAATGGCAGAAAGTGGTGATGGAAATCGCTTGAATGATCCACAAGACCCAGAAGATCCAGAAGAGTATTCCCAGACTAACGGAGCTTCGGCAGAAAATGCTTCCAATAATGCTTCTGAAATTAATTTGCAAACTATGGGGAAAAGTTTGCAACTTTTGATGAGTCAAGCTTCTCAGTTGAGTGATGCTTTTCAGAAGCTTGCTTCATAGGAATATAATACCAGAATTACCTCACAAACAAATGTTACCGAAAAAAATAATAAAAAATCTTTTAGATCATCCAGCCCCCTGAACAAAAATCATATTAAATTCGATGCCACATCTCAGACTCCTCAAGTGAATGAGTTTTTATATAGAATAGAGCATCTTCGCCGTTCAGAAGGCATTAATGACTTACAGTGACGCCCAGAAAGATCCGCACAAGTAAAAAATGTTCCTTTTTTTCAATTTATGCTTCAATCCATGACACAAAAAGAATAAGGAAATATTATTAATTGAACAAAACATCAGCTCGATAGTTTTACTCAAAAAAATAGGAAATGTACGGCAAAATGAGAAGTAAAACGAAGGATTAAAAAAGAAGCACAAAAATATGACGCCCCAAAAAGATCCGCACAACATGGAAACTTGGGCAAACATGTGCATTTTTATGTAAAAAGAACACATTTGAGTGACCTCTTTATAGCATATCGCCTTCAGTGATAAAGTCGTAATAGATCCGAGCAGATCATATTTAATATTGATCACAAACCACATGTTGTTCGTAGCTTAAAAAAACGTTGTCCTTTTTAAATTAAAATGGGCAAATACACGTCTCCAGAGAAGATCCAGCTGGTGGTTTCTAACCATATGGAAGGTAAAAATGTGGCAGAAAAATTCGAGCCTCAACATGAAACGTAGAACTGTTTACGACATTCTCCGGAGGTATAAAGAGGAAGGTAGAAAAGACTTGAAGCATAGTCCTGGTCGCCCAAAGGCTCTAACGACGCTTGAAGAACGCTCTATCGTCCGGAAAATAAAAAAAAATCCAAAACTGAGTGCTCCAAAAATTGTGAGTGAATTGTTCGCAGAATTTAAGAAAAAAGTAGCGTGTGAAACAGTTCGACGAGCTTTGAGAAATGCTCAATACAATGGACGTGTTGCACGGAAGAAACCATTCATCAGCGAAGTGAATAGAAACAAGTTGGGTAGACAGACTTATGCTCATGTCAGAAGGGTTTTGTACTCAACTAACAAAATGCAGTAACCAGCAACGAATAAAATCAAGAAACATGTCAAAGACGATTTAATTGGAGAAAATGTGAAATTCGAGGATCATACTATTATTAACAAAGTTGAACGAATTTTGACTTCTGAGGTATTTGTTATAGTTATACCCATAAATATCTCCTTTGATATTTTTTTCAGATTTTTTAGATCACTGGTGTCCATTCGCGAGGGAGGAAACACATTTTTCATGTATTTCCCCCCTGTGCTCCCACTGAAGCAAAAACTGTCAGTTTAAGAACTGTTTTGAAAAGCTCTCATAGAGAACTTTCAGTTGATACTCATATCGGCTACCTATCATGAAATTTTTTTTCAGGGGCCACTCCTCTGTACTGTAATCATCGATTCATGGCCTATTTTTTCGAATCTTAGAATGGTTACAAAGCCCTTTTGCTAGGAGCTCTCGCCTGCCTCTTCGACTTGTTTCAATTGTATGTACTCATCTTCATGATACCTATCATTCCTGAAATTTTCATGCAAATTCTAGCAAAGCTGTAGTGTCTAAGTCGGTAAAAAGCGCATATGGCTCCATAGCAATATGTTTCCATAGTAATACAGGGCATATTGCTCCATAGTAATACACGAAAATTCAAATCGGTATAACTTCGGTAAATACTATTCGATCTTTATGAAACTTTCCGAAAAGATCAATCTTATAAATAATCATCTCTTTGCTAAATTTTATTGAGTTTAAGGGTACCGTTTGCATTTTATTCAAGAAAACAGAAAATCGATAAATCATACTATTACTAACAAAGTTGAGTGAATTTCGACTTCTCATGCATTTGTTGTTGTTGTACTCATTAAGGCCTACATTCATGATTTTTTTCAGATTTTTCGGATGGAAGGTGTCCAATCGCGAGGGGGGGTACGCGAAAAGTTTGTACATTTCCCCTTCCCCTGCCCCCCTCGGTACTTATAAGACAATTTTAAGACCTGTTTTGAAAAGATCTCATTGAAACCTTTCCAATGACACCCTACTCGACTACCAATGGTGAAATTTTTTTTTTGAGGGGTCACCCCCTTATATGGGGAGACCCCCCTTTAACGCCTTTGAAAAATTTTTCCACCCTTGAACTTTCAAGAGGTCACCATTTCTGACCTTTCTACAAAGTTTCATGGCTGTAGCCCTTATAGTTTCGGAGAAAAAGTGCTGTGACATACAGACGGACAGACGGACGGACGGACGGACAGACGGACACAGGTCGTGATTGCAATAGGGTTTTGTATTTTAGTACAATACCCTAAAAAGCGTTTAAATTTCGCTAAAGAATTTATATTAAGTCAATTATTGGGAGGATGTGATTTTTGCCGATGAAAGCAAATTCAACGTTTTTGGCTCGGATGGACGTGTTATAGTGTGGCGCAAGCTCAATGAAGAATTGAGTCCAATTAACCTCAGGACTACAGTGAAACACGGAGGTGGCAGTTTGATGGTTTGGGGATGCGTATCTACTCGTGGTGTTGGTGAATTAGTATTTACAGATGGTATCAGGGATTCCCGTCGATATTTAGCCATTTTGAAGGAAAATTTGCGAAAAAGCGCTGCTAAAATGGGTATTTTGGATTCATTCAAATATTACGAAAACAATGATCCCAAACATAAGGCACGCATTGTTCAAGAGTGGCAGCTGAATAATTGTCCAAAAGTAGTTCATCCTCCTCCTCAGTCACCGGATTGTAATCCCATTGAAAATCTCTGGGATGGATTGGACCGTAGAGTTCATAGCATGCCAATTTGTTCAAAAAAGGAGCTCGAGAAAAGGCTTCGCGAAGAATGGGTGAAAATGGATGTGGAATACCTGCGGAGAATCATCTCCAGTATGCCAAATCGATTAAAATGTGTCATTGAACAAAACGGACATGCAACAAAATACTAACCTACTAAAATTTTTGTTTATTTTTACAATTTAGCTCTTGTGCGGATCTTTTTGGGGGATATTTTCTGTTTTTTCATGGAATTTCCTATTTTGGGTATATTTAAAGTGAGAAACTATTTTATTTGTGTGATCTGTAAGACTGTTATGTTCTGCTAATAATAAAATGTTTAAAAAAAATTTCCCGTTTTTAATTGCCTTATAAAATGAGAAAGGGGGAAAATTTCTTACTTGTGCGGATCTTTTTGGGAGTCACTGTGTATAGGATAAATAATATCCATCGTTGCATGTTCGGAAAGGCCAGTACTTGGTACTGGCAGTATCATCGTCAAGCCTCCAACGTTTCCTGGTCTGATTTTTGCTTAGCAATCAAAGCCCGATTCAGCCAATGGAGTTCCGATTCGGAAATTTTACAAGCTATGGAAAGAAGAAGGCTAGGTGATCACGAGAGCAAAGATGATTATTTATCAGCTGCTGCTGATTTAAATCTTCAACATCAAAATCCAATACCTGATCAGGAATTCATCAGAATTTTACCTGCTAACTTGACTTCTTCAATGATGCAGCTATTGTTTGCTACAAATTGTCAAACTTTACATGAGTTAAGAACCAAGGGAAGGAAGCTGAATTTTTGTTGAGAAGATTTCATGCTAACTTAAAACCAGTATCTTCAAAATTTCATTCTTCTGAAGTACATCCTAATTCCGAAAAAGAACAGGTTGAAGATAATGTCGAAGCTATAGTAAATTTAGCCGAAAAACGACAGTTAAGATGTTGGAACTGTGACGAAACTGGTCACAAATTCCAAGATTGCTCCTCTCCAACTCGAAATCTATTTTGTTACAAATGTGGATTTACAGGAGTAGTCTCTACTAAATGTGCTCGATGTAAGGAAAACGAATTGAGAGGCCAGTTGAAACCTCGAACTGGTCCTCGTTAAACGATTCTCTTTCCAATCATTCATTTAAAATTAATAAAAGATCACTCAACTAAGATAATTTAGATCCTTTTCCAAATTCTAATCTTCACTCAACCTGTTCAGATCCTCCTTTATATTTAAAATTTTATAATGAACGGAAATTAAATTATGAAACTGTAAAATCCAAAATTTTTGGCAAGTCAAGAGAAAGCAAAATATCACGTTCTACTAAGCGGTTGAGGGATTGGCATCAAAGAAGAATTAAGAAAAAATTAATAATGGTAGAGAGCATTATACAAAAAACTAACGATGCCCGACCCTTCGCTAAAGTGTATTTCGGATCCGTTCCAGTTGAGGGTTTACTTGACAGTGGAGCTACCATTAGTTGTTTAGGTAACGGATTTGAAAAAGTCCTGTCAAAATTGGGAATAGCCTTACAACCAGTGGGTATTACCTTGTATTCTGCTGGAGGATTTAATCACTCTACCGTCGGATACTTTTTCACAAATATTACCCTTCGGAATATTACAAAACGTCTAAAAATATATGTAGTACCGTCTTTATGTCAGAAGTTATACTTGGGTGTGGACTTCTGGAGGAAGGTCAAGTTGGCGCCAGGAATTATTGAGTCACTTGACCTCAATCCTGTTGAGCCCTTAGTAGATCCTAAAGTTCATTTATTATCCTCTGAGGAAACTGATATGTTAGAACGGGTAAAGGACTCTTTTCCATCTTGTGTGAAATCGGGCTTGGGTCGTACTTCGTTAGAGACACATGTCATTGATGTTGGTGATGCTGTCCCCAATAAGCAACGACACTATCCGGTTTCTCGAGCCATTCTTAAACTGATGTATGGAGAACTGGATCGTATGTTATCTATGGATGTGATAGAGGAAAGCAACAGCGCATGGAATTCTCCTGTGGTTTTAATCAGGAAACCTGGCAAAGATAGACTTTGTTTGTATTCTCGCAGGGTGAATTAGGTTACCATCAAAGATTCTTATCCTCTCCCTCACATTGATGGACTACTTAGTCGTTTGCATGATACAAAATATATTTTCGCGATTGATTTAAAAGATGCTTTTTGGCAGATCCCTTTGGAAGAGAGCCTTCACAGTTCCTGGTCGACCTTTGTATCACTTTAAAGTGATGCCATTCGGCTTATGTAACGCCCCTCAATGCATGTGTCGACTAATTGATAAGTTTATGCGGTCTCTTTTACCACAAGATAGAGATAGGGTTTCGGTTTACCTGGATGACAAATTAGTTACCACTCCAGATTTTGAATCACATTTACTTTTGCTCTCTAAAGTTGCAGATTGTCATTTTTGTATGAAAGAAGTGAAATATTTGGGATTCATAGTCGAGGATGGTAAACTGAGAACGGATCGTGCTAAACTCACGGCCGTTAAAGAATTACCTACCCCTACTTCAGTCAAACAAACCCGAACATTACTTGGCATGACAGGATGGTATAGACGGTTTATTCCAAATTATGCGGCTCTAGCAGCCCCAATATCTGATTGCCTTAAGAAAATCCATAAAGGATTTCAGTGGACTGATGAGGCTGAAATCGCTTTTAACAAATTAAAAGAGGTCATGGTTTACGCTGCTGAGTTACATCACCCTGATTTCACCAAGCCTTTTATAATACAGTGTGATGCAAGTATGATCGGAGTAGGTGGCTTGTTATTACAAATTGGAGATGATGGTGAAGACAGACCCTTAGAATATGTCTCACAGAAGTTGAATGCTGCTCAACGCAACTATAGCATAACCGAATTGGAATGTTTAGCTGCTGTGATTTGCGTTCGTTAATTCTGAGCATATGTGGAGGGGTTTCCCTTCAAAATTATCACCGATCATGCAAGCTTAAAATGGCTGCTGAATCAAAAGGAATTAACTGGCAGACTAGCGCGATGGTCACTCAACTTACAGTCCTACGATTTTAACATTGAATATAGGAAGGGTAGTCAGAATGTAGTACCTGATGCTCTATCACGAGTATTTTGCGACGAATTACTTTCTGGCAGCGTTACTTCAGAAATAGATTTAAATTCCCCACATTTTCAAACGCCTGAATATTTAGACTTAATTGATCGAACTTCTCAAACTGCGGACCAATTCCCTGATGTATTGGTTTAAGACGGATTAGTATGGAAAAGAGGATTCACGGTAGACTCAGAGAAAAACCTTACTGAATCAAGGTGGAAATTGTGGATACCTATTTCTTATTCACAGATTTTGATAGAGAATGCTCATTGTCCTCCACTATGTGCGCATGGAGGTAGCATTACTTTTGGCCTGGTATGGTAACCCAAGTTGCAGATTTTGCCCGTGCCTGTGAAATATGTAAAGCCACGAAAGCCCCTAACGTGACTTTACGCCCACCAATGGGAGCTACACAAATCCCTCTTCGTCCGTGGCAACGTATTTATATAGACCTTTTAGGTCCTTATCCCCGCACTAAATCCGGTCATATATCAATTCTGATAGTTCTCGATGGATTTTCCAAATTTGTTACGGCTGAGTCTATTGTCCGATATTTAGAACAAGACATATTTCATGTTTTTGGGTCTCCTGAAACTCTGGTATCGAATAATGGAACTCAGTTCGTATCCAAACAGTTTACTAAATTGTTGGCTGAGTATGATGTTTATCATTTTAAAACAGCACTGTATTCGTCACAAAGTAATGCTTCAGAGAGAGACAACAGAACGGTTTTGACGGCCATTCGAGCCTATATCAAAAACGATCACAAAACTTGGGATCAGTATATAAGCGCGGTGGCTTGTGCTTTGCGATCTGCACATCATACATCAATTCGTACCACACCTTATAATGTTCTATTCGGTAATTCTATGATCACTCATGGAAATTCTTTTAAACTTCTGAAAAGCATAAATTCATTTAATGATCGTGATTACTATTCACTGAATCATAATGATAAATTAGAAGTAATTCGATCACTAGTAAATAAACACCTGTGTAAGGCCCAAGAAAAAGCTGCCCATTCATATAATTTACGATCCCGCCATCAAAGTTTTGAAGTTGGACAAACTGTTTGGCGTCGAAATTTTGCCTCTAGTGACGCTTCTAAGAATTTTACTCAAAAATTGGCTCTTAAATTTCTGAAGTCTCTAGTACTTGCCAGATTCGGAAGTTCAGTTTATACCTGGGCTGATGAAAATGGCAGATCAATTGATAATTTTTATGCGCAGGATATCAGACTAGGAACTTAATTACGAGGTTATTACTTCCTTGGTCAGGAATATTTATTATAAAATAATTTTTTTGTTTTGAGACTCTTTGTTTTCAGGGTCGAGGGTCGAGCCACACGTTACACCATTTTTTTTGTTGATATTGATTACTTTAATCTTCGTTTAAATACCCTTTTTTGGATTTCCTTTCGGTCCCGTTTACGCGAGTTTTTTAAAAAAAAACTTAAACGTGACCGGGGGTGTAACACGCTTTTCTTTGTTGATGGTTCACCATATACCTTAGTTTTCTAGTTTACAAAAAAAAACACTAAAATTTTTTTTTTAAACTGACATACATCACATTCTAAAGATTAGCATAGGCGAGATGATAGAAAAATAATGAGTCCGTTTTTCAATTTTTGTCAGAAGAACAAAAAAAAGGATAATTAATTAAAAAAGAGAATTTTTTTTTCTGGTTAGTGTTCTAAAGAGAATAAAAGTGAATAGGAGTTGATATTTTCAATTTGAGAATTAAAGAAGTGTTTGAGTAGGATCCCACTTCCCGGAAGAAAGAAAAGTATAATTGTTAATTGAGAAGTAACAAAAGAAGATTCGTGAAGAATAAGCAGAAAAGATTAGTTGGGGCAATTTTTTAGAGTTTTTTGAAAAGAAAAGTCCCAGAAGAAAATAAGTTACATCACGACGTCAATTTCTTATCGTCCTTGAAAAGAAGAAGATCCATAGGAATAATTTTACCAAGCAAATTATTTATCTTGTGTTATTGTTTTTTTAGAAGAAAAATATAACTTGGTGATCTTCTATCAAGGAAACCAGAGGCGAAGTATAAGGATAAAGAGTTGGTCGTGAAGACGACAATAAACACGGAGGCTCCCAAGTGCTGCTTTGTTACCGTGGTCAGACGTATTGTTCGGTGCGGAGAGTCCTAATACTGCTCGAGACTGCCTTGTATAGACTTCTCAGACCTTGATCACCAAACAAAGGGGACGTTCTAATCCCACGAAAATCAAGACACTTCCGCGTTCGCTTCGAGTCGGACTTTGTTGCTTTGGTTGACTGTTCTCAAAACATTTTATTTCTACAACTCTCGCCTAGTGGTGTGGTGTCAATTCCAATTCCGTGCAATCTACCCGCGATTTCGTTTAGAGGCTGAGTGATTACGAACCAGTGGAGCCAATTGACAAGTGTGGTGTATTTTTACGGGAACTTTCAACTTTCAGCGCATGCCCGTGTTCCTTGAGATGAAGCCGCGCCTGGCTGTCAGTACGTCACTGCCTTTCCCAAAGCACACGTTTGCCTTCCTTGTATACTTGGACACCTTCATGGCAAATGTCATCAAACGAATCTGAATTGAAAAGCAGAAGAAGATTTGTTGAAAAAGAAGAAAAGAGTCGGAATTAGAACATCGAGAAGAAGATTTTTTTCAATAATCTATGAAGAAGATCAATTTCAATTGGGATCCTAAGTAAGATTTTTTTTTGTTTTTGTTTTTTAACTGTCATAATCGATGAGCCAAAACTATCATAATTGATGAGCCAGAACTATCATAATTGATTAGCCAGAACTATCATAATTGATTAGCCAGAATTATCATAATATAATTAAATTTTAAATTAGGTTATTTGATTTTTTTTTAAATTTAATTATTGTATAAAAATATGTGTATATATATATATATATATATATATATATATATATATATATATATAAATACATATTATATTATATTTTATATAAACACATTGAACACTTTATTTTATTTATTAATACATATTTCAAGATGATAAGTATATAGTGGATCATGGGGTAAAATCTCTTAGGTGAGAGATGAATCACCTCCCTTACTATATGTCGATCTGACGAGTGATTCCCTTCGGTCGGTGACTCGAGTGGGTTTACCCATCTCACAAATGTAGTTGTTCCTTTGTGGATATTTTCTTTCTGAGTGATTAATTATTTTGACTGTCCTATTAATATTCAAAATTCAAAAACTGTAATAAAATCTTACGTGACTGGTGACACTTTTCCATTGTCCACATATAAAGTACCATTAACCCTCCCCTGAGAGTGAATTTTTAAGGGTACATATTTATACACAAAACGTAAAATTTGTACAATGAACATGTATATTCGCCTTATACTCAAAAATAACTACTTCCATAATTTTTTTCAGATTTTTTGGATCAATGATGTCCAATTGCAAAGGGGGACATACATTTTTCATGCATTTCCCCTCCTACTGCATTCATCGAAGTAGAAAGTGTCAGTTTGGAGCCTGTTTTGAAAAGATATCATCAACACCTTATATTTGTTACGCATATTGGCTACCTTTGGTAAAATTTTATTTTGAAGAGACACCTCCTATATGGGTGTATCTCTTTAAACACCTTTAAAAAATTGTTTTTGTAGTGAAAGTTTGAAGATTATACAACTTTTGACCTAGTTATTGAATTTAATGTTTCTTGCTGTAACGCAGCGATGGACGGACAGACAGAAAGTTCAAGATTTTAGAAGTTGAGCTCTTGGTATAACCACTGTATGTTAGTATACTTCCAAAGTAAACATACTCAATTTTCGGGTTTTTTCAAAACAGTTCCACATAACCCGAAAATTGAGTATGTTTAATTTGAAAGTATACTAAAATACATTGGTTATATCAAGAGCTCTATTTTATACTGTTCATGTCTCTTGCATTCCTGATTGAACAACGACGACGTTTCACATAAACAATAACACTATGTTACCTTTCATATTCTTCGATGAAGTAATAAAATAACTTATTTTTATCAGTAATTAACTCAATTGTTTATATAGCTCAATTCAACAAGTAGTATTGTTTTTCGAAAATTGTAGTTATTTAAAATTTATATAGTAAAAACACTGTATCTACTCCAAAACTACAACTTTATTTAAAAGATAGATATGACCATTTTGAGAGTAACTTGCTCTCTTCTTGAGTCCACTGATACTAAAATCAATGGCAATATAATTAGATCTTAAATGCTGCATGATTTTAAGGTAGTAAAAGGTTTTAAACAATCATCAAATTTAAGAAAACCCAATTTTAAAGACATAGTAATGATCGAACATTAAATGAGATATTGAGTGAAAGTACAATTAAAGGTAAAAGAATAATGGAATATTTAAGTAATTAGCTAATTAGGGTGAGCTCCGGTTCCTTTTAGCTAGTCTCTTAATTAACTTCGATGGACGTTTGTGTTCATACGTGTTTGGGGGTCTTGCTGCATTATGTAGAGGCTCTCCCAAGCGTCCAATGTATAAGGTCAGTTGACATACTTCAGAAGTTGAAGGCTATCGTTTCCTATGCTGTGCCCATTTTCAGTTATATGTACTGCTACTGCCGATCGCACCGTATTGAGACCCCGTCTTTCCCCGGATTTCGCCTCTTTCATGTGTTCTTGAAATTGTGTAGTGATAAGTCGCTTGGTCTGACTGATATAGTATTTTTCACAACCATTACACTGAATTTGGTGAATGCCGCTCGTTTCATTACATTTCAGGGGGTCTTTTTCGTTGCCCAATAGATTTTTGAGGGACGCGTTTCTGGCGGTGTTTTCACTTTTCTGCAACATTAAAATTATAGGCCGCGAACCATAACACGTGACAGTGGTGTCGAAAAGTGAGAAAAAAAATTTCGAAAAGTGAAAACATTTAAATATTTTTAAACTGCACAGTTGTGAAATATAACGTGGAAACTGGTGGAAAAATAACCGAAACAATAAAAATGCCAGGAAACTTTCATCTAAAAATTGATCAATTGACCATATTGGAGCTGAAGGAGGAGTTGGAACTGCGGAACCTGGCCACACAAGGTACAAAGGCCATAGTGATTGCACGCTTGCGTGACGCGATCGAGTCGGAAGGCGTGAATCTGGATTCGGGTGAGCACTCAGATGCGGAAAAAGGGCCCAGAATGTGGAGAGGCACCAAAATCAATGGAGCCAGAAAATGCGCCAATGCAAATGTTAATGCTGATGTCATCCAGTCTGACTGCGAAGCTAGATGAACAATCAGCGAAGTTAAATGAACAGTCATCCAGTTCAACTGCGAAGCTAAATGAACAGTCACCTACTTTAACTGCAAAGCTAAGTGAACAGTCATCTAATTTAACTGCGAAGCTAAATGAACAATCAGCGAAGCAGACATCAAGGCAGACATCACACAGAAGCTGGAAAAACAGTCAACCGAAATATAAGCGGAGCTCGGTCATCTGAACAAACAAATTAAAGGCATCGAGGAAAAGGTTTAACCAGGTCGAGGAAAAGGTCAGCCAGGTCGAAGAGAGAATGAACCATGAGATGGAAAAAGTGAAAAAGAATTGGAAGCAGCGAAGGCAGTAGCAACCACTTCACCAGCCCCGCTTATAACCGCAGCGCAAAGCACATCCAGAAATGTGCAAGCACCAATATTCGATGGGCAAACGGTCTGGAGTATTTACAAGACCCAGTTTGAAGCTGCCACAAGGGCAAATCATTGGGATGAGCAGGAACGAGCAACTGCACTGATCCTTGTTCTAAGAGGCCCAGCTGCCGAGCTTTTGCAGACGATCCCCGTTGAATTGCACTCAAACCCGAATGCAATAATGAATGCGCTCGACACGCGTTATGGAGACGATCATTTAAAGCAGATTTATCGGTCGAAGCTAAGGTATTAGGTGCAGAAGTCTGGTGAAACCCTACAGCAGCTAGCCCAAGACATTGAGTGACTAGCACTTTTGGCTTACCCAGCCTACGACCCAGAACATCGAGATGATGCAGCGACAGAAGCATTCATCAGCGCACTAAAGGACCCGGAATTGCGACAAGCCGTGCGTTTAGCTCAAAAGCAAACGGTTAAGGACGCATTGGCTTACAGTCTGAACTTTGAGGCAGCGAAAAATGTGACTCGTACCACTGCCCGGGTTCGTGAGGTAGTGACAGATGAGTGCAGGTGTGAGCGCGTGGAAATTGAGCGAGACCCGCATGTAAATGGTGCGCCTAGATGCTGGAATTGCGGAGAGAAGGGGCACCTGCAAAGAGACTGCAAGAAGCGAAGAAAACCGAGCTATTGTCTAGGGTGTGCAGCTAGGAGGAGATCCAGACCGAGTCAGGAGCCCAGAATGAAAGCCCTTCAAACAGAGTGGTCGGGAAACATGTAAGAGCCAACTTTGTGGGGCAGAGGTTGGCTAGGAGGATCGACGTCCCCAGCACCACCATCACCGTGTCAAGACTACATCGTGGAGAAGCGAACTTATGCCTTCCGGGTCGAGTTGACGGCGAACGTTGCACCATAACAATCGACACTGGTGCAATCCGATCGATTATCTGACCAGACCTAGTTAGACAGCAACAACTTCACAAGGGCAGAATTTTCTCACTACCGGACAGCTACGGGAGAAACTGCACCTGTCGATGAAGAAGTCACCCTCCAGATACAGTTGGGAGACCTTGTGTTCCGACATAATTTTCTGGTCGCGAACATTATGGATGACTGCATTCTCAGAATGGATTTTCTGCGACCATATGGAATCACGTTTGATTTGGGCAAACGTGTATTGAACTGGTAGAATGTCGAAGTACTAATGGAGGATCCCAGCGTCCAAATTCCCAAGATGAATGTAGTGGTATGTACTGACACTGATGTACCGAATTCCTCCGAAAGCATTGTATGGGCCAAGCTTGATGGTGATTCTGGAGACCACCGATCTTATCTGATAGAGCCAACGAAGACGTCCGCATTGCGCGGTTTGATTGTAGGATGAAGCCTTGTAAGATCTTTAACGAACGGATACTTGCCGGTTAGAGCCCTTAACACCGCAGACTCAACCACGAGCATCAAAGCGGGAGAAGTCATCGGCAGCTGCCAGCCTGTTTCCACCATCACCTCTTTGGAAGCTACTCATGACCATCATTGGAAAAGGAGGCAAGACACAGACAAAGTCCGGAAATCCACGTCTGCAATGTTGAAGCAGGTCAAATTGCCAGTGCAGGTATCAGTGTGATACCCAGCAGTCGACTTCGCTCTATCCCCATGACTCCTGCTAACTACTCCAATGAACTAACTAACATTTACAAATAACGTGACATTGGCAAACATATTACACAGTATAAAAAAACAGGAACACCAACTGACTGAAACACATAAGTTAAGATACGTAGGCAAAAAGGGAAACAAGCTACCAAATTTCTTTAGGGGATACAAACTCCAAACTGCATTCAAAACTAATAACATTGAAAACAAGCTGAAGGATACATCAATATACAAGGACAGTGGCATATGCAAACTGAATTTATTACTCCCTTTTGTTTACGACGAGGTAGGCGGCTACGACGATGAAGATGATGAAGTCGTTGTTGTTGATGATGATGATGATGTTGGTGATTATGCTGATGATGTCGATGATGATGCTGATGATGCTGTTGCTGCTGATGTTGATGATATTGTTGACTACGAAGCAGTAGGAAGTGCCTAGGTTCTCTCATGTATGTTAATTCATGAGAAGTTAGAAGAGCGGCTCAAGCGAATTTCCCACTTTCTCGAAGGAATTGCTTGCGCCGCTGATATGTGGAATTGGCTGGCAGGTGAAGATTTCTCGTGAGACGAGGGTCTGTTTGTGCCATGAAGCGTGTGCTGATGTTGGGACGTTCTGAGCCGCCACAGTAACACCCTCCCCAATTACCTTTGCATGCACCGAAGGGAGTGAAAACATGACTCTCTTCTTGGATTGCTGAAGCGGTTGTTCCGGCAAAGTCTGCACTGGTTGAGCCGTTTTCGAGGGCAGCAGAGGTGGTGTTGAAGATGTCTGTGGAGGGGTTGAGTACGGCTGCTGTGTTGCTGGATGGGCATTGGATTGCTCCAGGTAGGCTGGTTTGAGTTGTTCGGTGGAGAGGGTTTTGGTGATGCCGTTTACGTCTATGACGTAGGTGCAGGCGTCGATACTTTTGATGACTCAATGAGGTCCGGAGTATGGCTGACCGAGTGGCTTTTTACAGCATCGATGCGGCAAAACACGTACTCACAGCTGGCTAGGTCTTTGAAAATGAATGTTTTGTGAACCGAGTGACTGGCTAACGGAGCGGGATGAATTGATTTGAAGAGGTGGCGTAAGTTGGTGACAAAATCTTGTGGGCCACCAGCTGGTGTGTTTTAAAGCGTAATGAACTCGCCCGTTACCCGAAGCGATGTGACAACAACTATTTCTGCAGGAGAGGCTTGCAGGTTCTCTTTGAATGAGGTTCGTAGACCCAGCAAGATCGGTGGAAGTGCCTGTAACCATGGTGTCTCCGGAACGCATTTTAACGCTGCTTTGAGGGTGCGGTGCATCCGTTTGACCATGCTATTGGCTTGAGGGTGGTATGGAGTGGTGTGGACGTGGTTGGTGCCCGATGTGATCTCCAGTGGCAGGCCAAATATTGATATCCAGTGGTCGAATAGTGCCCTAGTGACGGTGCTGGCTCTAATGCCACGCACTGGCACTACTTAAGGCCACTGTGTATAGCGGTCAATAATGGTGAGGCAGTTCTCGTAGCCTTCACATAGTGGCAGCTTGATCAAGTCGACCTGGATGTGGTTAAAGTGCCCATCCGGTGTCTTGAAATTTCCTAACTCGTCGCAGTTGTAGCGGTGAACCTTTGACAGTTGACACGGTATGCATTGCTTGGTCCACCGACACGTCTTTCTGCAGACTCGGCCAGAAGTATTTAAGAACTACGCGCTTCGAGGTGGCACGTCCAATTGGATGTGACAGTTGATGAACGATGTCGAAAGCCTGAAGGCGGAGCGCAACTGGCAGGTAAGGCTTAATGGTGCCGTTAAACTCCACATAGTACGCTGAGTAGCCATACAAAACCCGATGATGTAGTTTCAGACGGGTGCTCGCCAGAACGTGAGGCAACTAGTCGTCTGTATTCTGTGCTTCGCTGATGACTTTAGCTGTAATTGTAGCGGGTATTGTGACCATTTCTACACGTGAAAGTGCATCAGTGACGATATCGTAATCCCCTGGTGTGTATTCCACTCGCGAATCGAATTGGACAATGAAGTCTTGTTGCCTGCTTTGGTGGGGTGAGGCTTTGTCCGAGCGTTGCGTCAGAGCAAATATAAGTGGTCGGTGGTTGGTATAGATGATAAAGTGCCTTCCTTCCAAGATGCGCTGAAAGGACTTGATGGCAGCAAAGCTCGCAAGGAGCTCGCGGTCGTAGGCTGAGTAGCGTTGCTCAATTTCAGAAAGCGTCTTCGAGAAGAAATCCAACGGTACCCACGTCCCTTTGCCCCATTGTTGGTCCAAAGCCGTGCCGATAGCAGTGCTGGACGAGTCGGTATGGAGTGCCAGTGAGTGCGAAGACAAAAGAAAAGCTGACGTGGCTGCTTCGGCGATGTCTTGCTTGCACCGTTCAAAAGCGGCTTCAGCATCGGGTGTCCAGGTGAGAAGTGCTTTCTTTTTTGAACATCCTTTTAGCAGTTCCGATAGTGGCACTTGAGATTCAGCAGCGTCGATAAAAATTCAGCATCCTGAGAAAACGCCTCAGCTGGGATGAGTCGGCTGATTTGGGAAAAGATACTATGGCCTTCGTTTTGGGGGCTGGTGGTCGAAATCTAGTTTTGCAGACGTGGGATCCAGCAACGACAACCTTAGGAGCGTAGAAATTTGCCACCTGCAGCATGGAGAGAAGTTGCTCGCTGATTTGGTTCGTGGCTGACCAAGAACGCTAGGATATCGTCCTAATAGACTTCTTTTTCAACTTATTCAGCAGATAGTTTAGGGTCCACTGCATTGTTTGGGCTGCATTGCGTGGACCCAAAGGCAATCCCAGGAATTCATACAGTCCAAAGGGCGTGGTGACTGCCGTTTTACATACGTCTTCAGGAGCAACCGGAATTTGGTAGAAGGAACGCTGGAGGTTGATTACTGAAAAAAAAGTGCCGCTGGCCTCCAAAATCAAATCCTTGATGATGGGCAGTGAAAAACGGTCCGGTAGAGTTTGGGTGTTGAGTTGACGGAGATCTCCAGTAGCTCGCCAATGGCCATCGTCCTTGGGCAACATGTGCAGAGAACTGGCCCACTGGCTCGATGAGGGTCAAGTTATGCCTCTTTCCAGCAAAAAAGCGAACTCGGCTTTAGTTGCGGTGAGGCGTTTTCCCGCGAGGCGACGTGGTCTCGTGAAAACCGGTGGGCCTAACTATCTGATGGTGTGCTGGGAGGTCAGCGACCGAGGTTAATTTCCCGGGTTGTGCGGGTGCATCTTCGTATTTGGCGATTATCTCTTTGCACCGGTCTCCAGTGGTGTTCTTCACTTTAGTGATGGCACTTATAGTGTATATAGCTGGAGCTGGACCAAGGGCGAGAGGTTAGTGAGATTGTCCAAGAGGTGCTGGTTGTGCAGATTGATGAATAGACCATGGTGCTGTTTGGACATCTGCTATCATGAACGACCAGGAGAGTGGCTGGTGTAGCCCGAAATCTAGGGTAAGCTGCTGAGATCCAAAGGTAGTGATGGGCATACCATTGGCTGCCTGTAGCATGAGGCTCTGCTTACGAAGAGGCCTGGCAATGGAATGGCCTCGGGATGGTGGAGGTGGTGGAGCCGGAGCTTACCAAGAACCTGGTTTTCATGGTGTGGTCGGAGATATGAGGGCGTCTCTCTAAGATGTAGCTGGCGGCGTCCGCTGAGTACAGTGCCGACAAACCTAGTTGCCCGAGCACCTAGTAGTTTGGTCTAAAGCTGGGAAGGAACAAGGCGGCTAGCATCACATCCCTGGGGCCCCATGCTTGGCGTGATACCAGCAGTGTCCTGTGCGACTGTCTGGTCCAGGAGTGGCAGAGCGGCCTCGTCGTTGGCTTGTGTTTCTTGACGAGGACCACTCCCACAGTATGTTGGTGCAGGCGAGTGGTTGCTGAAACGCCTCTCGAGTCAAATTTGTTAGCTGTGTAATTGCCAGACGCAAGGCAGCTAACTCGGCAGCGACTTGGTCCGAAGAAAAACGCGAAGAGGTGTGATCAGATGAGGGTGTTATTGGGTGCATGGATGGTTGCACTGACGTGGCCATCACTCCCGGGTCCATGCCTTCTGCTTCGGCTCCGACAAACGCAAGCTCCTCTAGCGTCTGGTTTTTTATGAACAGAAGCATGCGGCGCGTTCGCTGAGGCAGGAGGTCTAGCCATCTGATATGGAGGACATCGTCGATAACCCGTGTGCCAGCGAGGGAACGCATATGCCGTAGGAGCTGAGAGCAGCTTATGTAGCTGCACACCAGGTGAGCCTGTGAGGCGGGTGACGATAGCTGCTTTGAGCGCTCTGGTGCTGCTCGGATGATGTCCGCTACATCCGTGATGGTTTCATGGCACAGCGATGATATCGTGTGATGGTACTTGGCTGCGTCCCTTAGCACTTTGTGCAGCTCGAATTGTGATTCCACCGGAAAGAACCACAACTCAGGACTAGCCCGCCAGAAGGATGGTAGCCTGCACTGGCTGACTACGTTTATCTCCTGAGCCAGTGGTAAACTCCCGGCTTGTAGCACCTCCTGAGGGAGACCACTTCGTCACCACTTAAAAGTAAAAATCCTTGTCTTTAGCTTTTACTTTACATTTATTTTTTACTCTTTGGAAATGACAGAATTTATTACTCCCTTTTGTTTACGACGAGTTAGTCGGCTACGACGATGAAGATGATGAATGATGATGTCGTGGTTGCTCATGATGAGTGATGATGTCGTTGTTGTTGATGATGATGATGTTGGTGATGATATCGATGGTGATGCTGATGATGTCGATGATGACGCTGATGATATTTTTGCTGCTGATGTTGATGATATTGTTGACTATGAACCAGTAGGAAGTTTGCCTAGGTTCTCTTGTGTGTGTTGATTCATGAGAAGCCACAAGAGCGGCTCAAGCAAATTTCCCACTTTCTCGAGGGAATCGCTTGCGCCGCTGATATATGGAATCTGTTTGCACCGTGAAGCGTGCGCTGACGTAGGGACGTTCCGAGTCACCACAAATAGGGAGAACAACACGGAAACTAACGACAAGATACAAAGAGCACTTACGATCTTTCTCACACAACAAGGAAGACTCCAATTATGCGACGCACCTACAAAACCACGAACATGAGCGTGATGTTATGACAAACTCCATGACATTGCTACACAAACAAAATAAGGGACTTAGACTTGACATCCTAGAAAGGCTTGGAATACATAAATATAGGAAAAGACGTCAACATTATCAACAAACAACTTATTACAATTTCCGATCCAATTTTCTCAGTACTTGACCACACTCTCTGACGAAAAAGGAAACGAAATACCACAATTCGGTTTCTATATGCGTACATTAAATTCATTTAATTAACGGAATATGATATCCCGTCCGTATATACAAGTATGTCTGTTCATTCTTTTTCGAGTGAAAACATATTAACTAGCATTTTTAAATAAAAGCCAGAAGTTAAATCTAATTATTAATTCTAGCGCCGAATTGCTCTTCAAACTGATTTTCAACAAAAATATTTATTTAACTCGTCGAGTACAAGGTTTTTCTGAATTATGATTATGCATTATGACGGTCAATCATAAACCGTAAATATGACAAACAATAATATTAATGATATCGTCAAAATCTTGACTCAAATTGCTATCATTTAGTGGCATGATCCAAGCTTCTCTAATTGATCATAAATGCAAAGACACGCATGTTAACTCCTTAATTTTCCGCTAGTGTTAACTTCAATTTAATTCAATTAAGATTAAGAGTAGATGTGAATATAACATGAGTGTATTTCTCGTTGTTTCAAATTTTGTTCAGCTACAATTGTTTGCTGATTTATTTTTGCATCTTATGGAAAATAACGAAACTTTCTTCTGGCCATTACTGCATTTGGCAAGGTGCTGGAGGCCGCACATGAGAATGCTGGAGGCCGTATGCGACCTCCAGGGCACCTGTTCGCCACCTAAGGTCTATAAGATTTTTGTGTAAATTTACACAACTACCGTCCAATGCGCCCGACATGTTCCAATTTAGGGTACCGTTAACAAAAATCTAAATTTAACATAATTTATTCTGCCGATTGTTTGGAAAAGTCTAATTTTTTGGAAAAACAGTAAACGTAATCGATTTCTTACATCTTGACGTCATTCATTTTAAAAAAAAATCCATTACGGGCTGATTTTGGAAAAAAGACATGCCTTCAAAATTAGTTAGTCTTCAATTTTACGTATACTCTGTTTAATCCAATCCTGAGTAAGGATAAATTAATCCTACTTCAAAGGAGACGAGAAAGTAGAATGTCCATATTAATGCACAAAAATATATGGGTCTGATGAGAAAATTTTTAAGACAGTCAAATTTTCGCTTCAACAAATTTTTTTCCATGTAACATATGTACATATTTCATTTACTGACAAAAATTCAAATTCAACCAAATACACGTGCTAATATCTAATCAATCTTTTATTGGTGCATACGAGTATATCGTCTCCTAAAGACAATCTGTAGTAACATCTTTCAGCGGAGTCTCTGGCATATGAGTTTACTGTTGATTATGTGTAAAATGAGAATTTTATTTCTGAAACCGGTAAGAAAACCTTCAACTTGGTCGCTTACGTTGAGGACGTACGGTATTGTGTGTAACCTTTCTCGGTGATGAGGTTGTTCAGATGTGATGAAATGCATGTTTATCTGGACTTATTTTAGGGATGGATGGTAAACCAAGAGTATCGATGAGCTAGTACCGTACAGTGGAAGAGAATTAATTTATTAATTTAAATATTTTTTAGTTTTGTTAATTTCAAATATGGTATTAGCTGTACATTTTAGGAAATCAAATATGGCTTCTGTTTACTTCTGTAGAGCAAATGATCTGAGAAAACCACTCAGGTTTAATTTTAATTATATATTTTCGTAGTTTTCAATGATGCCGACAATTAAAGTCTTCGGGATAAGTTTACCGTTTAACAAAACATTATAATGCCACATCAGTTAGGAGATGAACGGTCTGGTCTCCTAACTAATGTAGTATTATAATGTTTAGTCAAACTTTGAAATAAGTAAAGCAAAATATCATTAATATATATACGATATTTAACAATCGGTATATACGGCATCCATTTTCGGATAACTAGTGCCTTTAACAAATAAAAGATTAAATATATTCCTTACTGACACCAGTCAAGCCAGCTATACCCCACAATTATCGATGATGTTGAGAAATTCGATGTCTTCCCCTTTAAAAAAAATATATCATCTTTCTGGCGGTGTGAACAGACTCATCTTGTTGAAAAATCGGCGCAGTATCTGTTACAGCCATTAAACCGTCAAGTATCTGTTGTTTCATCAACTGTACATATCGATCAGTGATCATTTTGCTACTGATGAGCGCTAATTCCGACTGACCGTCAAACCTGATTGCATCCAAAATCATCTGTGAACGTGTCTAATTTGTAAAACACCTTACCGTAGTAGTTTAGGAATTAATGAGAAATTTTCAGGTGTTTAATCTTTTTTGCGTGAACTATATATATATATATATATATATATATATATATATATATATATATATATATATATATATATATATATATATATATATATATATATATATGTATATGTATATATATATATATATATATATATATATATATATATATATATATATATATATATATATATATATATATATATATATTGTCAGGGACAAAATGACAGTGGATGTCAGGGAATTGCTTTAATCAAAAGATAGCACCGCTTTGTTTCAGTAATGAATATTAACTATCCTTCACAAATTCACCTTAAAATATCTTTGACAATCATATCGTAGGATACGTTGTTCCTATGAACCGCTTGCTTGGTTCGACTCGACTCCACTAACTGAGTACCTCGCTACGGTGTTGCCAAGTTGGAGTTGACAGCTCGGCCCTCTTGACCAGAAATCGGCCCGATTTCTTTGTAGTATTCGTCATCATCATTAAAGTCGTAGGTTATCCAAATCTGGGCTGAGTCGGCACCATGGTTTCATTTTATCACTCGTGAACACGGGACTGAATTTTCGTTTCTGATCATCCTCAAGGCTTTTGATAACATAGCGATGGTTTTTCAAAACTTTGGCCACTTCATATGGCCCTCGTTATTTTGGTTCCAATTTATGGGACTCCGCGATTGCTATTGGTATGTTATGTATAACCACTAAATTGCCTTTTTCGTATAAAACAGGAGTCTTATGTTTCTTGTCGAATTTTATTTTCCATCGTTACTTTTCAGTCCTAATACGCTGTGCAGCCTCCTGCCGAATTTCACTTATCTACAGTTGATTATTGTCAACATCCCTCAAACGGAAATCAAAAACTATCTGATTAGGTGTGAATCCGATCGTCGAGTTGATTTGAGAATTTAGTACCCATTTTTTACAATCCCTCATCGAACATCGTAGATATGACAAAAATGATTGGTTAACGCGCTCAACTTGGCCGTTCGCACAGGCAACTTCACGTGATGAATATCATACGTTGCACAGTAATCCTCGAATTCTTTCGATGTAAATGCTGACCCTCGATCGTTTATAATACGGATTGGTAGTCCAAAGTATGACGTGATATCTCTCGGCAGGGTAACTACTGGTCGACTGTTGGTTGCTCTCGTGGCTCGAACCATTGTGAATTTATAGAAGCGGTCCGTTACAGCGATTATGTATAGATTGCCTTTGATACTCTTAGGAAATGGTCCTAAGTGATCAATATGCAATACATTAAAAGCTATAGGTTCAACTTGTTCATAAAACAAGCGACTTCGATTTTTCCTGCTGGTACTTTATTGAGACAACATTCCGGACATGAAGCAATGTACCACTTCACGTAGTTGCGCATTCGAGTAAACCAGAACAGTTCTTGTATCCTATGGACCGTTTTATCAACGCCAAAATGATCGGCATCGTCATGACAACTTTTTACTAGTCTCCAACGGACGGCTGATGGCACTACAAATTTAAGTTCGCCATTTATTTTTCGCAGCAATCTTCCTTTCTCAAGAGTGTAATCGCACTTTGATTGGGCAAATTGAGCTGATTTAATACTTCATCAACTAAATCCATAATTTCCTTTAGTTTCGGGTCCTGTCGCTGTAATGATATCAATCACACACATATTCCGGGAGTGTGGATGTTAGGGAATTGCTTTAATTGAAAGATAGCACCACTTTGTTTCAGTAATGAATATTAACTATCCTTCACAAATTCACCTTAAAATATCTTTGACAATCATATGACTGGATACGTTGTTCCTACGAACCGCTTGCTTAGTTCGACTCGGCTCCACTAACTGAGTACCTCACTGTGCTGTTGCCAAGCTGGAGTTGATTATATATATATATATATATATATATATATATATATATATATAAATATATAAATATATATATATATATATATATATATATATATAAATATATAAATATATATATATATATATATATATATATACATATATATGTATATATATATATATATATATATATATATATATATATATATATATAAATATATATATATATATATATATATATATATATATATATATATAAATATATATATATATATATATAAATATATATATATATATATATATATATATATATATATATATATATATATATATATATATATATATATATATATGCATATATCGAAAATTGTCAACTGACTCCGTTGCCCTATAACGGAATTGTAGAATCCTCGCGAATATGTATGTGGTTTTCGCAGGGGTCTAGACCACAAACATCAGAAGTACAAAGCAACACAAACCCTTTTGAAACCGAATCGTCACTTTTAATTTGCTTTTCATACTATAGAAAGAAAACCCGAATAGTCACTTCAGATTTGCTTATAATATTTTGACAATTAAACGAGGTCGGCTAACTAGTCAGGTTTGCTGAGCCGTAATGGAAATTTAGTTTGTATAAAAGCTTGCATAAGAACTATTAGTCAGCGCATGAACCATTCTGCTGCTGTAATCAGAATTGAATTGTACGGGAATAGGTAATAGAAAGAAGAAGAGACGGAGAAAATACTGACAAGAGGATTCGAAATACAATCGCTGAGTTAACTAGACGGGTTTTTTATTTGTCCGCGATTTTGTAAAGTCTTTAAAAAAGGCACAATTATACCTCAGGTGTGGGGTAACTACGAAAAGTGATGCACAAAAAAAAGTTTTGATAACGTGATGGTCAGATTAACAAATAACCAACTGTTGGAGGCACTTGCCACGGCGGGTGTGGATACGCTGCTGACAGCCACAGTGGCACAGCTGAGGTTCCTCTAGTATACACTCGAGCAAGGCGAGGGCGGAAGTTTTGCTGAAAGTGACGATTCTTTGGAACCAGATGACACACCTGCCGATAATCATTCACCCGAACCCGAATTTGAGGTTATAACACTTGGATGTAAACTCATTACTACGGCTGCCAAAAACCACTAGCAACACTGATGTTCCGTCTACGGCCCTGATCACGACAGTTGTTGCCACAACAGCCGCTTGTGAATCATCTTTTGCTACCCTGAAGACTACTCCGGCAACTACAGTTACTGATTGAACTGTTATAACCGATGTCCATAACTATGTTCCGATTTTTTCTATAACGTCCTCCCCCCGCAGCCACTGTTATTGTCGATGAAACCGCAGCACCTACGAAAATAACTGCTGTCCACGATGTTATTACCACCGCCCGTGTCCCTAAAGCTGCTATTTTGTCTCAACGAGCCCCCTTGGCTAACGAAGTCACCGAAGAAGAGGCCATTGAACGAGAAATTGCGATTTTGAAGAAAATGAAGGAACTAATCGAATTACAGTATGCGATTAGTCTACTCGAAGCAGGTAGTCAACCGACCCAGACTACGAGCACTGGACATATTGTTTTTAGTGATGTTGAATATGCGGTCAACAAATTCTGCGGCGATGACCACTATGATGTCCGGAGGTTCTTAGCCAATCGAGATAACTTTTTGGCAACCGCCAATACAGGTGATCACTTTAAGCTGTTATGCCTTCGATGTCTCCTCACGGGAGCTGCGAAATCCTTTCTCAGAAGCACTCGTACCACGGACTATGCAAACCTTTGAACAGAACTGATGACAGGATTTGGTCACACGTTCACTCAACAAGACGTCTACCGCCAGCTGGAAGCCTGTAGTTGGGATCAGAAGAACGAGAGGTGGCAAAGATATGTTCTCGAAATGCAAGCAATTGCAAAACCCCCCGGACTCACCGGAGTCGAATTAGTTAACCTCATCGTGGACGGCCAAAAGGTCCACAATACTGAAGCATACTCACTTCTGAGAGCACGCACTGTCCCACAGCTGAAGGAGTTACTTAAGCGTCACGAAAGGTGCATTCCATCTGCTTTAAAGTGTGTTGATAACACACGTGAAGTCACCGCAACTTCCCACCAATATGCTGCAAAATCCCGTGAACCTGCTATAGTGGTACCCAGATCAACTGCTGCAAAATCTGTCATTCCCGCTATCCTGGAAGAAACGCTACACTGTTTTAACTGCACCAGACGAGGCCACTATCAAAGTTCCTAACCTCACGAGAAGCGTGAACCAGGTTCATTCTTCAAATGTTGGGAGATTGGAGATCAACACCGAGGTTGCCCGAATCCAAAGAAAGTCATGAGAGTTATTCGCAACACCGCTGTCTACGTTAATGAACCGAAGAACGATAGTGCTATAACTGACAATGAAACTAATAGCGCCATCAGCGCAATTAATCTAGTATGTTAAATGTTGCTTTTACTTATAGTCAGGGAGAATACACAGAAATGGTAAAACTTTTGTCCTTTTTCGACACCAGTAGTCCAGTTAATTTTCGGTAAATTTCTCGAGAGAAATTTACCTATTGCGGAGAGCATCATATATATATATATATATATATATATATATATATATATATATATATATATATATATATATATATATATATATATATATGGGATATAACGAAATTTGTGACCACGCTAGAGGTTGCAATTTTGCTTCGATTTTCACCAAATTTTGAGGAAAGGTGTATTGGGTAATTATCTCGGTTAAGTTCGTGAACCAGCTATATCGGCCGGGCACAAACAAAATGGCGGCCATTTTAGACGAAAAATCGCGATTTCTGTTCTGACCAAAGAGTAGCTCCGATTTGGATGAAATTTAGTACAAAGGTTCATTGAAGTATGTGATGAATTTCACAATAAAAAATCCAAAGTCGGTACGGCGGAAACAAAATGGCGGCCGCTCAAATGTCGAAAAACGTGCAAAATTTTGTTGTTGTAATAGTGGTCAAAGCTTTCAACAGATTTTCATGGAATTCGGTAGTTTGATAGGAATTATAAGTATCTAAAGAATTACGTAAAAAAGCTGGAGGTCAGGTTGCAAAAAACAAAATGGCGGCCAGTTGAAGGTCGAAATTTCAAAGGCTTTTAAAAGTCGCAATTTTGATCCGACATATATGAAACTTGGTTTCAAGATAAACATTACTTACACCTACAGTCTTGGATATTTTGGTGATCATGCATGTGCAGATTTCAAAATGGCGGCCGTTTAAATAATTTTTTCATGTTTTTGTGGCCCTCTAGCGGTCACATTTTCCGACGGATTTTGATGAAACTTGAGATTATGAATCCCTGTACTATGTTCTTGTATTTCGCAGGAAATTATTAAAATTGAATGAAAAATAAAAAAGTTAAAAATTTAAAGCCCAATATTTTTAGCTGCGATTTTCTTTAAAAATTGAATTATTTTGCCCTGTCTAGGGTGAAACTCCTATTTGAACGAGATAGTACATTGATTGATGAGGTCCTAGCATACAAAGATTTAAAATAATCCAAAATCAAATGCATGCATTCAAAATGGCGGCCCCCAAAGGTCTGAAGGCAAGCGCAATTCGCTATTTTAGTGCCAACTGAAATAATGAATATTTTTCATTGAAACGTTTTAAATTACTTTACTTGAAGGAACTTATAAACCAGATCATTTTTAAGATATTGTAAAATATTTTTAACAATACCCTAAAAAATTATAAAATCGCAACTTGTCTGTCTGTCCGTCCCTCCGCCCGTTTGTTCGTGCGTCATAACAAGTTTTCTCGCAAACCACATGAGCTAGAATGAGGAAATTTTCTACGTAGGTCAAAAGTGGTGCCTCTTGAAATTTGTAGTGCTAGAAAATATTTTAAGGTATTTAAGGGGGTCTCCCCATACAGGCGGGTCTCCCCATACAGGCGGATGGCATACAATTTTTTTTATTTCTGTAGCCCTCTAGCAGCCAAGATTCTCAACAGATTCCGTTGAAACTTGAAATTATAAGTTATTAAGGCAAGTTAATTTAATTTGATTATGCAAATCGGAAGACAAATAAAACAGCATAATATTTTTAGCAGCCGATTTCAATAAAAATCGAAATGACGGCCCTCACAGTTCAGAAAAAAATTGAAATGTATATATTAATGGCAATGCAAGTGCTGATTAAACTTTTATGGAAATCTTTTGAAATTAACTATTCGAGCTATTTAAGCCTTTGTGTGGTTACCACTGTGAACTGTGTAAACAGCAGATGCGAGAAGGGCGAAACCGGTATTTATATGTTTACAACAATATGTAATCCATACGCATGCAACTCAATTTAATTAGCAAAATATTTGCGCCCCGATAAAAGGTTTCTAAAAACGAACGTGGCCAGATTTTTTTTATGTTAATAAATACCCATGTGGTACTACCAAAATTGCAGAAAGAAGTTTAGTAGTAGGCAAGCCAAACAGTTTTTCGAAACTTTACGCTACATACGAGAAATTTACCTTTCCGGCTGGTGCTGCCAACGGGGATTTTTTCAAACGATCTGCAGTCTCTCTATTCATTAGCAAAAGAACCTTCGATACGAGACTCCACGGCTTAGGAATTCCAACGATAAAAACGTATGGTAAGGTCGATGCCTATATTAAATTTCGTAGACAATGTAGAAAGATTCCTCTTTTAGTGATTCCAGATGAAGCAGTATCACTACGGAAAATCTTAGGCAGAAATTTCCTAGAGGAATTTAATATTTATCTTCATGAGTTCAAAGATTTTAATATCCAGAGCGTTTGAAAAAGACAAAAGTTATTTATGTGCCTTTAAACCGACAAATAATAAAGGATTAACCAGTCCATGTGTTAAATATGAGCCTCCTGAGAAAGTCACCTATGAATTTAACAATATTAGATCTACTGATAAAAATTCGGCCAACGCTGGTCCACCCATTAATAGTCAGACCGACAATAACTTTAAAACCTTGTCCGACCTTACCACGTTATCCCCAGATGACACAGAAACCCCTGAAATAAATATGTCACTGTGCAGAAATCACAGTGAAGCCCTTACAAGGACCATTTACGAAAACTATTTAAACCCAATGAATCTCACTGTAGCGCTCCATCACTATCAGACGAAAGTTCACCTAAATTATAACACTCCGTTTCAATGCACGCCATGAAGATTATCTTACCACGAGCAACCAGAAGTTCAGAAGATCACAGAAGAGCTACTAAAGAAGGGGATAATTAGACCCAGTAATTCCCCATACGCTTCTGCCATAGTCCTAGTTAGGAAGAAAAGCGGTCCATTGAGAATGATGTGGGCTACAGAGCCTTAAACAAACAGACCATACGAGACAACTTTCCGCTGCCACTTATAGCAGACTGCATTGATTATTTGGTAGGAAAGAAGTTCTTTTCAATTTAAAATCTGGGTAATCGGTTCCATCAAGTTAGAACGCCACCTTAATCTGTAAAATACACAGCATTCGTAACTCCAAACGGGCACTATGAATACTTGTGGATGCCTTTCGGACTGAAAAACGCTCCTGCTGTATTCCAGCGCTTTGTATGTGAAATGTTTAGAGAAATGCTCGAGTCTGGATTCATTGTCGTCTACATGGATGATATACCCATCGCAATTCCATCCCTTGAAGACCTTATTGAGCTGCTAGGTCGAGTCTTTAATCGTATTACCGAAAAGAACCTGTAGTTAAAATTGGGAAAGTGTAGATTTGCATTTGAAGAGATCGAGTGCCTCTGAAGCGCGTCCAATTGAGGCTCATATAAAAGTCATCAAGCAATATTGCATACCGAGAAACCAGAAGGAACTTAAGACCTACTAAGGACTGTTCTCCTTTTTTCGCAAGTTCAATCATTCTCAAAAGTAGCCAAACCGCTGTGATACCTTACCCCGCGTGGGTGTAGCTTTCGAATTAACTGACGAATGTAACGCGGCTTTCATTTAACTGCCCACTAAGTTAGCCGCTGCCCCATTATCAGCAGTTTATAATTTGAAACAAGTTGGGTAAACAGACCTACGCTCATTTCAGAAGGGTTTTGTATTCAATTTACAAAATGCAGTCACCAGATCGAATAAAATCAAGAAACATGTCAAAGACGATTTTATCGGAGAAAATATGAAATTCGATGATCATACTATTATTAACGAAGTTGAACAAATTTCGACTTCTAAGGTTTTTGTTATTGTTATACTCATAAATATCTCCCTTGATAATTATTCAGATATACATTCGCGAGGGAGGAAACACATTTTTCATGTATTTCCCCCCTGTGCCCCCACTGAAGCAAAAACTGACAGTTTAAGAACTGTTTTGAAAAGCTCCCATGTAAACTTTCATTTCATACTCATATCGGCTACGTTTGACGAATTTTTATTTTCAGGAGCCACTCTCCTGTACTGTTATCATCGATTAATGGCCAATTTTTTCGAATCCTAGAATGGTTACAAAGCCCTTTTGCTAGGAGCTCTCTCCCGCCTCCTTGCCTTGTTTTGCTTATGAGTATTAATTGTAGGTACTCATCTTCAGTCATTCATTAAATTGAATCAAGCGTTCAAAGCATTCACCTTAAACGTTGAAGTTGGGAAAAAAGAACTCAAAATTATTCAATCTTCGCATTTAAAACAGCCACTATTTTGTTTTACGATTACTGATACCACTAGCTGAACCGATTCTCAAAGATATTCATGACACCTATCATTCCTGAAATTTTCATGTTCCATAGCCATATGTTGCCATAGTAATAAATGCAGCGCATATTGTTCCATAGTAATACAGGAAAATTCAAACCACTGTAACTTCGCTAAATATGATTCAATCTTTATGAAACTTTCAAAATAGATTAATCTTATTAATAGCCATCTGTGTACTGAATTTCATTGAATTTAAGGGCACCGTTAAGATTTTATTCAAGAAAACATAAAATCGATAAATCATACTATTACTAACAAAGTTGAGTGAATTGCGACTTCTAACGTATTTGTTGTTGTTGTACTCATCAAGACCTACATTCTTGATTTTTTTCAGATTTTTCGGATCAGAGGTGTCCAATCGCGAGGGGGGACACAAATTTTTCGTGTATTTCCCCTCCCTGTGCGCCCCGCGAAGCAAACTTTGCCAAACAAAGACCTGTTTTGAAAAGTTCTCATCAAGACCTTTCATTTGATACCCATATCGGCCACCTTCAATGAAATTTTTTTTTCGGGGGGTCACTCCCCTATATGGGGAGACCCCCCTTAAATACCTTATAAATTTTTTTTTATATATTTTTTTTATATGAGAACACCACTTTACACCTACATACAAAATTTGATGTTTCTAGCTTAAGTAGTTTCCGAGGAAAACTGCTGTGACACACGGACGGACGGACGGACGGACGGACAGACAGACGGACAGACAGGACGCGATTTTAGAAGGGTTTTGTAAAATTATTTTATAAAACCCTGAAAAGAAACTGAACTTCACTGCGACGCTAGCCCTTCTGGCTACGGGGCAATATTGTTACAAAGGCAATTCAATAATAAGTTTAACCCTTTATTATTTTTTTCGAAAGTTACCATACCCGCTGAATCTTGTTATCACAGTTTCGAACTGGAGACGTTGGCCATTATCTATGCACTGAGGCACTTTCGAGTTTATTTAGAAGGCATAGCTTTGTAGGTAATAACAGATTGTAAACTCACAGACACTCACTCTTGACAAAAGATATGTAAAGCTAAGAATCAGCAGATGGGCCCTCAAGCTTGAGAATTATCATGACGCAATAGAGCACCAAAGCCGAGCATAAATGGGTCATGTAGATGCATCGAGCCGATGCTACACTTCTTCAAATCACGAATCAACAACTGACACTGAATCTAGAGCTACTATTTCAGATGCAAAACAGATGACGGATCCTTGGTGCGTCATTTGCGCTCTTAATCACGCTCAATTTGACTTATCCTTAGATCAATACCTCATTTCATAACTTTTTTATGGACTTTTGGTACACATTTGATTCACGGGAGACATGAGTTCGATACTCCTGTTTTTGTATTATCCCCAACCACTGCTTAGCATTCTGTGTGAGTGTTTTCCACTTTGAAGCCTCCATTATTAAGTTTTTCATTCATGAGTTGATCATCTAGGTTCGGTCCATTATTATGATCGAATTGCCCTTATCCGCACTCAGATAATAAACTGGTTTCGTTTTCAATTCCTTGGCTATTTCCTATTCCACGTTATTTTCCTTCTTCTCCCGACTTGTTTTGATCACCTCCATCGTTTGGTTTTTTAATTGTTCATGAATCTGATGCCTGCTTCCACGTCCAAAACGATATCCTCTACCGGGAGTGTTTTGCTATTTAGCGCATATTTGAGACCTTTATTGAGGAGACTCAGTTGCTCCTGTGTAAAGTTTTTGCTCGATGTACTTATAACGATTTATTTATAATGGTTCCAGGGCTCTCACTGATGCTTGTTCGGCATCATGATTCCCCATCAGTGGTTATAATTTCTTATCCAAGATTTTCCTTTTCCTAAGTTTCTCATAGTGCCTCGCACGTTGCACCTTCTCTAGTATGTTTCCTATGCCTCCATTTGTCTGGAACTGCTTGAAGACTGGTTGCTCAAACATGATAAAGCTCCCAATAGGAGAAAACAAATAAGATACTAAACTATAGTAGCCACCTTATGCATGAGCGAAAATTATTTTGTATTTCGAGGGAGATTTTACAAAGCGGCAGTCGAAGCAGCAATCGGTAACCCCCTCATCCCGATCTTAAGCGACATCTTTATGGACTGGCTGAGATGCAGCTTAAAAACAACGAGATAATTCCAACTACTTGGATCATGCACGTGGGTGACACCTTTACGGTGATCAAAAACAAGAAAGTGAAAAAACTTTTGGAGGTGCTGAACAATATACTGTAGTAATCGAGCTGTCGCCTAGGCAAACAACTAAACTAAAATAACACAAACGCTCGGTACTGAACGGATGAAAAAGGTTTTGCATGCAGTAATTGCGTCCTCGTAAACCGGCGTTTCAAATTTTACATTAAGTCGTGTAATTTCTGAGCGTATTTCCTCGAATTTTTGCGATGATATTAGCAATATTAGCCAATGCGTACTTTGCACCGTTTCTTAATGTGTGAATACTTGGAAAATTCTGTAAGAGTAGTGATTTGAGGGAGGAGGAATGTGCTTCTCGATGAGCGCTAATCAGAGGTATAAAGAATTAAACCAGAATGCGGTTTTGGAAAGATTCTTACGGCGCTTGGAGAGTGAAGTGTTACTTGTTATTTTTATCGACATGATGTAACAAGTGTGAAATGGTCGTTTTATGTTACCCAGGGGCTCATCGTCCGTTATGTGGAATATGTTTCTTGGGGTTTTTTTTATAAACTCCTTGTGGTGGATTATTTAAATGCGAAAATAAAAAGAGGATGCAGTGCCCCTATGATAATCATTGTGGCTAGTGAAAGCACCCGAACATTTATTTATATTTTTTTTACGTACGTTATGATACTGGCAAGTCTGAATGGAATTCAATTGTGGGCCTTACTCGCCAGATAACGTCGCCATCACATCAAAGGGTTTTAGTCATTTCATTAAGTGTCCGTCGAAACTAGCTTTATGCCACACGAGAACGCGTTTCTTCTACCGATCGCCATTTTTCTAAAGGCAGCTCAACTTTCGAGAGAGACGACATTCTATGCATTCACATCGGAGATGTACGTCTACCTCAAGTGTTAAACATCATTTCTTGCTACTGAAATCAGATTTTGCATCTCATACACCCCCTAAAACGGAGCGAATCAATATTTATGCTCAGAATTTAGTCACATATTTCGGACAGTATGCAATTAGACGATGTCATATCCTATAGCATCATGCAGTGAAAAAATAGAAAAAATTGAACATAACATAATAGTATTTCCTGTAACATCCTATAATAAACTTTATTTAAACGTTTTGAATGTGAGTACAATAACATAATTACAATAGCCTAAGATGTTAATCCTGTAACGTAGTTAAATGAATGTCAATACCAAATTCCAACGAAGCCGTAGAAAACTGCCTGTAGATGCTAATAGGCGCGGGACAAAAAAAGGGGGAACCTAACACGAATTTTTTTAGCCACTGCCTACACCTCAAGTGCTTGCGGACGTGTGTAAGTGATGTTGTATTTTTTTCCATTTTTCAAATAAATTTAAATTTGTTTGTAAGTTTTTATAATGCAAATTTTTTGAAAGATGAAAAATTACAAATTCGGGGTGGATTGTGTTGTGACGCAGTGCCTATTGAAATGGTTTTCATGCAAGTGTAGGAACTTCATTTTTTCTCGAATTCAATTTACATTTCTATTATACTAATGTGCATTATTCGGTAGTATATTTTCTATGAACATTTTTATAAGAATAGCAAACACGCCATAAAAGTCTAGTTAACCATAAAGAAAAATAAAACAAGTTGGGTAAACAGACCTACGCTCATGTCAGAAGGGTTTTGTATTCAATTTACAAAATGCAGTCACCAGATCGAATAAAATCAAGAAACATGTCAAAGACGATTTTATCGGAGAAAATATGAAATTCGATGATCATACTATTATTAACGAAGTTGAACAAATTTCGACTTCTAAGGTTTTTGTTATTGTTATACTAATAAATATCTCCCTTGATAATTATTCAGATATACATTCGCGAGGGAGGAAACACATTTTTCATGTATTTCCCCCCTGTGCCCCCACTGAAGCAAAAACTGACAGTTTAAGAACTGTTTTGAAAAGCTCCCATGTAAACTTTCATTTCATACTCATATCGGCTACGTTTGACGAATTTTTATTTTCAGGAGCCACTCTCCTGTACTGTTATCATCGATTAATGGCCAATTTTTTCGAATCCTAGAATGGTTACAAAGCCCTTTTGCTAGGAGCTCTCTCCCGCCTCCTTGCCTTGTTTTGCTTATGAGTATTAATTGTAGGTACTCATCTTCAGTCATTCATTAAATTGAATCAAGCGTTCAAAGCATTCACCTTAAACGTTGAAGTTGGGAAAAAAGAACTCAAAATTATTCAATCTTCGCATTTAAAACAGCCACTATTTTGTTTTACGATTACTGATACCACTAGCTGAACCGATTCTCAAAGATATTCATGACACCTATCATTCCTGAAATTTTCATGTTCCATAGCCATATGTTGCCATAGTAATAAATGCAGCGCATATTGTTCCATAGTAATACAGGAAAATTCAAACCACTGTAACTTCGCTAAATATGATTCAATCTTTATGAAACTTTCAAAATAGATTAATCTTATTAATAGCCATCTGTGTACTGAATTTCATTGAATTTAAGGGCACCGTTAAGATTTTATTCAAGAAAACATAAAATCGATAAATCATACTATTACTAACAAAGTTGAGTGAATTGCGACTTCTAACGTATTTGTTGTTGTTGTACTCATCAAGACCTACATCCTTGATTTTTTTCAGATTTTTCGGATCAGAGGTGTCCAATCGCGAGGGGGGGGGGGGACACAAATTTTTCGTGTATTTCCCCTCCCTGTGCGCCCCGCGAAGCAAACTTTGCCTGTTTTGAAAAGTTCTCATCAAGACCTTTCATTTGATACCCATATTGGCCACCTTCAATGAAATTTTTTTTTCGGGGGGTCACTCCCCTATATGGGGAGACCCCCCTTAAATACCTTATAAATTTTTTTTTTATATTTGAACTTTAAAGAGAACACCACTCTACACCTACATACAAAATTTGATGTTTCTAGCTTAAGTAGCTTCCGAGAAAAACTGCTGTGACACACGGACGGACGGACGGACGGACGGACAGACAGACGGACAGACGGACAGACGGACAGACAGGACGCGATTTTAGAAGGGTTTTGTAAAATTATTTTACAAAACCGTAAAAAAGGCTTTAGGGCAGCCATTCATTGTTGGATTGGTTTCTTTACTTGCGAATAAACCCAATTGTGGAATTTAAAATATTTTTTTTTGAGCACAGGCTTTTGAATTCTTCATTTACTGCTTAATTGCAAAAAAAAACTTGAAATAAAGTAAGTCCAATTCAGTGAAATCATACCTTAATTTTTATTTTGTTCAATAAGGAAAAAATGAATTGTTGAAAATACAAAAAAATCGGTCTCTCCATTTGGTTTTGTAAACCTGACCGGGTATAGGACCTGCCACATTGAATGGTCCCTCCACTGTAATGAGGTAGTGCTTTTAAAAACGTTACAGGTGCGCTCGCAAGGTATAGTGGCCTTCCGCTCGCGTCTCATTTACGGTATAGTATTATGTGATTCCATCACATCAGACTATAACATAACGTTAATTGCTTTCATTTGAGGGAAAAGTTCATGCGAACTATGTTTGCATAAATTTTTCATTCAAATAGAAAACTCTGGCCATGTTAACGCTGGATCTGATCCGGATGGGGGCGTGTGAGGGGTGCGCTTCCACCTGGATGCCCTGCTCTAATTTAGGGGCCATAAGTATCGTTGGTAAAGCCGAAATATTCCCAAGTCCCGTCTGTTTTCTCCAGGCCCCATTTGTTGTGTGCATTGGCAAATTCAACGCTTAGAAGGTTACCTCGGCCTCGATACCGGTTGATCCCTATTTGTATCTGTAAATTCGTAAATGCGAATTTTTTTTTGTAGTGGGTCCTTGTGCTGGGAAAAAGAACCCGTCCCACGACACCGCAGTGCTAGCCTGCCAGCGCATTCACGCGTCCTCAGACAAGGCCAATCTCAGAGAACACCACCATCCTCTCTCGCCGAGGCAGCAGACCATCGCTACATTCCTTTACGGACAATTTTATCTAGGCTTTACAATGGAGAAGGAGAAGAACGGCCAACTACCTTTCCTGGACATCAAAGTAATTAAGTGCTCGGGAAAAACATGAATTCAACATATGAGTGCACAGGATGAAAACGATCACACAAAAGACGCTACGCGTATAATATGATGATTCATCGGATGGTTATGGTAACAATGATGAACGAACGATTACAATTGGAGAAAGAATACATCATGGATACAATGATCAAAATTGGGTACAGCTGGAAAATAATCGAACAACAAATACGAAAAAATGCGCACAACAACCTTGAAAAAGCTCGGACGGATAATACGATGAACAGGAAACAGTTTGGCCTTTACGTAGTGATAGTATAGATTAAATGTCCGTGAAGTACTGCAGCGATGATCTGCTGCCTTAGTGGAAGAGGATGTTAAGATCCGCCAAGATTGGCCTTGTCTGGGGACGCGTGAATGCGCTGGCAGGTTAGCGTTGCTGTGTCATGGGGCGGGTTCTTTCCCCCTAGCACAAGGACCGACTATAAAAATATTTCATATTCACGAATTAAAAGGGTCGAATGCCGATCGACTGGTGTCGAGGCCGAGGTAACCTTCTAAGGGTTGCTAAGTTTGTTCGAAGAACAAATTGGGTTGAGCAAAAACGGACGGACTGGCGGAGACTTCATCGTTACCGACGATTCTTATGGCCCACAAAGAAGAGTGGGGTATCCAGATGGAGGTGGTGCCCCCTCGCACCCAATTGAGTCAAGACCCAAACGTAGACGTAGCCATGTATTTCCCATTTGAGTGAAAAACTCATATAAAGTACTTTGTATGATTCTTTTCTTCAAATGAGAAATACAAACGTAGTGTTATGTAATGAAATCACATAACCCTATATCATAAAAGGACACATGAGCGGAAGGCCACTCTACCCGGCAAGAGCCCCTGTTAACAACAAAAAATGGAGGAGTGCGCCTGATGGCTAGCCCATGTTATAGGGGAAGCCTGCCATCAATGCGGCTCCTTTACCTTGTCAGGTAAAACGAAATGGGAAAACTGAATTTGAAGTTCTAACAATTCATTATATTCATTTCTTTTGAGTATAAAAACTTTACTTTATAATAAGCTACACGTACAAAAATGATAATTCTTCAATTGAAGAAAAAGAAATCTACATTTAGGGAAGTATTAGCTATCTTCCAAACTATTTTTAAGAAAGAAATTAAGACAATTAATTTGGCAATAATACCTCTTGCAGTAGACAAACCATTGAAAAACCTTTCACTTAGCTTTTAATTCTGCCAAATGAAATGTCGTTGTCACGAAGTGATTGTAGCACAGGCTCGAGCAATGATGATTTTCATAGAAAGAGTAGGAACTTAAGTCCTTATTGAAGCTTGAGCAAGAATTTCCCATGGCAGAGGATGATTTTTAGTAATGCCTTCGCGGGTTTCGATTTGATTCCTATATAATTGAGCTTTTATCTCCTTTGATCCTCTCATGCCGTGATGGAAACAAGAAAACCAAATACAATTCAAATGTATAATTAGCGATTCACTGCGTAAGAGTTAACTTTTACCAATTTGAAATAACGATCACGATCCGTGGTCTTAACGCCACTACGTTTCATTAAAAAATAAGTCTATTCGGGCACTGTTACCTATGCGTAGATAAACGCTTCCGGCATCTGACGACTGAGCAACCACGCTTCAAGATATTCAATTAAATTCTCAAGCACTCCGTTCATGGAATTCAAAAAGTAACACCACTATACACTTCTACACAAAAAGTGACACATGCACTTATACTCACATAAGTTGCAGTCTTCATAACAGATATAATTTGCAATAATTACCGTTCTTGAAATGCCAGCCGTATTTTAATGTCCTCTTTGTGCGTGCAGCTCGAATAAATTGGTACTTTATCTAGAGGATCACATTGTGCTCTTCCTTTAACATGCCTATTTTACAAGCGCTATTGCAGCTTCTTATCTGAGAGTCGTTCAAGATTGTCCATTGTGCGATTCAATTTTATTTTATCTTGCGACTTTTCCTCCACTTTTTTACGTCCGACTTAAATGTCTAGTGGCCGATTGAAATTCCTATGAATTGGTAAATAGATCTTCCGCAAATCAAGCAATGCCGAGCACTTCCGCGTATTCCGCTCGACATTCGTCACACCCAGCTCACGGTTGGCTACCGGCAATCAAGACCATTGCAAACAAAAGTAATGTCCAACCTTTGCTCAACGCCACTTTGTATTCTTTTATTTGGCAGATTTAAAATTTTTAAAAACAAAATTGAACTGAAGTAAAGAAAAATGAAGAGGATTTTAAATAGTAATAAAAGTTAAATCTCATGACGCACATAATTAAAGGGAAACATTGAAATTTAATATAAAGAAAAACTAATATAAAATTACATTTAGTAATGGTAATAAGAAAGAAAACTATTTTACAAATTACGATTATGAATGTAAATAATTAAATATTTTTCTAAATCTGCCATTAAAATTTTGAATAGGAGATAGGAAGGTTTTCGAGTAGTTTTCTTGTGTGACTGCTCGATTACTACATTTACCAGTAGAGGATATAGCCTAGAAGTGGCGTTAGGATCAGGGAAGGAAGCGAGGAACAAGGAAGAAAAAGGAGTTATCTATAAGATAACTTACCGCAGTGCAATATGATTTATATCGGGCAAACAAAACGGTTAGCGATAATCAGGTGGCAAGAATATATCAAAGAAGTGGAACAAATTACCAAATGAGGTTCAATAGAAACGGCGGTAGCGAGGCATATAATTCAAGAAAACATTAAATTGCATAGGAAAATCTGGAAATAGCGCAGGAACCAGGAGATTGGAGGAAAGTAGATGCATGCAAAAATTTGTGAATATCGCGAGTCCCAAAAAAAAGGATGAAAACGGACATTGGTAACGGCTACAGTAACTTGACGAAGTTGGTGTGGGTCTAATAAGATAATTTTGTAATTGTAATAAGATGATTTTCTATAAAATTCTTTAGGTTAGTCACCTTAATCACCCTTGAAATAACTAAAGCCTTTAAAATAAACATTGTAAATTTAATGTTAAACAAATATATATTTCGGAGGTAAGAGTTCCTTCTTCTTCAGTGTTTTTTGTTACGGTTTAATTCCAAATAGTATCCGCTTTTTATATCCCTTACATTAGTTAGATTTTACCTGTTTTTGTCTTTGGGACCTATCAATTAACCTATGTCCTTAATTACATTTTATTATCACTGCTTAAGAGGTATCATTTATTGCTTTTCCCTTATTGAGTTTTTGTTTTTATTACTGCTATTATATTTCGTTTATTATATTTTAAATATTATTTAGATTTAATTTTAATTAGATCTAATATCCTTGAGTAACCATTGCCCAGATCTTCATTGAGCCGTGCGTTTTCCGGTTGTCGAATAATCCAAAGGCTCTCACATACGTCCAATTTCCGATTGTTGCTCACGTCTTGTATTACCTCTTGATCATCCCAATTGATTGCGTGATTAGTTTCTACAAAATGCTTGGTAACGGCGGACTTAGCTGTATCACTAGGTGTTTTCCTTGACTTTAGCTTCTCTGCTTCCTTGATATGTTCGCTGAACCTTGTTTTGACTGATCGCTTAGTTTGTCCAATGAACGATATCATGGCTGGCAAATAATTTTGTATATGCCACATTTTTCATACTTTTGCTTCTCATCCTTCGGTGTAGTCTGGATCTCATTTTGAATTTCGGGCTCATGGGTACCGCTGTTATGTCGACTTTCAGTGAACATATCAAGGAAGCAGAGAAGCTAAAGTCAAGGAAAACACCTGGTGATGCAGCTAAGTCCGCCGTTGCCAAGCGTATTGTAGAAACTAATCACGCAATCAATTGGGATGAGAGACGTGAGCAACAATCGGAAATTGGACGTATATGAGAGCTTTGGATTATTCGACAACCGGAAAACGCACGGCTCATTAAAGTTAAATCTAAATAATATTTAAAATATAATTAACGAATTATAATAGCAGTAATAAAAACAAAAACTCAATAAGGGAAAAGCAATAAATGATACCTCTTAAGCAGGGATAATAAAATCTAATTAAGGATATAGGTTAATTGATAGGTCTTAAAGACAAAAACAGGTAAAATCTAACTAATGTAAGGGATATAAAAAGCGGATACTATTTGGAATTAAACCATGACAAAAAATCCCCGTTGGCAGCACCAGCCGGAAAGGTAAATTTCTCGTATGTAGCGTAAGGTTTCGAAAAAGAAATTGGCTTACCTTCTTCTGGACTTCTTATTGCAATTTTTGTAGCACTACATGGGTATTTATTAACAGAATGGAACTGCCGCCGTTTGTATTTGAAGACCCTTCATAGAGGCGCAAATATTTTGCTAATTAAATTGAGTTTCACACGTATGGATCACATATTAAAAATCGGCGGGTAATAAATTGTTATAAACATATTTATACTCGTTTCGCCCTTCTCACATTTGCTCTTTATACATTTGACAGTGGTTGTCAAACAAAGGTGATAACTTTTTGGCTTAAATAGCTAAAATAGTTAATTTCAAAAGATTTCCATAAAAGTTTAATCAGCACTTGCATTGCCATTAATATATACATTTTCGATTCTTTTCTGAACCATCAGTGGCAGTTATTTTGAATTTTTATTAAAAACGGCTACTAAAATTATTAAGCCGTAAATTTTCGAATTTTTTATTTGTCATCCGATTTGCATAATTAAATTAAATTAACTTGCCTTAATAACTTAAAATTTCAAGTTTTATCGGAATCTGTTGAGAAACTTGGCTGCTAGAGGGCTACAGAAATAAAAAAAATGTTTATGTCACCCCCCTGTATGGGGAGACCCCCTTAAACACTTTAAAATATGTTCTTACACTGCAAATTTCAAGAGGCACCACTTTTGACCTACGTAGAAAATTTCCTCATTCTAGCTCATGTGGTTTGCGAGAAAACTTGTGACACACGAACAAACGGACGGACGGACAGACAGACAAGTCGCGATTTTATAATTTTTTAGGGTATTGTTAAAAATATTTTACAATATTTAAAAAATATTCTGATTTATAAATACGTTCAAGATAAGTCATTTAAAACGTTTCCATGAAAAAATTCATTATTTCAGTTGCTACTAAAATAGCGAATTGCGCTTGTTCCTGACCTTTGGGGGCCGCCATTTTGAATGCATGCATTTGATTTTGGACAATTTTAAATCTCTGTGGGCTAGGACCTCATCAATCAATGTGCCAAATCTCGTTCAAATCGGAGTTTCACTCTAGACAGGGCAAAATAGTTCAATTTTTAGTGAAAATGGCAGCTTAAAAATATTGGGTTTTAAATTTTCGACTTTTTTATTTTTCATTCAATTTTAATAGTTTTCTGCATCATACAAGAACAAAGTACAGAGATCCATAATCTCAAGTTTCATCAAAATCCGCTGGAAAATGTGACCGCTAGAGGGCCACAAAAATCTGAAAAAAACGCATATTTAAAACGCCGCCATTTTGAAATTTGCCCATGCATGATCACCAAAATATTAAAAATTGCAGATCTGAAAAACGCCTGTCTTGAAACCAAGTTTTATATATATCAAATTAAAATTGCGACTTTTAAAAGCCTTTGAAGTTTTGAGTTTTAACTGGCCGCCATTTTGTTTTTTGTGACCTGACCTCCAAATTCTTCACGCAATACTTTAGATACTTATAATATAATATCTTAATGCCGAATTTCATGAAAATCTGTTGAAAGCTTTGACCACTATTACAACAACAAAATTTTGCACGTTTTCCGACCTTTGAGGGACCGCCATTTTGTTTCTGCCGTACCGACTTTGGATTTTTTATTGTGAGATTCATCACATACATTCGTGAACCTTCGTACCAAATTTCATCCAAATCGGAGCTATACTTTGGTCAGAACAGAAATCACGATTTTTCGTCTAAAATGGCCGCCATTTTGTTTTTGCCCGGTCGATATAGCTGGTTCACGAACTTAACCGAGATATTAACCCAATACACTTTTTCTGAAAGTTTGGTGAAAATCGGAGCAAAATTGCAACCTCTAGCGTGGTCACAAATTTCGTTATATCCCATATATATATATATATATATATATATATGTATATATATATATATATATATATATATATATATATATATATATATATATATATATATATATATATATATATATATATATATATATATATATATATATACAGTCTTCCACAAAAGTCAAGGTACAGTGATAAATATCATGAAAATTGTTTGATATTTTTATTTAAAAAACCTATAGTGATAAAATTTTTTTGGTATTCCTTCAACTATAATCATTACACTTTAAATTCATGTAAAACAAAACGAAAATCTGTCGTATTAATATATTATTACATATGATGTGTTGGAAAGTCAATGAATGAAGTCCACAAAAGTCATGGTACACCTAAAGAAAAATGATACAAATTGTAATTATAGTCTTGCATAGTTATTTGAATTATACTTTTCTTAATATTTTGTCGGATATCCTTTCATCTGAATTACTGACTTCAGTTTTTAGGCATAGAATATACCAATTTTTTAAGTAAATTCGCTGCTGATTCTGGCCCACTCCTCCAATCTAACATCCTTAAGCTGCGCCTTGCTTGATATCACTCTTTTTCGGATTTTTGTCTCAAGCTCATTCCAAAGATGCTCTATAGGGTTCAAATCAGGGCTTTGAGGCGGTGTAGCAAGCATGCGAGTATTGTACAATAGCCACATTCGAACTTTATGCGCAGTGTGCTTAGGGTGATTGTCCTGTTGAAACAAGAAATCTTCTCGCATACCTAATTTGGCTGCACTTTGTTTCATGTTGTTTCGTAGAATCTCTCAATAAGAGTTCTGATCCATAGTATTTTCGATGAATGTCAGATTTCCAACTCCAGCAGCAGCCATGCAACCCCAAACCATAACACCACCGCCTCCATGTTTTACTGTTTTAATAGTGTTCTTGGGATTAAATGCTTCTCCTACTTTTCGCCAGACCCTCTTATGCCCATTTACACCAAATATACAAAATTTAGACTCATCCGAAAATAAAACATTATCCCAAAACGTTATTGGTTTGTCAATATATGCTTTTGCAAATGTTATTCTTTTTTGTTTGTTTATGGAACTTACAAGAGGTTTTCTTCTAGGCGTACGAGATGAAAATCCAGCTTCTACGACAGCTCTACGCACAGTTTCTGCGCTAACCTCCTTCTTATCATTAATTCCAAGAACATCGCAGATTTTTCTACAGCTTAAAAATGGATCTTGTTTTACCATTCGCGAAATTTTTCTCTTGTCCTTTGCACTTAGTTTAGATGGACGACCTGTTCGGGGCACATTTTCCACTCTATTTTCCTTCTTAAATCGATTTATCACTTTTTGAATGGTTGACCGACTTCGCAACACTAGTTCAGCTATTTCAGAATATGATTTGCTCTGATTTGAATGCAGATTAATAATTATTTCACGCTCCTTAATACTCAACTCCTTTCGACTCATTTTTTAAAAATTTTATTAAATAAAAGATACACCACGAATAGGGACGCGATATTAAAGACAGCGGCCTACGGTTGTTAACTCACTCTGATAATATGAACTTGGGGGATTCCCCTTTTTACAAATAACAGGGCATTTTCTGCAACTGTACCAAGACTTTTGTGGAGTAGAAAAGAGACATTGCCAACAAAAAATTATTGTCTTCAATGATCATTATTGCCGAATCCCTTTGAATTTATGAAAACTTAAATTCAACAGAACTCGTATTATTACCATTTCATAACTTTTGGTTTTCAAATATAAATATTGATTCAGTAATACAATTTTCAGTTACCGATTCTCTGTACCTTGACTTTTGTGGAAGACTGTATATATGATGCTCTCTGCAATACGTAAATTTCCCTCGAGAAATTTACCTAAAACACTGAAGAAGGAGGATCTCTTACCTCCGAAATACATATATATTTGTTTAACATTAAATTTACAATACTTGCGTTTTTCTGGAAGAGTCGGAGGAATATTTATTTGGAGAATTTTTTAAATGGCGCAAAAAACCGAGACAACTTAGTTGCCTTCTATCGACCTAAATAAACATGATTCAGAATACCCTCTGATGAGAGAGACAATTAGTCCCCGAAATATTGGTATCTGGCGGAAGAAAAAAAACAGTGCTTTTTAAGGAATATTTTTAATCTTTCAATCGGCACATAGTTTCTAAAGCCAATTAACTGTCTTCATTCCTACAGAAGCGCTCGTCAATTTGGACTGGTATCTATTATTCTGAGACTCTCCTCCGATTTTATGTACATATATTGATCGCGGGAACTATATAGATGGTAATTGCTAGTAAGAGGCAGTTCTTCACATTTATCTCTATTCAACTTCACACTGTTCCTTCGAGAACATAAACCCTTGGGAACTGAAGGGGAAGATAGTTAATACGAAAACATTTTCATATTTTAAAAGATAAAACTTTTTAAATTATGCATTATAAAACATTGATAAACTAAATAGAAAAGCCTACTGCAGAGGCATAGAATCATTTACAGGATGCCTGAGTTTGTCAATTGTTCCAAACCCTCCGAAGTATCTTAGTTTTTTTTGCACGTAGGAAACATTTATTCGAATATATAGAAATAAACATATTTATATTTCTCTGTTCACCCCTACATCGAACGACATTATGAACCAGCTATTTTATGCATGACGTTTGAAATTTTATCTTCGAAAGATATTCAACGAATCGTCGTTACCTGGGTCTGGTTAGGACAAGAGCCAAAGACGGATATGAAAAGACGGCTTGTTGGGCAGTATAGAGGTGTTACCAATGTCCTACATAATCCAGTAATAAATAAATGGATATAATGGCAAATATCATAAACTAGTAATGAATAAATCACAGAAAAGATACATTGACCAAATAAAAGACTTGGAAAACCTCATCTGATTAAGATGTTCCCGGAGGCGCGAAGCCGGCTAAAATTAGCCGCTCTCAAAGGTGTACTTCATACCTGAGCGGTGCAAACGATGGCGCAGCATACCACCAAGTACCAAGTAGAAGTACTTGCTGATCAAGCTGGCAGACAGACAGACATGGTCAAGGCGAGGTATTCACCAAACGAGCAAAGTCAGCGAACAAGATGAAGACCAGCATGGAGCCCAAGTTGAAGCGTAACATGTTTGACCTAAATTTTTAGGTTGCTTTTGGCCGGAGCCTGTAAGTGATCTCGAGTTTGAATTAATGTAGTCCAACTGGGTTTGGTTCCAACTCTGATTTTGCTACAGTTGCTCATAATCGTATATGAGTATTATTTTTGGCTTGATCCGTTTTTTGCCGTTCACTTTGCTCAAAGAATAATTGAAATCGTTGGGTGTAGACTTCATAGCATGAATAGCGACAGATAAATGAGCTGTTTGTGGTATTTTCCTCAAGTATGGACACTTTGCTGCAATAAAGGGTGTGGATAGCCTCAAGGTTCTTGTTTTGCTCCTTCGTACTTTTAGCCCAGAGCCCGACGTGATGCCAATCAGTCAGTAAATTCCATTCCTCCTGAGAAGAAAATGATGGTGGACTTTTTTACCCAAAATTTATGAAGAGGTTTAATATTGATCGGTGAAAGTAAAATTGATGGACAATTATTATTACCCTACTGCAAGAATTACGGGTTTGGATGCTTCTCGCTGTAACTGCTTCCAGTACTAAGAAGCTTTAGTTGAAAGTTTTTATGAAGAAAGTCAAGTCACTAAAATATTTAAGAAGCTTAAAATCGTTTCTTTTGATTGAAGAGTTTTGGGAAGAACATTTAATGTAGTGTTGTCTTCGTTTGAAAATTTCGCATATCATCGTCACCAAAAACACCGTACAAGAAACATTTAAGAAGTTTTAAATAAGTATTGTTTGAATAGTAACAAGAAGCATACATTTCAAGCGGTCTTTCAATTTAAAAACAGCTGATAACGCTTGTAATTTTATAATTATCAATAGCATCTAAAATTAGACTCCGTTCACTCTTCCGGTCCATTTACCATGGTGTTTAACATGAAGGACTTTACAAAAAATTGACATTGAATAGCTCCAAACAGCATCAATAGCTAGAAATATTCTTGGTTTGCTCTAAAATAAATTAGCTTCGATCCTGGGAAACATGCCGGAAAGGAAAAAGATATGTATACCTCTGGTTGGAGGAGAACAATTAAAATTGCAACTAAACGGTCATTTATGAAAGCCAGAGTGCGTTAAACAAGAAAACTTAGACGTTCGCCTAAAAAGTACTAGAAAATTCAAGACAAATTTATAGCTGAACACTAAACGCTGTAAAGGTAGAAGCAGTAGCATCATTGCTAACGACTATATGATTAAACGAAAATGTGCAATGCATTTCAAGGAACCCCTTAACATTGCTCAAAGCTGAGTAATATTGTAGCAAACCGAAATATTTAATGGGCCAACAAGGCCCCTCAAACTCTAGAAGAAATCAATTCTGCTAAAAAAGCGCAGGCATTTGTTTTTAATGTTTTCGAAATACGTCAAAAGCTTTAGTGAGACAGGATTTCACTGTGATAAGTTTATGAAAGCTACCATGCGTAACAAACGGAAGAAGGGTGACTACCTAAGAAGTGTTACTACCTAAAGAAAAGGATGCTCTGGTGGCGCTTTCACACCCGGTTAAGCTCGTCCGGGGACGGGCGTGGGAACGCCATTTACTTGCCTAATAGTTACATTCCATTCCCACAAACCTTCATTATATTAGCTGTAACCTAAGTTCCATAAGATATAATTTCATTCCAATTTAAATTTTCTGTTTCCCACAGACAGAATTCTTACGAATTCCGTCAGCATTTCCACTACGAGCACTTTACTTGAAATTAGAATTTATTTTGCTCAAGTGTCATTGCTCACCTTTTTGGTGCACTGTGCAACAATTACAATTGTGCAACAGATAGCAAATTTATAATATTGTTACATGTACAAATAATTCTGCGAGCTACTGTCGCAATTTTTTTCACAACCATTAAGAACATCAACAAAATTAATTTGCTCGAAACCACCAGAACCCACCAAGCATCAACATCTGAACGTGAGTCACTGCTCCATTCATTCACGCTGTTCGAAAGTTCCCGCTAATTCGCCAATGTACGAGAACTGGGTTGAATGACTACAGACCCTATATAAAGGCGAGCTGAATGAATGGGGGGAATCATTCATTAGAACCGCGATAGTAAGGTTATGAAGCGAATAGAAAAGCGATATTGTTCGAGTAATAGAAAAGTGATTTTCGTGATTGTGAAGTAATTTTAGACGACTATTGCGATAGTAATTTATGGACAAGTGAAAGTTAGAAAAGTGATTGTGCATTTGTAATTTAATTAAATAAACTCTTTTAATTTAATTTAAAAGACATTGCGTTTTCACTTTCCCGGAACATTAAAATTATTGGCCGCGAACCATAACACGCAACAGTGGTGTCAGAAGTGGGATAGAAAATTTTGGAAGTGAAAACGATGAAACATTTTTGAAGTGCACAATCAGTGAAGCTGGACCAACAAGCGTTCGAAATTAAGGCAGACATCATACAGGAGCTGGAAAAACAGTCAACCGAAATAAAAGCGGAGCTCAGTAGTCTCAGCAGCCAAATTAAATGCGTCGAGGAAAAGGTATGCCAGGTCGAGGAGAGAATCAACCTTGAGATCAGCCAGTTCGAGGAGAGAATCAACCTTGAGATGGAAAAAGTGAAAAAGGACTTGGAAGCAGCGAAGGCAGTAGTAACCGCCTCACCAGCTCCACTTATAACCGCAGCGCAAAGCTCATCTAGAAATGTGCAAGCACCAATATTCGACGGGCAAACGGTCTGGACTATTAACAAAACCCAGTTTCAAGCAGCCGCTCAGATAAATCACTGGAATGAGCAGGAACGAGCAACTGCATTGATTCTTGCTCTAAGAGGCCCAGCTGCTGAGCTGTTGAATTGCACTCAAACCCGAATGCTATAATGAATGCGCTCGACATGCGTTATAGAGACGATCATCTAAAGCAGATTTATCGGTCACAGCCAAGGCATCGGGTGCAGAAGTCTGGCGAAACCTTACAGCAGCTAGCCCAAGACATTGAGCGACTAGCACTTTTGGCTTATCCAGCCTACGACCCAGAACATCGAGATGATGCAGCGACAGAAGCATTCGTCAGCGCACTAAAGTACCCGGAATTGCAACAAGCCATGCGTTTAGCCCAAAAGCAAACGGTTAAGGACGCATTGGCTTACAGTCTGAACTTTGAGGCAGCAAAAAATGTGACTCGTACCACTGCCCGGGTTTGTGAGGTAGTGACAGACGAGTGCAGATGTGAGCGCGTGGAAATTGAGCGAGACCTGCATTTAAATGGTGCGGCTAGATGCTGGAATTGCGGAGAGAAGGGGCACCTGCAAAGAAACTGCAAGAAGCGGAGAAAACCGAGCTATTGTCCAGTGTGCGCAGCTAGGAGGAGATCCAGACCGAGTCAGTAGCCCAGAATGGAAGCCCTTTAAACTGAGGGGTCGGGAAACATGTAAGAGCCAACTTCGTGGGGCAGAGGTTGGCTAGGAGGATCGACGTCCCCAGCACCACCATCACCGTGTCAAGACTACATCGTGGAGAAGCGGACTTATGCCTTCCGGGTCAAGTTGACGGCGAACGTTGCACCATAACAATCGACACTGGTGCAACCCGATCGATTATCCGACCAGACCTAGTTAGACAGCAACAACTTCACAAGGGCAGGATTTTCTCACGAGGGACAGCTACGGGAGAAACTTCATCTGTTCATGGAGAGGTCAACCTCCAGATACAGTTGGGAGACCTTGTGTTCCGACATAATTTTCTGGTCGCAGACATTATGGATGACTGCATTCTCAGAATGGATTTTCTGCGACCACATGGAATCACGTTGGATTGGGGCAAACGGGAATTGAAATGGCAGAATGTCGAAGTACTGATGGAGGATCCCAGCGTCCAAATTCCCAAGATGAATGTAGTGGTATGTACTGACACTGATGTACCGAATTCTTCCGAAAGCATTGTATGGGCCAAGCTTGATGGTGATTCTGGAGACCACCGATCTTATCTGATAGAGCCAACGAAGACGTCCGCATTGCGTGGTTTGATTGTAGGACGAAGCCTTGTAAGATCTTTAAGGAACGGATACTTGCCGGTTAGAGTCGTTAAGACCGCAGACTCAACCACTAGCATCAAAGCGGAAGAAGTCATCGGCAGCTGCCAGCCTGTTTCCACCATCACCTCATTGGAAGCTACTCACGACCATCATTGGAAAAGGAGGCAAGACACAGACAAAGCCCGGGAATCCACGTCTGCAATATTGAAGCAAGTCAAATTGCCAGTGCAGCTATTCAAACGAGCCTCTGATCTGGTCACCAAGTACAGTGACATCTTCTCAACAAGCCTGGATGACCAAGGCCGAACGAGTATGGTAACTCACGTCATAGATACACAGGGAGCCAAGCCGATTCGACAAGCACCGAGACGTCTCCCTATAGCCAAACAAGGAGAAGTGAGTGCGCTGATCTCGGACATGGAAAAACAAGGCGTTATTGAACCTTCTGTCAGTCCATGGGCCGCATCTGTAGTTCGAGTAAAGAAAAAGGATGGTAGCACTCGTTTTTGTGTCGACTATAGGCAGCTTAACGACGTCACTAAGAAAGATAGTTACCCGCTTCCACGCATCGATGACATCATGGACACTTTAGCCGACGCAAAATGGTTTTCTACACTCGATCTCAAGAGTGGCTACTGGCAGGTAGAAATCGACAAGAAGGACCGAGAGAAGACCGCATTTTCAGTTGGGACCTGATTGTGGCAGTTTGTGGTGATGCCATTTGGGCTTTGCAATGCTCCAGCCACTTTCGAATGCTTGGTGGAATACGTGCTACGTGGTCTAACCTGGAAAACCTGCTTGGTGTACCTAGATGACATCATCGTCATCGGGAGAACGTTCGAAGAGCATGTGCGGAACTTAGAAGAGGTTTTCTCCCGATTGCGACTGGCAAATTTGAAACTTAGTCCCGACAAGTGTACCCTTTTTGCAGCTGAAGTAAAATACCTGGGACACGTTGTATCCGCAGAAGGGGTCAAAACAGACCATGAAAAAATTGAAGCCGTGAAAAGCTGGCCAAAACCAAACAACAAGCGCCAACTACGAATTTTTCTGGGTCTGGCAACCTAATATCGGAGATTCGTCAAAGACTTTTGCCAAAATATCTAAGTTTCTCCATCAGCTAACCGAGAAAAATCGTCCGTATGTCTGGAATGAACAATGCCAGACAGCCTTTGAGACCCTGAAGGAAAAGCTATGTGAATCACCCGTGCTGGCGTATCCGAAACTCGGAAAAATGTTTGTAGTTGACACCGATACAGCTGTACACTCTCAGCAGATCGATGGCGAAGAAAGAGTCCTCTCTTATTACAGTCGAGTTCTCTCAAAAAGTGAGAGGAACTACTGCGTGACCAGGAAGGAGCTATTGGCTATAATAGAGGCCACCAAGCAGTTCCACAAGCACCTATATGGCCAGAAATTTGTTCTTCGAACGGACCATGCATCGCTAAGATGGCTACTTAACTTCAAAAACCCCGAGGGACAAGTTGCGAGATGGATCGAAAGATTGCTGTCATACGACTACGAAATTGTTCATCGAAAGGGCGGAGCTCATGGAAATGCTGACGCCCTTTCTCGTCGTTCATGTCCAGCTAACTGCAAGCATTGCGGACGGATTGAGGAAAAGGAACCGCCCGTTGATCTGCGATTGATAACGGCCAAATTCGATGAAGGTTGGTCATCGGAGGAGATTCGAAATGCCCAGTTAGTCGATGAAGACATCGGACTATTGCTCGTATGGAAGGAGACGACTGGGCGGCGTGAGTGGAAGGACGTTTCAACGCATGGCGCAACCCTGAAAAGCTGTTGGGCACAATGGAACTCCCTCCAGGTGGAGGGTGGCGTACTCAAGCGGAAACGGGAAACGGCGGATGGCAGCTCCTATAGGATGCAAACTATACTACCCAAAATCCGAATCCACGATGTGGTTAAGGAAATGCATGAAGGATCCTCGGGAGGCCACCTTGATGTTAACAAGACCTTAGCGAAATCGCGGGAAAGATTCTACTGGCTCCACGCCCAAGAAGACGTAGAGGACTGGTGTCGCAGATGCACAATTTGCACTTCCGTCAAAGGTCCAAAGTGACGACTGAGAGGACAAATGCAAACCTATAACCTGGGGGTACCGTTTGAAAGGATTGCTGTTGACATCGCAGGACCCGTTCCTGAATCTGAATGGGGAAATCGATACACGCTGGTTGTAGCCGATTATTTCAGCAAGTGGCCCGAGGTCTACCCCATTCCTAACCAGGAAGAAACTACCGTAGCCGAACAGCTAGTGTTAAATTGGGTCAGTAGGTACGGCGTGCCTTGCGAACTACATTCGGATCAAGGCCGAAACATTGAGTCACTAGTTTTTGGCGAAACCTGCGAGCTGCTCGGAATACGGAAAACGAGGACAACACCACTGCATCCCCAATCCGATGGAATGGTCAAACGTTTCAACGGCACGCTCAATAAATACCTAGCCAAAATGGTTGACGAGAACCAAAGGGACTGGGATCGACATATCCCACTATTTTTGATGGCGTACAGAGCTGCCGAACAGGCATCGATGGGCCAAGCCCCAGCTAAAGTCATTTTTGGAAAGACTATTCGTCTGCCAGCTGATATAAAATTCGGGACACCCCCTGAGAAACCCCAAACGATTTCGGAGTACGCAAGTGAGGTAAGACAACGGTTGAACCGGATACATCGGACAGTGCGAAAACACCTCGAATCGGCTACTGACCGCATGAAAACCAGGTATGATCTAAAGGCAAATTCTACTGGCTTCCAGCAAGATGACTTGGTCTGGCTATATAACCCAGAAGGACGTAATGGTAGGTCTCCAAAATTGCAGCATAATTGGGAGGGACCATACCGAGTTACAAAGCGAATCAACGACGTCGTATATCACATACAGGAACACCGTAAACCGAGAGCCAAAATGAAAATCGTGCATCTGGACCGTCTTGCCCCATATTACACCCAGGGAGAATTGACTACAACTGGCGACACATCTTTTCGGGGCGAAAAAAACTGAGGTGGGGCAGTGTTACATGTACAAAGAATTCTGCGAACTACTGTCGTAATTGTTTTCACAACCATTAAGAACATCAACAAAATTAATTTACTCGAAACCACCAGAACCCACCAAGCATCAACATCTGAACGTGAGTCACTGCTCCATTCATTCAAGCTGCTCGAAAGTTCCCGCTAATTCGCCAATGTACGAGAACTGGGTTGAATGACTACAGACCCTATATAAAGGCGAGCTGAATGAATGGGGGGAATCATTCATTAGAACCGCGATAGTAAGGTTGTGAAGCGAATAGAAAAGCGATATTGTTCGAGTAATAGAAAAGTGATTTTCGTGATTGTGGAGTAATTTTAGAAGACAATTGCGATAGAAATTTATGGACAAGTGAAAGTTAGAAAAGTGATTGTGCATTTGTAATTTAATTAAATAACCTCTTTTAATTTAATTTAAAAGACATTGCGTTTTCACTTTCCCGGAACATAAAAATTATTGGCCGCGAACCATAACACGCGACAATATAAAAATGGTAACGACATTTAATGCGGGCTGCTTTTTAACAGATATTTGTAATTCGCAGAGCACGGCTAAGCCTCCTTATCTACCCACCTAACGTGAGGCTGCATTAGGGTGCTCATTTTACGCGTTACGCTCACAATAAGAAATTGTGAAAGAGTATTCAATTTTTTATCCTTAATAAGCTGGTGTAAAAATTTAAAAAGTGTGTTAATTTCACCTACCGGTAACCGGGAAGTTAATTGGCGCAGTCCGTAGGACGCGCTGCGGGAAAACCGTGATTCTCTCAAGAATTTGTTAAAGCGTATCGAGCCCTGCATCCCCGAAAGTCTTTTATGAAATCCCTAGAGGAGGAAATTAATAATTTAATAGACGCATCGTCATGAAAGAACTCTGCCCGGACTGATAAACGAAAACCCAGTACACCCTAGCAAAGATGCAAAGTGGTTCAAAAAAGTGATTATTAAAGATTGAATGCAAAAGTGCGCGATAAATTCTACCCCGAAAATCCTAAAGATAGGATATAAAATTTTTTGTCAGTGCGTGCAAAACTCGACCCTGGATGATCCTGAAGATAGGATATTATTTACACTGTCCCTGGAATGGTGCAAATAATCATAAAATGTATTACCAGTGAATCCCAATAAATAAACCCAACGAATTCAAACAACAAAAAGAGAGGTGATAAAATAGCGAAACGAAAGGAATAAATAGTGAAACTTAGCGCACAAATTCTGCAAATCCTTTTCTCTTACAAAAATTGAAAATAAAGTCGATAGAAAATTAAGCACAGAAAAAAATTGAAAATACAGGAAAATAGATACGGTGAAAAGAGGAAACACAGTGAAAAGGAAAATATAAAGAACAGTGAAGTGCAAAATTTTCTACAACAGAATATCCTAATAAACAAGAAGTGAAAAATGGAGCGAACTAACTCCTCAACACAAGGAAACATTCGAAAATAAAACAAGTGGAAAGCCGAAGATTTGGATCTCGATTTTTTTAAGGAAGCTTTGTGCCAGCAGCCGCGAGTATTTTATGACCTACTTTCCACATATATACGCATATTTCAAAGAAACTATATATATATATATATATATATATATATATATATATATATATATATATATATATATATATATATATAAATATGTATATATATATATATATTATATATATATATATATATATATATATATATATATATATATATATATATATATATATATATATATGTATATGTAAATATATATATTTATATATATATATATATATATATATATATATATATATATCTATATATATTCACTCATACATTGTATTCACCAAAATATTGAAAGGTTCCAAAACCAATTTATATAAGGGTGGTTTGGATTTGGTTATCTGACTTTTCTTTTTTCTGATTTTACGCCCTATACCAAGTCCGAAATGGCAAATGCTCAAGCAGCCCCCTATATTCAGTTGAACCCCCTTCAATATCTCATTGGCCCCTCTGAATTCGATGGTAGACCTGAAAACTTACAGAATTTCATAAATCTGATCGATCAAACAAACCCTGGGATTTAATGAAGCGTCGGAGCTTCTATTTGGTTACTTAAAGCTAAAGAAACCATCGAAATAAATTGCCGTGCTCTCCTTTGGTTAGATATTAAGCAAGTCTTGCAGAATAATTTCAGCGATCGACCTCTTCTAAATCAGATTAGGATGTATCATCTTAATCAAGAAGAACGTCAAAAACTAACTCCTGTAACAAAGAAATTTTCCGATATTTTTTATAACAAGGACTCAGACCTCTCATTTACGAATGCGATTAAACACGAAATTAGCACTAAAAATAATATTCCAACAGTGGCCAAAATAAGTATATAGATAGCCATAAATTCATAAGGATGGGGTACGGAGACAAATTGAAGAGATGCTTGGGAAAAAAATCATAAGACCAAGCAATTCTCCTTATTTAGCAGCAGTTTGCATCGTGTCAAAGAAACTAGATGCGAGTGGGAAACAAAAATTATAGGAAACTCAATGACAATCACAATCAATGACAAGTACCCCATTCCCAACATAGACGTAATTTTGGAAAAACTCGGGTGAAGCTAATATTTTACGACGCTAGATTTAGCGAAAAGCTTCTATCAGATCGAAATTATGGATAAATTTAGCCACAAAACTGTGTTCAGCGTTGAAGGTGGACATTATGAATTCCTGCGTATGCCGTTTGGGCTTAAGACAGCTCCTGAAACATTCCAACGCCTTATGAACGATATTCTTTCAGACTAAATAAAAAAGAAAGCTTAGTTTACTTAGACGACGTCATCATAGTTTCAACATCCTTACAGGAGCATCTTGACTCAATAAACGAAATTTTCAATTGGTTCAGAAAGACGAATCTGAAAGTCCCATTGGACAAATCAGAATTTTTTAAGCGTGAGACGGCCTTTCTAGGACACATCGTCACTAAAGATGGAATTAAACCCAACCCAGGAAAGATTGAGTGTGTTCAAAAATTTCCTATTCCCAAAACACCCAAACAAATCAAACAATTTCTTGGTCTCGCAAGATACTATCGGAAATTTATGAAAAAGTACTCTCATAAAATAAAACCCATGACAAGATATCTGAAAAAAAGATTCTAAACTAGATATACATAGATAACCCCGAGTATATTGAAGCCTTCGAATCAATAAAAACTCTCCTAACCAACGAACCCATTCTTGCTTATCCTGACTTCAATAAAACATTCCCACTTACCACTGATGCTAGCAATAACGCCTTGGGTGCCGTACTTTCACAGGAACCAATAAGAATGGTAGCAGTACGTTGAATGAACATGAAATCAATTATAACACGATAGAAAAGAAATGCTACGCAATAGTATGGGCAACGAAATACTTCCGATCGTACCTCTTCGGAAGAAAATTTATTGTAGCGCCAGATCATAAACCATTAACATGGGTTTTCTCAAATAAAGAACATAACTCGAAACTCTTTAGATGGATACGGTACTATTTCAACAGACTGGTTTCTTGTCGCTTCAATATTTTGGACGTTTGGAAGAACTAGTAATACACATAGCAATACTTACAGAAGAAATCCTTTACCACCTTGGTTATTTTTAAGTTGTTCATTAGTGTTGCATTTGATTAGTTGAATTGGAACAAGGGCTGAGTAATTAGAAGTGACCGGTGCTATTTTGACCATTCCTTATGGTAGCTTAGAGGTTTCATCGTCAGGCGTTGAGGCTTCGGTTGCTTTGGGGGGCAAAATTACGTCTGGCAGTGGACACAATGTATAAACTGTTCTAGTAATACTCCTGTTGCAGTTACTGCCTTAACTGTCCTCACAAAATCGTCCACACCCTTGATGACCTCCTCTATACGTCCCATACGCCACGTTAGTGGAGGAAGTTCCCTTTCTTTTAAGATGACTAGTGTTCCTGGAGTAACGTTGAGCTATGGTTTTTGCCACTTGTATCTGATTTGTAGCTCTTGCAAATATTCGTTAGACCATCCTTCCCAGAACTCCATATGTAATGATCTGACTTGATTCCACCTTGCTGTTAAAGACAGTCTTTGGATTTGACCAGTTGTTACAGGCAATGTTAATATAGGCTGTCAAATCAGTAAGTGCTCTGGAGTAAGCGATTGGAGGTCATTTGGGTCTGTTGACATTGGAGTGAGTGGTCGCGAGTTCAAAATGGCTTCTATTTGGCAAATAACAGTATTCAAATGCTCATACGTCAATGATGTTATTCCAAGTTTACGCTTTAAATGATACTTGGTGGACTTGATTTGCTGCCTCCCATATGCCTCCAAAATGAGGGAATCTAGCGGGAATTCGAAGCCATTCAATGCCTTCAGAACTGCAAAACGTATCGACAACATCCTGACCGCTCTTCTCGTGAAAGAGTTTCATCAATTCTTGAAGCTCTGAGTGTACTCCGACAAAGTTGGTGGCGTTATCACTGAATATTTTTGATGAACGTCCTCTTCTTGATATGAACCTTTTTAGTGTTCCAATGAATGCTGCAGCTGTCAAATTCGAAGTCAATTCTAAATGTACTGTTTTTGTTGAAAAGCATATTAAAAGAGGAATATACTATGCCTTCACTGGCCTTTTCCCCTCAGGTAAAAATGCATTCGATTGGGACCGCAAAAGTCCACTCCAACATGTAAGAAGGGTGGAGCTTCTTGAATTCTTTCAGCGGGTAAGTCACCCATTATTTGTTTAAATACCTTGGGCTTAGATCTGGTGCATCGGATGCAATTTTGCAGGGTTACTGCGGCAAGTAAGTTCCCGTTTACACACAAACAGTTTGCTGTGTAATGTACAATAGTGATTGTGGCCCGGCGTGCAAGTATTTTTCGTTAACTGTTTAAACATTAGCTTGGTTATTGGATTAGCAGGAGAAATAAGCATTAGATGTTTTGCATTGGGCGGTAGCTTGCTATTGGAAATTCGACCTCCCAGCCGTATAATGCCTTCGGTGTCAACTGATGCTGCCAGAGATTGAAATTTGCTGTTACTATCAGCTGCTTTACCCTTTTTCAATTGTTCGAGTCCGACACCAAAGCCCTGCAACTGCATTTTACATACTATCAGTTTCAACGCTGTGTCCATTTCTTTGCGGGTCGGCTTGATTGCTGCTTCCTTTGTGCTATCTGCCCGCATATTATTAATGCATCGAACAATGAATTTCAAAACTTCTTGAAGTCTCTGCAAATCAAAGTCTTGTCTCCAAGAATTGTGATGGAAGCATTCCTCTAGAAACGATATCAGCTGGGTTTTGTAGTGAGCCCAAATGTTGCCAAATCCCACCCTTTGTTGCTAGTTGAATGGCAGCTACTCGGTATTCCTCGAAAGTCGTGAACTTGGATAGAGTTGACACTAACCACCGATCCATAAAAATGTTGATTTACAGGGCTTGTTTTATTTGATCTATCAATACCACTAATAAGTGTGCTGCACAAGGTTCTAATCGGGCAATGGAGCGTTTCGTCACTGGAGCAACTCCACTGTTTGAGGATACGAAGAAAACCTTTGCATCTTTATTGCTACCACCAAATCGCAAATAAACGCAAGTGCCATAGGTCAATTCACTTGCATCAGCAAAAGCGTGAAGCTGAACTGGATCAGAATGATAATGTAATGTGAGCATTTTTGAGCACAATGACTGGACTCATCAAACCAAGAGGATCAAATAGCTGTGACATCTCTGAGAGCACTATTCGTTTGGTAACGGGTCGTTGGTCGGAAAAGCGAGTGATCTCGATGTTGAACTCGTCGGTGCTTGGATTTCAGCTTAAATGTAAGGTTTTAATAATGTTCGTTGTTTCAAAAGATGTCATATCAAACTCGGTTGCTTGAACCTTTGAAGGTTTCTTACGTAATAGCTTCCAATTGTTTAAACACCACTTGTGCAGATGAAATCCCTCCCTTTCCAGCATCTATCTGAGCAATGCTTTAGCTTCTGTTAGGCTGTCTGCACCTGCCAATAGATCGTCCACGTAGAAGTCACGGGATACCACTTTTTCCGTCAAGGGAAACGCCATATGTTCGCCTTCGGCTGATTGATGTAAGTACCTTACCGCTGAATATGGAGCGCATCTAGTTCCGTAATGAACTCTCTTTAGCCTGTATGTTTTTACAGTGCTTTCACCTAGCGTTTTCCATAGTATGAGCTGAAAATCACGATCATCTTCATGCAGAATCACTTGCCGATACATTTTTTGAATGTTGGCGTTGATCACGTACTGATGACAACGGAACCTGACCAAAACATTGAAAAGGTTCTGCTGTAAATTTGGCCGAGTCCTCAAGATATCATTTAATGATTTGTTGCTGCATGTCTTCGCAGAACCATCAAAGGCAACTCGCAGTTTTGTTGTCGTACTTTCTGGACGTATCACACAATGGTGTGGCAGAAAGTAATGAGGCTTAGATTCGTCTTTATTGTGCACCTCTTCCAGATGTCCCAGTTTTCGAGACTCTTCGATGAGCTCCATTTAATATTTCATCAATTGAGGATTGCAGTTGAATTGTGTTTGTAGCTGACAAAGCCTTTAAATGGCTACCTTCTTAGAGGTTCCTAATGCCATTGGATCTGCCGAGAATGGAAGCGGTACGATAAATTTGGTCGTCATATCTCGGGTAACTGTGTTTTTTTGATCGGCAAATGTAAGGTTTGATGGCAGTGGTCACTTGGATGTATTTAGGTGTCTGTCCAGATGTTTGCTGGTAATTCCCTTCAACACAAACGCTTCAAATTTAATGCTGAATGTATTTACTCTAGATGAGGGCCTCAAGTGGACACGTTTTGATGACTGTTGCCGGAAATTTCTGACACCTATAATTTCTTGCATGCTCATTGATCCGTTCAGCTTCAGTTTTATGCACATTCGCTCAGAGATAAAACTGAGCTGAGAGCCTGCGTCCAACAATGCTTTAGCTGGAATTCCATATTCATATATGCCAGTTAGATTGACAACAGCAGTGCCAAAAAGCAGATACATAATTGGTAGGGTTCTCCGTTGATGTAAGAGCTTGGCTAGCAGTATTTGGTGAGGGAGCCTTCTCTTCTACATGTAATGTTGTATGATGCCTCTTGTTGCAGCCCTTAGATGAACAATTCTTGGAACTATGTCCGGGTTTAAAGCAATTGTAGCAACGTTGTTTTTTCGCTATAAGATTTCTTCTTGCTGAAACTTCCAACGCTAAAAACTTGTCGCATTTATTTAGATTGTGGCTTCCAGTTTCTCTTTAAAACCGAACCCAATCTCATTTCCATATAGCCTACACAACGAGCCACTATCTGTAGTGACCAAGTTCAAAGACTTAGGGGTGATCTATGACCCGCGACTCAAGTTCGCAGAGCACATCCTCGACATCATGTCACGTGCTTCTCGGGTTTCCGGATTTGTTCTTCGTCACTCTTGCATCTTTGGAAATATCCTGTCTCCAGTACATCTTTATATAAAACTGTTTGGCCTATCCTCGAGTATTGTTCCCAAATTTGGACACCGCATTTTAAGCACTTTGACTGACTGTTGGAATCCGTACAACGGAAGTTCACCCGAATGTTATTCTTTAAATTTAAAGTTCCGTACCAATGTTATGAAGAAAGACTTACTTTGCTGCACCTCCCATCGTTATCATCTCGTAGACACTTTCTTGATGAATGTCTCCTATATAAGCTTCACCATTATCAGTTGCATACAAATATAAGAGAGTTACTGACAATCCGGACATCTAATTATCCCTTTAAAAATGAAGGATCTTACCACATTCCATTTGCAAGAGCGGAAACATTTTACCATTCACCACTGCTGCATCTGCCAAGAAACCACAATGCTATGGAGTTTCGCCCGTACCCTCCATCTTTAGTAATTTATAAGTATAGACTTAAAGATTTAATTTTAAATACCTAGCCTAGTATATATGTTATGTTGTACTTGTCATTTATATTGTTTGAAACAATCTTGTAATTGGACTTTAGTCTGTAAGTTGGTCGAAATAAATAAATAAATAGTGAGCAGCTGGAATTTTTTGTTTCAGTTACTGCCATTACTAACTTATTAGAGCTGCCATGTTCCGTCTGTGTTCGGGAACCTTTGCTACCTAGTGCTTCAAGTGCTTGAAATCTCAATTCCAAGAAATTTAGAAACGGTTTCAGTGCTGGTATCTCCTTTGGCTGTTATATCATAATGTTTGTTCGAATAGGATATGAGTATTTCTGTCCAGCTTTTTGATCAGAATTACTACCAAGGTTGCGTTCCAATGCTGAACGGGAATCTTAAGAGCACTTAATGCCCTAGTTCACTCCAGTCTAGTATCATGGAGTGATTTCAATTCTTGTGTCGCTCCACCGTTGACTGATTTTTGTGACAGCAATTTGTTGAGCGCTGCATTCACTAAAAGTTTTTTGTTTTCATATCGCTCTTTAACAAGGCTTCATGCAGGCTCATAGTTGTTATCACAGATTGTCATATGACGAATGAGACCTTCTGCCACACCCGTCATATTGGTTTTCAGGAACCAAAGTTTTTGGGCCGAACCCAGCGTGCTGTTGTCCATTAGTTGGACATACAAGTCATGGAACTCTTGCCAGGCGAGATAGCTTCCATTGAATTTAGGAAGCTGAATTCGAGGAAACTTTACCGTCTGGCTTGTTTCCTCAGATACTGAAACCGCCTGTAATGGTTTGAGCTGCACCTTTTCAACCCAAATTTTAGTGCTTTCGAAGACTTCTGGGTTGTATTTTTCTGGAACGTCACCGCTATCAGAATTTCCAAGTACTGACCCCTGGATTCTTGATGACCTCTAACTGAGCCGACTTGAATTCCCTGGGTGGCTCCGTTTGTATTCTTCCTTCCGTTCTTTGCAGGAGTTGTCGAAGAGTAGCTAGCATGATAGTTTCGCAACTTGTTGAATTGGCGGCACGTTTGCTATCAGCCGTTGAACGTTCTTCTGTGATAGACGCTGTACTACTTGAGCCTCGTTGCCTTTGTATAGCTTCCAGGATTTTGTCAACCACGGCTTTAATTTGCTCAAAGTAATTATTCTTAATCTACCCGAGCAACTTCTGTAAAGTTTTGCTGAATTTGATCGTTGTTTTGAAATTTTTCGAAGAGTGCTGATACGTCTTCTTCCCTTGCATCCAAATAGCTTGTTGTCTTCCTTGCTTCTGGTTTCTTTTTGAAGTTGCGACGGATTCTCTTAATATCTTGTCCGACCTCCAGCTGTTATTTCAGGCTAGCATCCATGTCTGGGGTCACCAAAATGTTCAATACTGATTTAAGGTCCTGTACCTAAAATGTTCATATTGATAAACGTATAGTAGTAATACACCTACCTTCGCTGTTGGAACTTAACTCACTCTATATTTCAATCGTCTTTTTATTAGATACATAAATTTTTGCTTATACTAACATTTTAGTGTGGGGAAATCCTAAACATTTCATTCCAACGTTTGATTCTCACATTATTCCTCATCATAGTCAAAACGAAACAATCTGCTTGAACACCATCCATAATGGACAGCGTTTTGGAGACCATATCTCCATCACCTACGAGGCTGGGCGAAGCCCATCAAACAGTAGTCCATGAACTGGCACCTGAGATACGACTCACCACGTGTTGGAACTGCCGGCAGATAGGGAATCGCTTTACTGCATTCCAGACAGAGGCGAGGATATTTTGTTTCCGGTGTGGTAAACCAGATACATATGTGCCGAATTGCAGCTTTTGCAAGAAGCATAAAAACTTGTAAGCGAGTGCCCACGATAGCCAGCGCATTCACGCGTCCTCAGACAAGACCAATCCCGGCGAGCTTCAATATCTTCGCTCACTGAGGCAGCAGTCTATCGCTGCAATTCTTAACGAACATTCAAAACTTATCCATATCCACTACAGAATGGATCTTGTGCTCGCTGAGGCAGCAGCTCACCGCTGCAGTCCTGTACGGACATAACATCCACATTCAAACACGACAATAAAAATTTGCCGGTCTCCTAAGTGTAAGAACCACTCCTGAGCTGTGTCCATCATCCATGATGAAACCATACTACAATGAAGTTTTTAGAATATTCATTTAGAAATCTAACACAGGTTGCAATGCAAACAAAGTTAGTCAAACATACCTCACAAACCCTTGTTTACCAAAATGTTTTAACTCCAATATGTAAAAAACTAATGACTTATCACAAAAAGAAATGTTTTCAGTACTATTCTATTGTTAGTTTTGATTTATGTAAGAAAACAAATACCAAATAAAATAATACACCTCTGCAACACAATGCACGCACAAATTCAATATAGCAAGTGGCATAATAAATAACTAGTATGTAAGTTGTTTGGATATCTTTGCTATTGTTGATTTAAATTAACTTAAAACACTAGTCTAACCGAAACCATAGAATTTTATTTATTTCGCAAATATCGATATTTTGGAAGACATTTGCTTCCTTCTTCAGTGCTAACTAATTCTTACAACAGTTAAACAACAGTACTTATACCTTTTTTAGTTAACAGAAATCAAATATCTACCTGAACTAATTAACAATGGATAATCCACAAAAGAAATTATGAACTAATTGATCCGCTCATCTTAATGTTGTAACAATTTGAACAGTGTTGAATGGGCGTTGCCTTGATCCTGGTTCATCCTATTTGGTTCAGGTATTTTGAAGATTTCAATGCTTTCGATTACGTCTAATTTTTGAAAGTGCTTTACATGTTTTACCATCTGTAAATCTTCCGTTGTATTCTTGTGTTTCATTTCAACGATATGTTTTGCCACTGTCGATTTGATGTCCTGTATTTTTTTGTGTTTTCTTATAGAATTACCTGCTTCACTGAGGTGTTCTTTGCAACGTGTTACTACTGGGCGTCACGTTTGTTACATTCTGGGCAGGAAATTTTGGACACACCGCTTTGTTCGTCTTTACTTAACGGGTCATTGACAGACTTGAGTCGATTTTTCAGTTGTGATTTTCTGGTAGTCGAAATTAACTCAATTTGTGTTTCTTTTAGAAGCTGTTTGAGCGCTCTCGTAGCTGGAGTGTGTCTGATAGCTGCCCGTCTCATATCTTCATTCGGCTTATTTTGTTTAAACAGAGTAATCCAATTGTTAAGCTTAAATTGTCATTCTTTTTTGTCAAGCAAACGAGTGGAAGCAGTTTGCCGGAATTGTTCTTTGTGTTTGTACAGGCTTAAATAAAATTCTATGGTTTCAAGGTAAACCAGTGTTTTAAAATTTAAATCAACCATAGCAAAGATATCCAAACAATTTACATAATAGTTATGGCCACCAAGCTTCAATTGGATTACAATAAGTTCTTAAAACTCAAGCAACAACAAAGAGCAATCAGCGAGGACATACGATTCTTTAAGTTATGTCTGAAATTTAAAGTCACTCCTAAAAGCCACATGATAAATGTGAACAAAACTTTATTATATTCAAAAGAACAACAATATAAATTAGAAAGGGCTCTGATAAGAAAAGGCAGAAAATTCCTGTATGGTAAACACAACTTCATAACCTTAAAAACCTACGCTGTTCATCTTAAAATAGTTAATGAGATCTACAGGAAGGGCAACATATGTGCGATCCTGGCAAAAGTGGACAAATCCCGTGGATGTGTGAAAAAATGAAAACGAGATATTCTTCGAAATAAATTGAACAGGTTGATAAGCATGAAACTGAGGCCGGGCACATCATTGAAGGTAGAAATAATACCGGAATTTGTATTCAACAAGTTGAACGAAGTATTCTCTGAAGAACAACTAGAACTGTTCAACATGGGTCTTAAATTTGCCACTACTAGCACCTCAGGCGTTGTAGAAGGCGTTATTATAGATGTAGAAATAGCAATAAAATTTGAGCGCAACGAAACCAAGCACAGCGTGAGACGTCAAGTAGGAAATATGATCCAGAAGATTGCAAGTGTACCAAAATTCAGACACGATGACGTAGTTAAACAGCTCAAGGTGAAACCAGTGGTTTATATCCAAGCAGATAGTGAAGAAGTAAACAGAATCATAGACAACGGAAAGTTCTTCGAACTGAGGAAAGATGATCTGCCTGGCTCAATCAAAAGAATCAATGAAGCGATAAAAAAATGTAAACAGGTTATAGAAGTTCCTCCATTGGTGAAGATATCAAACCCATGCCTTCAACGAATAAGGTGTATGCCGAAAATCCATAAGCCTGGAAACGAGTTGAGGGAAGCAATAGCAGCTGTGAATTCACTGACACACAAACTAGCGAAATGGCTGTTACACCGTCTCAACAGCATACGAAACAATAATATCGGCCCGAAGATCGTCAAAACCAATCAAGAAGTACTAGCTCGGCTTCAAAACTGTGGAGAAAAAGAAAACGATGAAGCATTAACATCATTTGATGTCAAAGCATTATTTTCCAGTGTCCCGGTGAGAGAAGCATTAGTTATATTGAAACAGCGACTTCTTAACAAAAAAGCACAAGATTGGACATGGAGAAAAGAAGTGAGATCGCTAATGAAACCAACTGAATTATGTATGAACTAAAATTATTTCGTGTTTCGAGGCAGATATTTTAAAGGCGCTTGTGGAGTAGCAATGGGAAACCCTCTCTCACTACTCATCAGCAATGTATTTATGTGTAACATAGAAATGACTCTGGAGGACTTAGGCATATTGCCACGATTTTGGATTCGATACGTGGACGGTGTACTGGCAATAGTACAAAAAACCAAATTTGAAGAAACACGTAAAGACATTAATTCAATGCATAGAAACATAGTTTTCACGATGGAGACGGAGGACAACAATATGCTTACATTTTTGGACTTATGCATTTATACGAAAAACGGTAAATTCAGCTTTAGAATACACAGGAAGCCAACACAAACACAAAGAGCAATTCCGGCAACATCCTTCCACTCGTTTGCTCAAAGGATGGCTCCATACCATGCAATGGTAAATCTAATGCTAAGCATACCATTTTCAACGGACGAAAAACGGAAAGAAGAACAATATACCATACTAACAGCTAACGTCAATGGCTACCGTTTCAATACCATCAAAAGTATCATCGAAAAAAAAGAATGACAATTTAAGCTTAACAATTGGACTACTCTGTTTAAACAAAATAAGCCGAATGAAAATGTGAGACGGATAGCTATCAGACACACTCCAGCTACGAGAGCGCTCGAACAGCTTCTAAAAGAAACACAAATTGAGTTAATTCCGACGAGCAGAAAACTACAACTGAAAAATCGACTCAAGTCTGTCAAGGACCCGTTAAGTAGAGACGAACAAAGCGGTGTTCAAAATTTCCTGCCCAGAATGTAACAAATGTAACAAACGTGGCGCCCAGTAGTAACACATTGCAAAGAACACCTCAGTGAAGCAGGTAATTCTATAAGAAAACACAGAAAAATACAGGACATCAAATCGACAGTGGCAAGACATATCGTTGAAACGAAACACAAGATTACAACGGAAGATTTACAGGTGGTAAAACAGGTAAAGCACTTTCAAAAATTAGACGTAATCGAAAGCATTGAAATCTTCAAAATACCTGAACCATATACGATGAACCAGGATCAAGGCAACGCCCATTCAACACTGTTCAAATGGTTACAACATTAAGATGAGATCATTAACGAGCGGATCAATTAGTTCATAATTTCTTTTGTGGATTATCCTTTGTTAATTAGTTCAGGTAGATATTTGATTTCTGTTAACATAAGTAGGTATAAGTACTGTTGTTAAATTGTTGTAAGAATTAGTTAGCACTGAAGAAGGAAGCAACTGACTTCCTAAATAACGATATTTGCGAAATAAATAAAATTCTATGGTTTCAAGGTAAACTATTGTTTTTAGTTAATAATAAATAACCTTAATATAACCTTCAAAAGATTTTAGCCTAAAATTGATGATGCCAAAATATTCACCAAACTATTTTAGATTTCCTTTTTCTTCCCTACAATAACTTTATTTATTTTTATGCAGACACCGGCGTTTCGACAGCAAACTACTGTCTTCTTCAGTGCAATCAATCCTAATTTTACATTTTCTTGGCTTATATAGCTAAGAAGATTAAAAGTCGATCTTATCAAATTACATTTTAAAAAGGTTATCGAATTCCTTTTTTAAAAAGGGGAACATACAAGATATTTGCATAAAGTAATTAATTATGAATTTTGAAACTCGCCCTGCTTAATTAATCGACCGCTGCTGCTGCTTCGTTGGCTACCTGCCCATCGTCATAATGTAGATTACTAATTAGTTTCAATAGGCTGCTGTATGTGTTTTCCATGTCAGTATTTAACCGCTTTTCCTCTGGAGTTTTAGATATCCAATAGCATTCCGTAGCGTCCAGTTTTTGCCAATCGGTGATTTCTTCCAATGGGGTTGCATTTTCCCATGCAATGTTGTGCCCTGATTTGACCATGTACCTCACTACCGTAGATCTTATTGTCCTTCTTCCGAATTTTCTGGCAAGTGCTGCTTTTTGGAGATGCTCCTCTACCCTGGTTTTTACCGATCTTCTTGTCTGGCCAACGTATTCCATGGAGCATTCGGGGCATGTGATTTTGTATATACCGCTCTTCTCCTCAGCCTTTTTGGCGTCCTTTGCTGATCCCAGAATATTTTCTAGTAGGAATGATCTCGAAGAGAATGTTGCGTCGATATTCGCTTTTTTCAATATTCGCTGTAGTTTTTTTGATGCCGTTAAAAATGTGAGTCCGCCTTGTTTCGGATTTATTTTGCGTGAACAATGTTGAAACAGCCCGTTTTCGATGCTGTTCCTCCAGTTTCCGGATTCGATTGATAATTAATTGTTTTTCGTACCCATTCATAGTCGCAGTTTCAAGTATGTACTCAATTTGGTCGTCCTTCATGCTATTATAGGCTGCCATTTTTTGTCCAAAGGAATGGTTTGAATTGTTCGGTATCGTTCTTCGTGAGCGAGTTTTTTTCCCATGAATGTCGAACTCAACGCCGGTCGTACTCCTTATTATAACTATATCCAAGAATGGTAGTTTACCGTCTTCTTCCTTTTCTATGGTGAATTTTATATTTGGGTGGATTTTATTAATTGCTTCTAAAAGCTTGTCAGTCTCTTTGGCCTTAGTAATAGCAAAAACATCGTCTACATATCGCATCCAAATGGTTGGTAGGAGGCCCTTTTCCTCCATAATGGTTTCGATGTATCTCAAGAAAATACCGCTGAGTAGAAGGGAGAGTGGGTTGCCCATCGCCGGTCCCGAAGTTGTTTTATTGTAAGCTCCTCTAAATATAAAATAGTTTTCAGACATGCAAACACTGGACAGTTTTTGAGAGTTTTGACTTTTCTTTTCCATTCCGAGGATGAGTTGTATTTTGCTAACCATTTTTCAAACTGGTATAGAGCTTGTGTTACTGGTATTCTTGGGAACAATGATTTAACGTCGAAAGATATCATAATTTCATCATCCTCAAGTTTATCTATTCGTTTAAGTTTTTCAAAACGTACATCCTAATTTTTGATGCCATGTTTGCTGGTATTTTGCGATAGTTTTGTGCATTCTTCAGTTCTTTATTTGAGAAAATTTCCAGTATTTAGCTTCTCCTCCACTGCGTGGTCGTATTGTTGTTTGTCCATTATAACCACTGAGCTACCCTTATCAGCTTGCAACCGGCTTTTGTTTCAAATCTTTCTTGTTGTTAACAGATTTTAAAACGTTGGCTGCATCCCTGTGAACTGTCTGTTTAGTTTCTATATCGTTGAAGCGGATGCCTGCTTCGACATTTATGATTATGTCCTTTACTGGTACTGTGTTGGGTCCGATAGCAAACTTTAACCCTTGGTTTACATACTGCAGCTGCTCTTCAGTGAATTGCTCAGAGGACTTGTTGATAACGAAATTCGGTATCTGTTGAACAAAAACTCGTGCGACATTTTCGTCTTGACCCCCTGGTAAGGTTCGCTAGTTTTTTGGTTAGAATTTTCCGTTTTCGATCCTTTTCACACTCGTGCGCTCTTGCCATGCTATCTGTCAGGTCCACTATATCACCTTTTTTATCCATTCTCGCGAGTTTTAAATGAAGTGCGTATGTCTCTAACGTTGCGTCGTTCATTCGTTTATACAGTCTCTTGATACTTTGACTTATCAGATTTCTTTCCATTTTTAGGGTTTTGTACTAAAATACAAAACCCTATTGCAATCACGACCTGTGTCCGTCTGTCCGTCCGTCCGCCCGTCCGTCTGTATGTCACAGCACTTTTTCTCCGAAACTATAGAAGCTGCAGCCATGAAACTTTGCGGAAAGTTCAGAAGTGATGACTTCTTGAAAGTTCAAGGGTAAAAAAAATTTTCAAAGAGGTTTAAGTGGGGTCTCCCCATATAGGGAGTTGACCCCTCAAAAAAAAATTTTCACCATTGGTAGTCGAGTAGGGTGTCATTGGAAAGGTCTCAATGAGATCTTTTCAAAACAGGTCTTGAAATTGCCTTATGAGTACCGAGGTGGGCAGGGGAAATGTACGAACTTTTCGCGTACCCCCCTCGCGATTGGACACCTTCCATCCGAAAAATCTGAAAAAAATCATGAATGTAGGCCTTAATGATACAACAACAACAAATACATGAGAAGTCGAAATTCACTCAACTTTGTTAGTAATAGTATGATTTATCGAATTTCTGTTTTCTTGAATAAAATCTAAACGGTACCCTTAAACTCAATAAAATTTAGCAAAGAGATGACTATTAATAAGATTGATCTGAAAGTTTCATAAAGATCGAATGGTATTTAACGAAGTTATAGCGATTTGAATTTTCCTGTATTACTATGGAACAATGTACCCTGTATTACAATGGAAACATATGGCTATGGAGCCATATGCGCTTTTTACCGACTTAGACACTACAGCTTTGCTAGGATTTGCATGAAAATTTCAGGAATGATAGGTATCATAAGGATGAGTACATACAATTGAAACAAGTCGAAGAGGCAGGAGAGAGCTCCTAGCAAAAGGGCTTTGTAGCCATTCTACGATTCGAAAAAAAAGACAATAAATCGATGCTTGCAGTACAGAGGAGTGGCCCCTGAAAAAAATTTCATGAAAGGTAGCCGATATGAGTATCAAATGAAAGTTCTCTATGAGAGCTTTTCAAAACAGTTCTTAAATTGACAGTTTTTGCTTCAGTGGGGGCACAGGCGGGGGTGTTTTCTCCCTCGCGAATGGACACCCGTGATCTAAAAAAAAGAAAAAAAAAGTCAAAATTTTTTCAACTTACATAGTTAATAATAGTATGATCTTTGAACATGACGTGTTTCTCAATTTTATTCGTTGCTGGTTACGGCATTTTGTAAATTGAGTACAAAACCCTTCTGACATGAGCATAGGTCTGTCTACCCAACTTGTTTTTTTTCCGATCTCTATCCCCGATAGATTTGCTTTGATGATTACTCGATGGCTCTTCGGGACAACATTGTTCTTTAAAGATAGTTTCAAAAAACGGATATCCTCAGATATTCTTGCGAGGTTTTTCTTCGTTTTAAGGAATTTGTTGAAATCCGCATCTGACTTGGTTGCCATTACAATATTTTGTTATATGTGGTAAATTTGTGTGGCGGAATGTAAAAAAAATGATAACAAAAAAAAGTAAATAGATAACCTTTTCAAAATGTAATTAGATAAGATCGAATTTTCATCTTCTTAGCTATATAAGCCAAGAAAATGTAAAATTAGGATTAGTTGCACTGAAGAAGACAGTAGTTTGCTGTCGAAACGCCGGTGTCTGCATAAAAATAAATAAAGTTATTGTAGCGAAGAAAAAGGAAATTTTTTGTTATCATTTATTTACATTCCGCTACACAAATTTACCGCATATAACAAAATATTTTAGATTGCCAACCATGTTACTGATTATTAACCTCCATTAGCAACTTCGCAATCCCTCATAGGAAATGACGCGGATCCGAGTCGATGGCCAAAGTGGTTAGTTGGGTTGGAGCCGATCTGCCCCTCTGACAGTGATTGTGTTAATAGGGTATTGTGAATTTTTTTTTTGCAAAACCCTAAAAAAATTAAACAAATAAGCAGATGAAACTTTTCACATAATGATGTGTAAACGAGACATCGATACGGAATGATACATTGTGATAAAAAAGTACCCGGAAATCGCAAATAAAACGCAAAGTATTTAATTATTCATCAATATTTATTTTGTCGCCTTCAGAGTAATCCCCATCAGATGCACTACACTTACCTCACCGATTTTTCCAGTCCTCGAAACACTTTCTTAAGCACTTTTTGGGATGGCCCTCAGCTCCTTCAGCGGGTTTTGTTTTACATTGTGACAAAAAAGTACCCAGGAAATTTGGCTTTAAATTTGGTCACAAACAAAAAAAATCACAAAATCACAAAAATCGCAACGCTTTGCTGAGGTGTATCGACTTAAGCAGCTGCTGTAAACAAACTGGTTGACATATTGCGCTAATATTTGGCATAGTAATTAGGGACAGTCCTAACAACTTAACAAAATACTTTTTTTGAATATCATTTATACAACGTTTCCATCTACATGTGCTGACAAGATTTCGTTGCTGAGATTTCAAAGTGTTTCCATTTACATAGGAGATTTGTGAGTTTGACAGTTTGATTATGAAATGTTGAATGAACGTGAAGTTCTAGTCAAAAAAATGTCATTTGTCTATCTCACCACTAAGGTGACGTCTTCACGGCTACTACATTGTAAGAAACAAAGAAAGATGCATTTAAGAAAGCTCCGGATGCTGCATCTTAGAAAAGTGCAGCTTCTAAGTACTATGCTGAGCTGGAGAGCACCCCCGAAACGATGGAGTTTGGTAAGTTTTTATGCATGATCAATGGAAAGATTATAGTACATCTATTGTTTTTAGATACGCTCCAAGAGTTTTTGGGAACATGACGTTCGAGAAAACGACAATGAATTTTTCTAAGAAAATTTTCGAATGAACAAGGATTCGTTTTTAGTGATATGCAATGAATTGAAATCACTTTTTAGGCAAGATACTGCATTCAGAAAGTGCGTTGATCTACGAAAAAGAGTAGCGGTAGCTATTTATGCACTTGGATCTTCAGCCGAATATCGCACTATTGGAAATTTATTTGGAGTAAGTAAAGGAACAGTTTGCAAAATTGTCCTTGAATTTTACAATGAAGTGTGGGGGATTTAGTGGATGAAATACTTCAATGTATTTCCGCTGACAAGGGAGAAAATACAAGAGAATATAGATGGATTCACAAAACTGGTCTTCCACGGTGTTTTGGAGCCGTAGGTAAGTTTGTTAATGTGATAGAAATTGATAGATTGTTGAAGATCACTAATTTCAGATGGAAGTCATATAGAGATCAAACCTCATGCAGTCGACGCCACCGACTATTACAACTATAAGGGGTGGTATTCCACCGTTTAACTTGCATTAGTGGATTACCGGTATACAGTACTTTTATAAAAATCGCTCATAGTTTATTGAAGTCTTTCTCCCTTCTCTAGAAATATATTCCTTTACGTAAATGTCGGATCACTGGGTCCCTGCAATGATTCATCCATATATGAAAAATCTTCGCTGAAACCTCTGCTGGACAACGCCTTATTGAAGGAAATGTCGAAAAATATATGCAGAATCAATGTTCCGGTCTTCATCATAGGAGATTCTGCATTTAAATTTGATAAAAGTCTGATGAACCCATATCCATATAATGCGGAAGCTGATCAGCAAGAAAAAAACTTCAATTACGCCTTATCAAAATTGTCGCAGAGTTGTTGAGAATAACTTCGGGCATTTGAAGGCTCGTTTCCGTCGCATTGGAAAAGGCATTGATAACAATGTTGACAACGCACCTCCTTATTGTTAAAGCATGTTGCGCTCTGCATAATTTCTTAGATGAAAGAAATGACTCCATCAATATGCAATAGCTTGAGGAACAGAAAAATTATGACGAAACGCGTAGGCGGGAGCAACCAGAAACCGAAAACATATCATCCGACAACAACAGTGATGCAGAAACCATCCGAAAAGCACTTAGTGAACACATCAGTAAGTATCTATCATAATCAAAACAAAAATTTGGAACATAAAAAATAAATTTACTTCATTGAAAAACATAACATTCACACTTCATAAAAAATATAACATTCAATAAATTCAATAGATTAAAAATAATAAATAAATTTGTAAGTCTGTTACTAAATGATAATGAAAAATTTTTTTTTTACACATTAGGTATTTTATTAATTTTGTATAATAGCTATTTCGACTACTATTTGCAGTCTTCTTCTGAAGAAGACTGCAAATAGTAGTGGAAAAAAGGTTTCATACAAAATTAATAAAATACCTAATGTGTAAAGAAAAATTAGTTTCATTATAATTATACGTATATACTACTGCTAAAATTTATTGAGAAGTTGTTGCAGCATTTCGTTCCTAGTTTCTTCCACTTCCACGAGCCTTGTTTGCAGTCTGTATATGTTTTCGTCAGCCTTTTTTATTCTCTCCACCTCGACATCCATTTTCCTATTTGTTTCCTACAGTTCCTTTAAAACTTGCCTCTGAAAGCTGTTCATGGCTGTTTTCCTTTTTCTTTCAGGTGACCGTACATGTTCGAACACATCGATTACCACTGGGGATATTGTGATCGACGATTCTTGGTCAACTGATGCGGAACCAGGCGCTCTACATCGTAATCTGAAAAGATATATTTACAATACTTAATATAGATCCATATAACTTAGTAAAATGTTGTTTAAGAAAATAAATAATTACCAATTGAAAAGCTCTCTACCAAATGCGAGTGTTCGTTAATTTTGAACCCTCCAATTATTTCATGGATTTCGTTGTAATGTTCCCATTTTGAGGGCGATCCACCTGTCACACCAACTTTCTTTTTTTCCAATCTGGAAGAGACAATTTATATTATATATTATATATGATATATTATAATTAAATTTGCATACCTGTAGCGGTTGGTCATATTGTGAATCTCTTCCGCCGAAAATACATAACCATTAGTTTGAATTTGCTTGGCCATTTCGGCAAAAACATGGCCATTCCTTTTCTGGCCGCGTAGGTCAGAAATTCTTGACCTCCACAATTCTATCAGTTGACATTCAGCACCTGGTGTTCACTTCGTTTTGATTTTTCTAGTTGACATCACAGAATAAATAGTCAAAAGTTAAACCTAAGATGTAAGCAAAACTATGTGCACAGCTGATATCTGCCAATGATTTTCAGTTTCAGGTTTCAGCTTCACTTTTCACACAAACAAATTGATAGATGCTGTCATTACTGTCATTTTCGTGACATTTGTCAGCTTGCTGAGTAAAATTATATGCAGTTGTGATTTTGTTTAAATCTAGATTTGCATCAAATCTAGATTTGGGGATTTTTATATGGTAAATCTACAAGATTTTGAAGTAGATTTGGAAATATCAAAATCCGGAGATTTTGTGAAGATGGAAACGTGGTATTACCCGGGGAATTTAAATTACAATTTTCGGGTAATTCGTTGTCACAATGTAATTTCTATTAAAAAATGTTTTGTTTGCTTGGATAATTTATCTTATTATCTGAATTTTTGATTTAATTTAATTTATTCGTATTAATAATAATACAATATACAGTGGTGCTATCTATAAGAACGAGGCAGAATTCATCAATGGTTACTGTTTTTCCAAACATACTCATCACGATTTTGACTTTTACCTCTAAGAATAATGAATCAGATATTTTAAAAACTTCATGGAAAAGCTTAGGTACCTGATTGAGGGAAATTCTAATAGATAAATGATTCAATGGTTCACAGTTAAATGAAACGCATAAGGCTATTGCGAAAGATTTAAATGCATCGCTTCACCAATAGATCTATCCATCATAATTGAATATCATTCATCATCGATGCCCTCAATTCGTAGCGCTAACATCAGTGAGTACTTTGTGCTAACAACGTTTAAAATCGTCAACGTCTTGAATCTGGTCATAATTAAAGACCACCTTCATGAATGCATCCAACAAAGCATTACGCTAATGGCAACCAGGTACTTTGAAGAGTTCTTACGGACGACATTCAAATTTTGTAAGCATTGTGCTTGGACCTATTCAATTGATCTACACTGCAGGAGAGTTTGCCAGAATCAATTGGAATTTCCTTCTGTGCTGTTTGCATAGAAAAGCCCGCAGCCTGTTTCAAATACTATTAGCAATTTTTTTTTCACCCGAAGCCTTTTCTGCACTTTGACAATAGTACCCGAGACAAAGCTGCTGCTTCGACCCACTAACGTTATTCAAACGAACCTTTGCAAATCTCTCAGATCGTAAACCTTCGCAAGAACAATACGATAACGTTGACTTTAGATGCACTTAAGACCCCAAAGTGATATTTACCATAATCACTTGGAAAACGAAAACAAAACAGCGACGCAGCAACTCCATGCCAAATCCCGCGCCAGCCAACGCGGGAGCTGGGGCTGTGGGGCTCTTAACCGGCAACGGAGAATAGTGTCTAAGAAACTCTCAACAAGTCGCAAAGTCATAGCCTTGTTTATTGACCCACTTTCAAGGTAAGATAATGCCAAGCTCGACGCCAAAGATCGTGTTTCATGCTCGTACGGCATAGTGTAGTTGGAGCCTGTGGAGATCAGCATCTTGAGGTCTTGGTGGAGCGGTGAATGTGTCGGTGCCCCTCGAGAGCCGCGTCAAGAGGAATCGCGGAGTCTTGATGCCTCGGTTCACTTCAGTTCGCTGCAGTTGTGTTTCATGGAACAAGGGCAGGGTTCCTCGACGCTGCTGCACGGAATGGCTCTTGTAGCCTCCGAGTACCGCCGCACTTCGGAAGATCGTGGGATGAAAGTTACTGGACCAGTTGCTTTGTCGTTGCAGACACAGAGCCCCACATGCATACTCGTACGTGCATGCACACAAGCCTCTGCATGCTTCATGTACGCCCGCGTGCATTTCTCAGATGACTGAAATGCTAAAATGCAAATTGATCCCTCGTTAAGTGACTTGGTACTGCATTCTCGGTACTTGGCGGCGTTCTGCAATGGAAGCGTGAAAAACTGCGGATAGAAATGTTTGTAGGTGACGGTATCTAGTGTGGGGCTCGGAATGAAATGCATTTTTTGGCTTTTCAACGTGTGTTCAAAAGAAATATACACACAAGAGGAAGAATTAGTAGTGATAATGGTTTTCAGGGGTTTGTACTAAAATACAAAGCCTATTGAAATCACAACCGGTGTCCATCCGTCCGTTTACATATATGTCTCAACAGTTAGAAAAAAAAATTTCCAAAACAACTGCCTGAAAACTTTGTGGAAAGGTCAAGAGTGAAGCTTCTTGAGATTCTGGGGTGAAAAAATAGTGTTTGAAGGGAGGTTTTCCAAATACAGGGACGTGACCCTTAACCGTTTTTTTCATCAAAGGTAGTCGAGCGGGATGTCATACGAAAGGATTCAACGATATCTTTCAAAACAAATCTTAAATCTACCTTATTACTACCTACGGCGCAGGGGACGGGGAAATGTCTGAAATTATTGCGTGTTGACTTTTATGAGCGCAACATCAACAATACGCTCAACTATGTTAATAATAGTATGATTTATGAGTTTTACGTTTTCTTGAATAAATTCGTAAGGATATGCTGAAATTCAATCAAATTCAATTTCCAGGTGGATATTTATAATGTTGATCAACAATAAAAATTTCAAAAGGATCGAATAGTATTTAACAAAGTTATGATGGTTTGAATTTTCCTGTATTACAACAACAATACATGGCTATGGAGCAATATGCACCTCCAATCGATTCGGACGCTACGGGCTACCCAGTAAATAGTGCGATCCACCCAGCGACTTTGAGTACCCGCCAAACGGGCGCATCGGAGCCATCGTACGCGAACCAGCCAAAATCACCACCTCAATTGAAAAGGTGCAATTTCGAGTATTTCATTTAACAAATATGGTGGTGTGTTGGGTGGTTGATCTCGAATATTTAGAAGACGATGAGGATCATATCGATTTACAATTCGATGAGTGACGTACGACGAAGATAGTAGCAAGAACAACGAAATCGTCAAATTAAAAGTGAGGTAAAATCATAAAAAACTCACGTGCGAAATTGATGCGTCAGAGAAGCAATGTTTCCAGTTTGATTTTCAACGCAGACCAAATTGAACGTCTCATTGCTGTCAAAAAAGTAAAGTGGCAAAACTCCACCTTACGGTCTTCCCTTCAAATCAAATTTGCTTGCTGAAGTAAAGGGTACCAATTCTTAAGGAAGAAAAATTTTTCCGCTACTAGCTGAACGAACTTTGCGGAGAAAGTTGGAAACTCTAAATTTTTTCGCCGGGTGTGCTGCTAGTTATTTTTGCTTTCCTGGAGTTCAAAATACAACAATTGTGCCCTCAGGAGAGGCACTGTGGTTTGTATTGGAACGAAATGAAAATCAAAACAGGAACTGAGTACAACGCAACTCAGGACGATTTTCAGGCAAAATAACACTTCCTGATAGTAGCATTCTTGCAGCTAACTCCTAAACGTCAAAGTCAAAAGCGCTTTATTTAATACCAATCGTTATAAATTTTTAAAAGAACATAAAGCAAATTATAAACAATAAAACTATGAAAAACTTAATGGCCCGAATGGCTCTCTAAATTTAAACGTTATCAGTTAAACACATTTAATGAAAAAAATACGCTAAATTTAAATTAATTCAGATCATTACATATTTTTTTATTCAATTGGAGAAAGGAGAGCTGCTAACGCCTTAGTTGTTATTATTGGTGGGCTAAGCAGTAGATGGAAGCAGGTAGTTGCCTATCATTTTACGGGCCAAGAAACCCATGGAAGGGATCTTTACCATCTCGTCGTTGATGCAGTAAAAAAAATGTGAAGAAATAAGATTACAGATACATTCAGTAACATCTGATATGGGTCCATTGAATCAGTAAATGTGGAATGAATTCGGGATGAAGCACGCAAAGTGCAATATCAACAATAGCGTTGTCCGCCCAGCAGATCTCAACCGAAAATTGTGGGTACTGGCGGATGTTCCACATCTGCTTAAAAATTTCACCCAGTCCCTTCTGAAAAATGAAATTTTCACGATAAGTAGAGCATTTCAATTTATGCATGAGCTACCAACAAATGAGGTTAAAAGTGAGCATATTAAAACTATTTTAAATGCTCAGGAAGGTCGTCCTTTCAAATTAGCTTCGCATTTAGAAAGATAACCCAATAACTACCAAAAAATGCGAGTGCCAACTTCTTACCACGTAATTAACCGGGATATGAGTGCTTCACTTGAATGTTTTGGTCAACTTCAAGGCAACAAAAGCCTAGAATTTTGATTTTATTATTTTTATTTACATTACAAATCAAATTTTATTTCATCAACCAACTAGAATTTAAATAAAATATCGATGTACAATATTTCTCTTGATTCAACCTAAGCTAACGACCCAATCAACAATTGAACAATGAATAAGTTTTTGTTTCGAAGTTTTCACAAATTAAAAAATGAATGAAAAATGGGTTACTCGATTGATTAAAATGAAATGTGGTATTCGAAACAAGGTATTTTCGCTTTGTGGTGAATTGAATTTGGTGAATTGAATTAAAATGATAGATCAATTGAAAAATCAATCAAATAAATCGAATTACTTACGAATGGGCTAATTATTACAGTGCTAATTAACCTTAAATAACTATGTAAGTTGATTGAAGCGTTGATGTTGCCCGATTAGGTGGTGATGGGCACTTTGGGGTGTCAGGAACTCAACATTAACCCCCCCCCCACTCCGTTGAACGATCCGTTCAACATCCTCCAAAGTGTGCGGTAGGCTGTGGCGTCTAGGTAACGGCACTGGCGGTTGGCCATAAAGGTTGGATTGTTGTTTGCAGGAACGCCAGCGGAGGTAGATCACCAGTATGACTAATCCGAGAATGCCCAGGTAGCCGATGGTATACTGGTGGATGTGGTGGTCGGTCACTTGATCGGTCCATGAAACATCTTGCGCTTGTAGCTGTCGTCCCAGTTCCTCAATTTTAGATGCAGACTCACTGAACTGAGTGGAGTCGTTGAAAGAGTCCACAAGGTTCGTTCCGTTCTGTAGAACAGCCAATTCCCGCCGATACGGCTCCCAATCGTAATAAATGAGCAACTTCCACTCGTGGGAAGATAAGTAGACTCGACCTAATGGTTGAAAATACAGACCCGTATGGGGTCTGGTTGTTGAGCCTTGTGTTGGAGAGGCGTGTGCTATGGGAGCTAGCAGGCACATCAAGAGGAGCGTCACAATTGACTTGCTGGTTCGCATTGATCGCCACTTTGTTCTCAGGATGTCGTCACCGCTGATCTGGGACCCTTCCTTCATCAAGTGGGGGGAACTTGCTTGTGATGGTTTTTCATTAGACTGTGCGTCGTCAAGTACTGGTAACGGGGCCTGTTTATGTATTGGCCTTTTCAAAGTTCCGGAGGCGGTTTTGAAATCAGCGACTCTTACGAAACCATCGGCGCCTTCGTACGTTTTGATAATTCGCCCCAGTGGCCACTTAATCGCTGGGGTGTTATCTTCGCTTATGATGACCACTGTTCCCGGGATCGCATTGGGGTGTGACTGTTTCTACTTGACACGTTGCTGCAACAGCGCCAAATACCCGTGCGACTATAGTCCTGAATTCGAGTTTGAGGTGATTGATTAGCTTCCACCGGGCATGGAGACCTCCGGTGACCATCTTCCATGGCTGTGAGGGGTTCTCCAATGAGAAAGTGTGCTGGAGTTAAAGCTGCCAAATCATTGGGATCGTTTGACATCGGAGTCAGTGGTCTAGAATTGAGGATTGCCTCCATCTCTACTATCAAGGTATGCAGCTAATCGTAGGTGAGAGTCACCGACAAAACGCCTGCACGGATCAAATTTTTGGCTGATTTGACCACCGCCTCCTACAAGCCGCCAAAATGAGGCGCGCGTGGAACGATGAAATGGAAATCGATTCCCCAGCTGGAGCATGCCGTTGTTACTTCTTGGCGCGTTTTGTTGGAATATGACGAAGACGACAATTCTAATAACTGATTGGTGGCGTTGTCGCAAAATAGGTTTCCTCGTCGCATCGGTTAGATCCATCGGTTAGATCCAGGCTGATTTGGATTTGGAACTCGTCAGCCTTTGGACACCAGATGACTCCCAACGTCTTAATATAGTCCTCGTGTAAACTACTGAAGTCTAGCTGGACCTGTTGGTCCTCAGGTTTAATCTACTTCAACAATAGAGGGTGGTTGGCACACTGTTTGCACCGTTTGCGAAGTGCCTCCTCTAAGCTATCTGCCCCGGTCATGATGTCGTCGATATAGCAATCCTTCTCAAACGCGCTGCTGACCAGGGGACCTTTCTGCTGGTTCTCTTGTGCTAGAACTTGCAGACAGTTTGTAGCTAGATACGGGGCGCATGTCGTGCCATGGTATCGATAGTGTTCAGGATGGAGCATTATCTGCCAATACATCTTCTTGATGTCGGCGGTGAGTATGAATCAACACATTCTGAAACGCAGGAGTGTTGCAAAAAGGTCATCCTGGACAGTAAGCCTTGTATGAAGGACATCATTCAACGAAACGCCTGTGGTCGTCTTACTGGATGCATCAAAAACCACCCGCAGCTTGGTTGTACTACTGTCAGGCTTCAGAACACAATGATGTGGAAGGAACTATCGCCATTCCTCCCGCTGCTGTGACATCACCTCCTCCATATGCCCAAGCCAAATATGCTCCTCCATGAAGTCCTCGTATGGAAGTCTTAGATCAGGGTTCCTCTCCAGTTGATGCTCCAAGCCAATGAATTTGCGAGTGGCCACCGCTTGGGAACCACCTAAAGTCTCGGAATCCTTGCTGAATGGGAGTTTAACAAAGAAAAGGCCGTCGGGACGTCTTGTCATTTTCTGATAGAAATGTGCTTCGCAAGCCTTTTCAGTTAACGTAAGCTTATGCTGCTGATTATGTACGAGTACTTCCTCGACCTTCCAAAATCGCTTGATGAGCAGGTTATCTTCTGCAAGGACGCGCATGTCACGGAAGACACTTGAGGTGTGATCACTCTTCCGGCCACAATCCACCCTAGGAGCGTGTTCTGGAACACTGGGAGCTGTGGGCCTAACTTTATTTGTCCAACGGCTAGGATCTTGTAAAAGTGTTCGTCACTCAGTTACATGTCGATGCGTTCCGTTCAATGGAAGTCTGGATCTTCCAGCCTTATGTTTTTGGGAATGTGCCGTCCCGATGTGTTCAAGTTCTGAGACGGTTGCGGTGATATTATTTTGTCCATGACGTAGGCTTCCAACTGCGTGGTATATCCTAATAATCTGGATCTTAAGCCCAGGTTCACCTTATGGTATGCCTTCTCAGTACTACCGCCTACCCTTTCAATGAGGGCGTGGTGTGGAGTCGATGATAAACACAATTTTTCGATGATTCTTTTGGTGACTAGGTTTATTTGTGAGCCTGGATCCAGCAAAGCTCGACAATCCGTCGTCTTCCCATTGCTGGTGCCCAGAAGTACATGTCCTTGGGGTCGGGGCTCCATCAGAGTCGTTAAAGCGAGCGATGGCAGTTCTGCATTCGTTTGCGGGCTCGAGTCTTGTTTCGGCGTTTTCGTGCTCGAGGATATCGTCTTGATCTGTTTGGGGTTGTTGTCTCCAGGCAAATGTAGCAGGGTGTTGTGAATCTTGGAACACTACTTGCAACTTCTGGCCGCGCAGCTGGAAGCCTTATGTCCTTCTCGAAGGCAATTCGCGCACAACTTCTTAGCGTGCACGAAACATAGTCTTTTTGCAGCAGTGATTCTGAGGAAGTCCGGGCAGTAGTAAAGCGGGTGATCCTGCTCACACAATAAGCACCGAGAAACTGCCGTGGTGGCCATGGTCGACTAGGTGGCTTTCCTACGGGTGATCTCCGGTTCCTTTGTTTTATGGCCGAGTATCTCTTCCATGAAGTCCAACAAAATCTTCAAGAAAGGTAGCTCGTGCGGGTTGGATAACGATTGTTCGTATGATGCCTGAGTCGCTAGATCCAATTTTCGGATCAGCACATGTAGCAGCAACGGATCCCAGTTCCTTGTGGACACTTGCAGGTTCTCCAGGCCTCTGAGATGCTCTTGTGAGGTGTCATGTAGAGCCTTTATTGCTGCCACAGATGTCCTTTCATTAGCATGAGATGGCTGACTCATCGATTTATTGATGAGCGTCACAACCAATATTCGCCGGTTGTCGTACCTTTCCTTCAAGGTTGTCCAAGCCGTCTTGTAGTTGATTTTGAATCAAAAGCTCCGCTTCTCCGGTGAGACCGGCCTTGAGGTACCAAAGCATACCATGCATCAACCATGCATGAACAAGTCGTGGAATTGTTGCCAATGGAAATAGTTCCCATCGAAGGTGGGGAGTTTTATTTTCGGCAGAGGCATGGTAAGAGGAGTCACAGGCAGAGTCGCTGAATCAGGTGTGGTGCTGAGTTGATCCGTTTCCGATTCCAGACGTATGACCCAATATTGGGTAAGCTCTTTCAAATGAATGTGCTGTTGCACATTACAACCATACGCTTCCTTCTACGCGGCCTCCAGTCGCCGCAGTCGCTCCGCATAACACCCGCCTTCCTGCTTCCTTGATGGCGAATCCTTCTTGTAGTTTGAAATGATGCCTTCGACGATTCGAGCCAATCCTTTTAGGTCCTCTATCAGGCGATCCACATTCACCATCGCGTAGAAAGTCGGAAAGCGGCCGGAAACAGAAAGCGCGTATACACCACGACACTACACAAAACACCACACAGCGCTTCACGATCTGTTTACAGGGGAAAAAACAACTATTTAGTTTTGTACGGCAAAATAAATACCAAATGCATCCCACCGGGGCCTCCAAATGTTTGCGCCGGGACTCTTTTATCCCGAACTTTGATTTTATTATTTTATTTACATTACAAATCAAATTTTATTTAATCAACACACTAGAATTCAAGTAAAATATCTATATACAATATTTCTGTTGAATCAACCTAAGCTAACGACCCAATCAACAATTGAACAATGAATAAACCTTTGTTTCAAAGTTTTGACAAATTAAACAAGTTGAGTAAACAAACCTACGCTCATGTCAGAAGGGTTTTGTATTCAATTTACAAAATGCAGTCGCCAGATCGAATCAAATCAAGAAACATGTCAAAGACGATTTTATTGGAGAAAATATGAAATACGAAGATCATACTATTATTAACAAAGTTGAACGAATTTCGGCTTCTGAGGTTTTTGGTATCGTTATACTCATAAATATCTCCCTTGATAATTATTTCAGATGCCCATCCGCGACGGAGGAAACACATTTTTCATGTATTTCCCCCCTGTGCCCCCACTGAAGCAAAAACTGACAGTTTAAGAACTGTTTTGAAAAGCTCCCACGAAAACTTTCATTTTATCCTCATATCGGCTACGTTTGATGAGTCTTTTTTTTTCAGGGGCCACTCTCCTGTACTGTTATCATCGATTAATGGCCAATTTTTTCGAATCCTAGAATGGTTACAAAGCCCTTTTGCTAGGAGCTCTCTCCCACCTCCTTGACTTGTTTCACCTTAGAACATTACTTGTGGGTACTCATCTTCAGTCATTCATTAAATTGAATCAAGTGTTCAAAGCATGCACCTTAAACGTTGAAGTTGGGAAAAAATAACTCAAAATTATTTAATCTTCGCATTAAAAACAGCCACTATTTTGTTTTACGATTACTGATACCACTAGCTGAACCGATTCTCAAAGATCTACATGACACCTATCATTCCTGAAACTTTCATGCAAATCCTAGCAAAACTGTAGTGTCTGAGTCGGTAAAAAGCGCATGTTGTTCCATAGCCATATGTTGCCATAGTAATAAATGCAGCGCATATTGTTCAATAGTAATACAGGAAAATTCAAACCGCTATAACTTCGCCAAATTTTTATGAAACTTGCAGAATAGATTAATCCTATAAATAGACATCTAAGTACTGAATTTCATCGAATTTAAGGGTACCGTTAAGATTTTATTCATGAAAACATAAAATCGAGAAATCATACTATTACTAACAAAGTTGAGTGAATTGCGACTTCTCACGTATTTGTTGTTGTTGTACTCACCAAGGCCTACAATCCTGATTTTTTTCAGATTTTTCGGATCACAGGTGTCCAATCGCGAGGGGGGGGGGGGGGGGGGACACAAATTTTTCGTGTATATCCCCTCCCTGTGCACCCCTCGAAGCAAATTTTGCCCAACTAAGACTTGTTTTGAAAAGTTCTCATCAAGACCTTTCATTTGATACCCATATCGGCTACCTTCAATGAAATTTTTTTTTCGGGGGGTCACTCTCCTATATGGGGAGACCCCCCTTAAATACTTTATAAAATTTTTTTGTAGTTGAACTTTGAAGAGATCACCACTTTACACCTACACACAAAATTTGATGTTTCTAGCTTAAGTAGTCTCCGAGAAAAACTGCTGTGACACACGGACGGACGGACGAACGGACGGACGGACAGACGGACAGACTGGTCGCGAAACTAGTAGGGTTTCGTAAAATTATTTTATAAAACCCTAAAAATGAATGAAAAATGGGTTACTCGATTGATAAAAATGAAAATGTGGTATTCGAAACTTATAGTTTTTTCGCTTTGTGGCGGATTGAATTTGAATTTAGCGAATTGAATTAAAATGATCGATCAATTGATAAATCAATCAGATAAATCGAATAAATGACGAATGGGCTAATTATCACAGTGCAAATTAACCTCAAATAACTATGTAAGTTGATTGAAGCGTTGATGTTGCCGGATCAGGTCATGATGGGCGCTCAGGGGTGTCAGGAACTCAACAAGGGCAGAAAAAAGAGATACAGGACATGACAGAATACCATGGCCTACTACCCCTACGACTAGGGACGAGCAGAATGATACGATCCTATGAAAATCTAGTACACATCGTAAGTCTTTACAAATACGAACACGCTGTACAGAAAATAAAGGACCCACTCTCAGAATTCGACAAAGCATACAATGAATGTAATACAAATAACTAAGTTGAAACTTAAGGAGCTAACCCATAAACTTCAAGTTTTTAAACCTAGACTACGGCCAAAAAGGGGTATAATTAATGGACTTGGTACGCTGATCAAAGGCATCACGGGTAATATGGATGCGAATGATGCTTCGCGCATAAATAAGGAGATAGAAACATCATTGTTAAATCAATCTAATAGCAACAACAAAATCAATGAACAAATTAAACTAAATCACCTAATGATAGAACAATTTGACAACCACACCAGGAATCAAAGCGACCCCATAAGAAAGTATTTAGAACATTCACAGAACAAAATTAATAGAGAATTCGATGCCATGGTACGCGTACAGTATCTCAATCAATTGCACTAAAATATCGATATCTTAAGTGATCATTTGTCAGGATAGCAGAAGCTGTAGTACTAGCTAAATTAAATAAAATCTCAAAACAAATCCTAAGTCACCTGGAACTAACCAAAATTTCAAATATGCTCAAAAAATAATCTGTAAAGATACAATCTGATGAGCACGTCTATGAATTGCTAAACCTACAAGTCTATTAGAACGTGTCTAATATAATATTTAATATTCAGATACCAATTCCATCAACAAAAAACGCCTCCTTTTTCCACATAATACCTCTTCCCATACAAAAAACTCAAATAATATCCTCGAAACCCTACATGATCTTCAACTAAAACAGTGTCCACTTTTTTGACAAGAAATGACCGAAAATCTAAGGGACCTATTACTGCGAGGAAACAAATAATCAAAGAGATTCAAGTAATTCCAGATGCATCACGAACATCATCAATGGGAGATGTATCATAGTAGTCTTTGCGTATGGACGTCTTTTAAATCGCTTCTGTCAAAAGTTTTCAAAAATTAAATTAATTTTTTAAAAACGTTAGTCCGAAGTTAATTTTTATCGGAAAAAATCTTATATTGTCGAAGTAGTCGACTCAGGAAATTTCTATCGAATATTTTTACTTCGATTGGTAACGAAAAACAAATTACCAAAGAAAACTTCGCCGCCGGTATGGAGGAGCCCGACGGCTTCCCACCGTTGGGGCAACCTGGGGAAACGACGAATACGAAACTGGCGATAATCACCAAAAGAAAACATAACGAAGAAAACTCCGCAGATGGAGGGTGCAAGCTGCAAATAATAGCGGACAATCAACAAATGGCCAAGTTGCAAAAAGAAAATGATGAACTAAGGCAAGAGATACAGTCCCTCAAGGATCTCTTCAAAAAAGGGATGAAGCCTCAAAAGACGCAGCCGCAAAATCATAGGCAACAGGTAACAAAGCCGAAGAAAAGTACAGAGCAAGCAATTCCAGAGGAAGTTCTAAGTGCTGGTGGCACCAACGAGAGCCAAAACTATTTTGCAGCGCTGGAGGGATTAACCGAAGATATGGAAATTGAAGAAAACATCGGAGGTCATTTTAATCAAGATAATGAGTTAAATTTTATTCAACATTTAAAGAACAAAAAAAGGAGAAAAACTAGCCCGCAGTTCTGCTGGTTCCTCTGAAAAAGCTCACAACAAGACAGAACAAGTTCCGCCAATCAACGTGTTCGGACAAACCGGGAAAGATATGGTTCGGCTATTGGCAGCCGAAAATAAGCTGGCCAATTTCAAAATCAAAAAAGGTTAATGCCAAAAAATTAACTATAAAGACGAAATCACTGGTTGATTTCAAGTCAGCCAAAGATGCGCTGATTTCTGGGGAGGTTCCAAACTTCACCTATACCCCAAAAAGTGAAAAGAATCAGACCTTCTTGTTGAAGGGCTTAGACAGCGGAGAGGATACGGGCGATCTTCCTCAGGTGCTAAAGGAGGCTGCACCAGATATTGATTTTGTTTCAGTCAAAGCTTTTGCGACAAGAAGGTCGACCATAGAAAGGAAGAATTTACCACTTTACTTGGTACAAATTGCAAATAAGAGCAGTCCAAGTGCCCTTCAACAAATAAGGTACTTGAATTTCAGAGTGGTGAGGTGGGAACGCCTCCAGAAAAGAGAAGTCAACCAGTGTTACCAGTGTCAAAGATTTGGACATTCGACTGCCAATTGTGCCATGCACTATCGTTGCGTTAAATGCAAAGTCGTTTATGCTCCCGGTGAGTGCAAATTGGCTCAGATGGAGCCTAAAGAAAAAATATACTGCGGTAACTGCGGTGTTTTTGGTCACCCAGTATCACATCGAGGATGCTCCCGATATCAAGATGCAAAAGTTAAATTTGCTCCAAAGCAAACACAAGTACACCGTAATATCATACCTTCCAACTTCGTCAAGCCCGGAGTTTCGCTAGAGGACCAGCAGAAAATGCTGGTAATAATGTAAATAATGTAAGTGGCAATAATGAGCTGCTTCTCAAAACTTACCAGCAACTTAATTCTTTATCGGAGAGAATTGACAAACAAGATTCAAAAATTAACTTTGCTTTTCAGCGTTTAGGTCTTTCAAATGCCTAATAACAACTTCTCATCCAGTCATATTCCCACGGATAGGCTTCGTCTCATATCGATCAAGGTCAACTCTATCGTTGTTATACATCGACGTGATTATCTCCTTGAATTTATTGTTAAGCAAAAGCCTGACATCATACTTCTCACTGAAACCCACCTAAATTCATGGCATTCCATGGAATTCAAAGATTTTGCTTTCGTCAGAAACGATAGGGTAATAGGTGATGGGGGAGGTGGCACCGGCATATTGGCTAGAAGACCCTATTGTTTCCAAAACATTGAAAAAGTCGAATTCAAAAACTTTGAATTTCTTGAAGTGTCCGTCATCAAAATTTCACTGCCAGGTGGGGATAACCTCTTCGTTATCTCCGCCTATGCAACTGGTCAAAATGTTCTCAAGTTCAAGGAGGAGCTCAATTCCTTGTTTGAAATACTCGAATTGAACAGGCTGCATAGTTATTATATTTCTGCCGGTGACCTGAATGCCAAGCATACATCATGGCTGAACGCCACCAATAATCCAAGAGGTGTATTCCTGAAATCATGGATAACAGAGAACCAAATGGAATACAGGTGCAACCTATATGGGTCGGAGTTCCCAACATACCCTAGGACAAATTCATATTTGGACCTCTGCATTGCTGACGCAAGACTTGAATTCAGCTTTAATAGTCCTCAACGGAAACTGCAGGTGCTTCCTTATGATAGCGACCATAACGCAATCGTAATGGAAATCAATCATCAAAGGGATGATTTCTTTCTCATTCCAGTTCAACATGAAAACCATCGGTTGAATTTCAAAAAAACAGACTGGGGAAAGTTTCAAAAGAAGTTTAATCGGGAGTACCAGAAGCAATGTCCCTCTTCTGATGATGGCAACGCTTGCTCAATGGTTCCTAATAACAGAAATCTAACTGACGAAGAAATAGATCTCTATTTGTCGAATTTAGAGAAGCTGACGTTGGAAACGATTGAGAAAGTAGTTCCCAAGATTAAACATCGAAACAATATGGAAGGATATGAAACACCAACCATCGCAAGGTTGAAAAGATTGAAAAGCCTTCTTCTTACACGCTTCAACAATATTTATCGGCGATTTTTGGACTTAAACCATCCCTCGTTGGCTTTGTTGAAATTACACCTGAAGAATGTCCGGAACATAATCCGTTCATACATCAGGAGTGAGGTCAGCAATAAATGGGCGAAAAAACTGAGGGGTATTGGCCCACAGAACCCAGATGGCATTTTCGCGAAAGTGAATAGCATATTCCGCAAGAAGTCTCGAGTGAAGTTATCGAATCTTGAAGTCGCTAGTGATGAGATAAATCTTCTCGATAGGGCTGGTATCGAAATTGATAGTACGACTCTGGATAGAAATGGAAACAGGAATATATGTGATGGATTGCAGAAACTTGCCCTGATTGGAACACATTTTGAATTGGTTCATCTGCCAAACCCAGAGAGAAGGAATGAAACATTTTCGGAGGTCGTTGAAGCAAAACCTGAACGGCCAATCAATTCTTCATTTCGATGAAACATTAACATCTGACCTCATACCGAGCTTGAATCTTATTGATTATTTTGTCAGCTATGACGACTTGTGTTTCATATTTCGCAGAATAAACAATAAGAAATCTTGTGGTACTGCTGGTATTCCAAATATAGTTCTCCGACATTTGCCTGAGGTTGCTATTAGGAATTATTGCATATTGTTCAATAACATGTTGAACAATTCATATTTCCCAAATGAGTGGAAAAAGGCTAAGGTATTTCCGGTCTTGAAGAAAGGAAAAGAATCTTCATGCCCTAAAAGCTATCGCCCAATCGGCTTGCTGTCTAACATCAGCAAGGTGTTTGAAGTGATACTCAACAGAGCATTAAACGCCCAAATTGAGAAATATGCGTTGATGCCGAATTTGGTTTTCGTGCCAGGCAGTCGACCATACATGCAATAACGAAAGTAACCTCAGACATCTGTTGGAAACTAAACAACAAAGAATGTGTTGGAGCATGTCTCATTGATATTGAGAAAGCCTTCGATACGGTTTGGTTAGATAGACTAGTTTTCAAACTTCTTCAGGACAGGTTCCCCAGACACCTCGTCGCGATGATGAGTAATATGTTATACGGGGAATCATTTGTTGTAACTGATGGAAATCTGACAACAATGCGCGAATTCAAGGTCTTGAATGGTCTACAGCAGGGAACAGTTACTGCGCCCCTGTTTTTCTCAATATTCATTCGCAAGCTATTGAACAGCTTTGACTTTAATGTCTCGCCAACGCGATCATTGGTAGCGTTTGCTGATGATCTGATCATCTATACGGCAGACCGAAAAACTACAATAGTTCAGAGCAATCTTCAAAAAATGTTTAATGATGTGCAGCTCTACACCGACAATTGGCGAATGAAAATCAATGCGCAGAACAATGAATGAAAATCAATGCGCAAAACAATTTTGTTTTGGACAACGCTTCAGGGGGCTAGTCAAGACCTGAAACGTTATTGGAAAGATTTCCACATCATGGCTGGTGAAGGTAGTTCAGAATGGGTGTTTCATAAATCCTGTGTTCGATACCTCGGTGTTCATCTTGATCAGTATCTGTACTATACTGAACATGTCAAAATCATGATCAAAAAGTCAAAGTTATTTGTTACAAGACCCTGGTTAGACCAGTTTTGACATACGGATGCCAGATCTGGTACAACCAGAGTGCTAGTACAATGGAAAGATTAAGAGTTTTCGAAAGGGAATGTCTTCGTGCATGTACTGGTTTGTACAGAAAGCCTGAGACGGATTGGAAGCACTATATATCGAATAGAAAAATTTATCAAACCGCTCAAGTGACAAGAGTCGATATCTTCATATTGAAACTTCTTCGGAATCATATCGCAAGATCTGTAACTGTGAGTGAAAACCCTTGGATTTCCCAGCCGTTCCACCCTACAGACGGGTATATTGTGACTTGCCTCACTACTGGCTTCGTTCCTCCAGAAGCATTCGTGTATTTGGACATGAATCGATATGTTTTTGATTCTGACGGCGTCCCAGTCATATATAACATATATAGACGGGCCACCGATAAGAAGATAAAATATCCTCCGAATCTGAGTTCACGAGACCAACAATTCCAATGGAGATACTCATTTGCTAGATTCGTTGAGGCTGGTCGAGCTGAGATGGACCAATCTAGATATTGGTGGCTGAATGACAATGTCTAAATTATTCGTGTTTATTTTCTGTTTTTGTGTTTTTTTCTCGTTACTTAGTTTTTAGTTTCATCTCATTATTGCTACATCTAGTGTTGTTGTTTATTTGTATTATAAATTAGGTATAGGTTTCAATCTAAGGTAAGGTTTTTTTGATTCAACTTATTTAGAATTAGGGTGTAACATATTAGGTATAGGATATAAGTTCACTGTTGTGTTAGTAATATAAAGAATTTTTGAATAATGCTGGTTGGTTTTCTCTCCTTTTTCCAATTGAATCAAAAAATATCTAATAATCTTAATTAATTTAAATTTGCTAGTGTATTTTTTTCATAAAATGTGTTTAATTGAGAACGTATAAATTTAGAGAGCCATTCGGGCCATTAAGTTTTTTATAGTTTTATTGTTTGGAATTTGCTTTATGTTCTCTTAAAAATTTATAACGATTGGTATTAAATAAAGCGCTTTTTACTTTAATTTTGAACATCATCAATGGTACACCAGCATCATACTAGTACAAGAGCATCGCAGAATCATCAGAAATAAGTCAACCAGAGCCAAACTACATACTCACCATCAACATACCCGAGCCATGCTGAGCTCAAACTGCGGAATCTCCAATAGATCTGTATCCGGAATTTTACTCATCCACCATTAAGACTTCCAGATTAACATCAACGAAATTACCTACATCAACCAAGCCAGTGTTTATTGGGACGAAGTCAATGTGATGCCCATCACCACCAATACAAACCTAACGACAAACGACACCATGGATCTACTTACCTTAGAGAAAGTCGAGTCGAGTATTCAACATCAGCAGCGAGTCCTTGCTACCATTGCTCGTTATCTTCCTAGCCATTGTCACAACAAAAAGCGTCTATCGACAGTTTCAAGGAAGAAATAATGGCCAACGACAACAATTGCCTTCGCTCCAAATAAGAGAAACCTCAACACCACAGTTTCTCTAACTGTTGCTCTTCTCTAACTGTTGCTCTTCTTACGTTCAAAACTATCTTCCCACCGAAGCTACATTCCCACAGATGGCTACTCGACACGTGTATCCTTTGCCAACCTAAATATGATACATTGCACTCCTTAAGCGTTGCATAGATTAGACTCTGTAAATTTAAATTTCCACATAACTAACTTTGCTTGCAAAACATGATACTTTGTGAATTTCCATAAGAACTCACCTTTGTAATATTTCACCTGCATTGTTTTCATTTGTACTCGTAAGGAGTTTTTAGAAATAATTAAAATATTGAAATTAGTAACGAGTAGCCAGTCATGTTTTAGATTCGTGTTAATAAAGTTTAAATTAAAATTGAAAGTTTTTTTTTTTTTTAACGTTGAATTGACGGTTGGCATGAGATCCGCAGTCCGTAATAGCAATAGCGAAATACATTACATATGTACGAGTATACCACATTCAATCAAAGTCGCCATAGAAGGAATTGTGTTTTTGGGGATCCTTCTCCTCGACGTTTAACTACACTATCCTTCACTTACTGGGCTTGTAACAATGTAATATTGTATTTTTTAGAGTGTTGCGAGCTTATTTACTGCATGTTATATGAGTGCCGTGACTTTTAAAATTCAAACCAGATATTATAATACAGTAGAAACGATATTGCTAAATTTAGGTGTTTTTGAATTTTCAGAATATTTCCAGCGTACTAATGCAAAATTCAACAATACAAAACAGTGACAAGAAACGGCAGGAAATCGTTCAAACGAAACGGCGAAATCAATATCTATCTTTTATTTTTAACTGCCAACTCAAGATGATCAGAAAATATTGAAATTCTGAAATTATTGATGAAGTTTATGAATTTGCTAGAAAATTTGGGTTTATGAATATTTAATTATGCAACTATTATAAAGTTATCAGCTGGATACATACTAACATTCACTCAGAATGAAAATTGTATAAAAGAATGATTCCTTGTCACTGTTTTGCATTCAAAGTCATAGAATGACTTTTGTCCACGCCAGGAAGGTCAAAGGAATTAATTTCATCTTAAACAAGTTGGGTAGACAGACCTGCGCTCATGTCAGAAGGGTTTTGTACTAACTTACAAAATGCAGTAACCAGCAACGAATAAAATCATGAAACATGTCAAAGACGATTTTATTCGAGAAAATGTGAAATTCGTGGTTCATACTATTATTAACAAAGTTCAACGCATTTTGACTTCTGAGGTATTTGTTATAGTTATACCCATAAATATCTCCTTTGATAATTTTTTCAGATTTTTTAAGATCACGGGTGTCCATTCGCGAGGGAGGAAACACATTTTTCATGTATTCCCCCCCCCCCCCTGTGCCCCAACTGAAGCAAAAACGGTCAGTTTAAGAACTGTTTTGAAAAGCTCTCATAGAGAACTTTCAATTGATACTCATATCGGCTACTTTTCATGAAATTTTTTTTCAGGGGCCACTCTTCTGTACTGTAATCATCGATTCATGGCCTATTTTTTCGAATCCTAGAATGGTTACAAAGCCCTTTTGCTAGGAGCTCTCTCCTGCCTCTTCGACTTGTTTCAATTGTATGTACTCATCTTCATGATATCTATCACTCCTGAAATTTTCATGCAAATTCTAGCAAAGCTGTAGTGTCTAAGTCGGTAAAAAGCGCATATGGCTCCATAGCAATATGTTTCCATAGTAATGCAGGGCATATTGCTCCATAGTAATACAGGAAAATTCAAATCGCTATAACTTCGGTAAATACCATTCGATCTTTATGAAACTTTCAGAGAAGATCAATCTTATAAATAGTCATCTGTTTACTAAATTTTATTGAATTTAAGGGTACCATTTATATTTTATTCAAGAAAACATAAAATCGATAAATCATACTATTCCTAACAAAGTTGAGTGAATTTTGACTTCTCGTGTATTTGTTGTTGTTGTACTTATGAAGGCCTACATTCATGATTTTTTTCAGATTTTTCGGATGGAAGGTGTCCAATCGCGAGGGGGGGGGGGTACGCGAAAAGTTCGTACATTTCGACTTCCCCTGCCCCCCTCGGTACTTACAAGGCAATTTTAAAACCTGTTTGGAAAAGATCTCATTGAGACCTTTCCAACGACACCCTACTCGACTACCAATGGTGAAATTTTTTTTTTGAGGGGTCACCTCCCTATATGGGGAGACCCCCCTTAAACGCCTTTGAAAAATTTTTCCACCCTTGAACTTTCAAGAGGTTACCACTTCTGACCTTTCTACAAAGTTTCATGGCTGTAGCCTCTATAGTTTCGGAGAAAAAGTGCTGTGACATACAGACGGACGGACGGACGGACGGACGGACGGACAGACGGACACAGGTCGTGATTGCAATAGGGTTTTGTATTTTAGTACAAAACCCTAAAAAACACATCTGGAAGATTTAAAAAAAACCTTTTGTGTTTTAAATGTGCTAATAGGCATACTTATCGCAGCACCTTAAAATACAAGCATATGTCCTAGCTGAAACAATGCAACTACAGGATGGTTTTTTCTACTAAACATTATTGCCTAGTTTTATGATGTCTCATTAACTGATATGAAAATATTTGAGCAGTATATGTGGAATGTGAGCCATGTGAAATATCGAAGGATACATTTCGGACATATGCTTAGTCTAAGTGGCAACTCGTAATAAATTCGTAATTGCTCTTCAAGCGTCTGGCTAAATTTATTGGGAAATAACATTTCCGTGAAGTCTTTTACCCTGGTTTGTAAATTATTTAAAACCAATACAGCTTAGTATATGGTAGAAAAACGTTATTCAAAAAAATATCTCCATAATGGAGACTCTGTAATCGATCTCCCTATAAAATCCAGTTATTGACCATCAATTCCTCTACCTTGCATTAGTAACCTGCCGCAAAAAATTGTCTATCAAAATTCTAAAACCAAATCTAGCACAAATGCTTCGACTTTGGCTATTCAGATATCATCGTAATAGTAATAATTGTTAGTTATAGCGTAACCATCACAATGATTAGTATCTTATTGCAAATTGGTCAGACAAAAATTCTTTCTTGTCGATCCTACCATTATATTCGGCGGAAACTTTTCCATCAATTATCCAAATTTGACATAATGAAACCATTTCAGTCTAACCGCCAATATATTCCTCAAAATACCACCTCACAGTTCTTCTTACGAATCTTTATTCTTTTCTTATGCTCTCCATTTTTTTGCACAGCCGTCATGATGAATTTTGATGGCTCTTATTGATCGGCGAATCGATTTGATTGGGGCCGAAATCATAATAATATCAAAATGGCTAGCGTGAAAAAAATAACAAGGCAACGAAAAATAAAAGCGAGCTTTGAAATCTCTTTGAAATCAAAAGTCGCGGTCCAGATGGAAGAAGAATTTAATCTGTCTAACATGGAAAATTATCGATGCCCATTATCGTGATTTGTGGTGGTCGAAAAAGAGGCCATCAACGTGGAAAGCATGTACTAAAGTTTTGCAGTATCGAACTCACTTTTGCGGTTTGGAATTGAAAAGTGATGCCAGCTTTTGTGGCCGAGAATTGAGATGTTCTTTTGAAATTGGTGTGTTGATGATAGTTTGATATCGGCTCGTTATTTTTCTTCTTGCTGTTTTAATAAGAAAAACTTTTTGAAACAATGAATGCTGATTGAAAATTCAGTTAATTTATAGTATTCACATCATTTTTAATTCCTTTCTGTGCTAATACCGCAGTGGTGAATAGTAGAATTATTCGGGTCTAGCATTAGGCATAAGAAATATGGCCTCATTAATTGCGATCAAATCTAGAGTGAAGAGAACGAAGTTACCGTGGGAGTAAATTAGAGAGCCAAGAGTTTAAAAGATGATTAATTCTAAAAACGATACAATTTTATACACTGAAAGAGTAATAAGCTGAAGGGATAGGACAGTGATCTCATTCAAAGGGCCTTCTAAGTGAGCTAGGGTTTGAAACAACTTTTTGGATAACGTTAATTGATGATCTGAGTTATAAATATATTGCACGTATAAGGAATCGTTCGGGATTCTTTTGGTAAACACAAAACAGTTACTATCTGTTCCAGCTCATTGTTGTAAATTTAGCTGAAGGTGCAGTCAATCGACTGTAAGGATTTTACTTACTCCTCGTTTGTTTGAGATTTTCCGAAGGAAATCCAAGCCGACCCCTCATCGGTTATACAAGTGAAGTCTGGAAACGTGCCAATGGACTGTACCCATCAGGTCAACAAGTCCGGACACCCTTAGTCTACTCCATGGTGGCTGTTCGCAGGCTAAGTAGTTCGGAGAGAGGGATTTCGGTCGCAGGTCTTCCACGAGCAGACTAAGTCCAGAGTACAAGAATCAGCCATACATTCAAATGCCTGATTTAAAACCTGTCTATCGACTTCCAATTATTCGACCTTCTTCTTCTTCTTAGCACTACAACCCCTCTCGGGCCTTCACTTCCTGCAAATAGCGCCTCCAACTGTCTCGGTCCACTGACAGCGTCCTCCAATTTTGAAACCCGAGCAGCGATGAACTGTTTTCGTCGACCGAGTCAGAACAGCGTTTCTTCGTTTTCCCCACTGGCCTCCGGCCTTCAGTTCTCCCAACGAATACCTTTTTGGGTATCTGTTGTTCGTCCATACCATTCATGTGACCAGCGCATTGCAGCTTCCGCAGTCTTTCAATCATTGAGACCGCTGGTTCATCAAAAATTTCATACAACTCATGGTTGTGTAGAATTCGCCATTGCTCCCGGTCAAACTAAGCTCCGATAATTTGCCTCACGACCACTCGCACAAAGGCGTTCAATATATTTACGGATGCTTGGGTTAGGGTCCATTTTATACACCCATGGATGACACAGGTCTTATCATAGATTTGTATACTTGGAGCTTTGTTTTCCCTGTGTATGCAGCTGGTTTTCAAGAACGTCAAAACTAAATAAAATATTTTCTTCGTGAGCTCTATTTTACGGCATATTTCGTCTCTTTCATTGCCCGTTTTCGTTATTTTGGCACCTTAATACACAAATTCCCCTACATTTTCGATACTGCATTCGCCAAGTGTGATATTTTGTGTATTTGAGGTATTTGCCCTCGACTGTGTCATAAGCTTTGTTTTATTCTCATTGATTTGTAGCCCCTACTCGTTTTGTTTCGCTGTCGAATTTCAGGAAGAGTTCTTTGGCAGTTGTTAGTGACCGTGACAAAATGTTGATGTTGTCTGTATAGGCTACTATTTGGCTCGACTAGTATAGTAATGTACCTCGTGTATCGCCAGGTAGGTTCGTTATGACGTACTCCAGAGCCAAATTGAATAGCAATGGGGCCAGCCTATCTCCCGGCTTCAGTTCGATATTTGTGTCAAAGTCATCGGTGATTTGGTTATTGATCCGGAATTCGAAGCTTGTCGACGTTATTGTCATTTTGGTAAGATGGACTAATTTGGCTGGGATGCCAAAGCCAAGAATTATTTGGTACAGTACGTTACGACCAATACTGTCGTATGCTTGCTTAAACTCAACGAAAATTTGGTGTACATCTATGTTGAACTCCCAGCATTTTTCAAGTACCTGCTTGACTGTGAACAATTGGCTCTAAAACCACCTTGATACTCCCCAATAACACTGTTGGCGTATGATACGATTTTATTTTCTAAGATCTTTGAAAATATTTTGTACACCGTACAAAGTACTGATATGCCTCAATAATTTTCACACTGTAACTTGTCACCTTTTTTGTGGATAGGGAATATAATTGAATGGCTCCACTCTTTCGGTATATGTTCTTGTCACCAAATGTGCTGGATGACTTTATGAAAAGCTTTATGAACGCTACTGCCACCACATTTGATGAGCTCCACTGGAATCTCATCGATGCTCGGCGCTTTATTATTCTTTTAGGCTTCGATGATGGAAGAAACTTCATCCAGAGTTGGTGGGGCCAATGAAAGCTCTCTACGGATATCTATAGGCTCCGGTATTCTGGAGCGGTCCGGAAGATTAAGGAGGTTCGTAAAACATGATGCCTATCTTTCCTTAATCTTGGTTTCATCAGCGATGATATTGCCGATGTCATCACGACAGAGCGTGGTTTTGGGCTGATATCCATGTTTCAAAATTTTCACTACTTTGTATGCTTGTCTTGTATTGTGGCTCACTAAAATTAGATCTATACTTCCCAATTAGTTGTCATAGTATTTTCTTTTCTTAATCCTAATTATCTTGTTCACTACTCTTCTGAGATTTTCATAGTGTTCTCTCTTCGTCCTGGTTTTCCTACTTAAGCATTCTTTCTTCACCTGATGCTTTTTGTCTAACGCATTCTGGCACTCACCATCGAACCAATAATTCCTCTTACGCCGAGCTTAATGTCCGATTGTCTGTTCTGCCACGGTCCGAATAGCCACTTTCACTTCCATCCAGAGGTCATTGCTCGTCTATAACGATGCGTCTGATAAGATGGGAGCCAGCTAGTTGTTGAGGGTCTCCGTAAAATTTGGGCTTAGTTTCCTTTTGCCCGAGGAGTGGATAGCCCCTCTCCTCAAAGATTCATCAAAAATAGGTCTGCGAATGAATAGATTGAAAACCCCACGTTTCCGCACGATTTTTTACGAATAACTCATAAAGTAAGTTCTTTATCGAAAAGATTATGTCAAATTGAAAATAAAGCCTAAAAAATAAAAAGAATTCTGCAATAATAAGTAATAACTTATTGAAGGCTAATTCTTATTCGTCAAACGCCAAAATTTAAAGCTTCCATGTCAAATAACCGAAAAGCAATGATTTTTTGAGGACAAGACCTTTATTTTTGTTCTTCAGAGAAACCCCTAACATCAATGCTAAGCAAGTTATGGAGAAAATAAAGTTGGCTCTACGATTCTCAGCGAAAAAAATAAGAAAATCACACCCTAACTACCAGCCCAGTTGAAATAATAGTCAGCACTTTACAATCCACTTTATTCATGTACTTTTAATATGCTTTAAAAGTTTGAGCAGCTTAAAGTGTTTATTTAAAAAAAGACGAAGTGAATAGAGTATTTATTTCATTTTGCAAAAACTTGCCTTTTCTTCAAAATAACTCAAAACCTACTAATGATTCGCAAAACTTTATTGAGCACCAAATCGCAGGTTTTGCTTTAAACAAAGTTTTAGTTTTTCTTTTCGAGGAGAGAGGGTAGGGCCGTCTAGAGTTCGCATATGTTTGTAAATAGAATCTTGTTCAAATCTTTTGACTGAAAGTACTCTAAACTGCTCAAACTTCTTGAGCGTATGGCAAATACATAAATAAAGTAAATTGTGAAGTGCTAATGATTATTTTCAATTAGGGTGGTAATTAGGAGATGGTTTTAATATTTTTTATTTAAAGAGAAACTAAGGGCCAGCTTTATTTTTGACTAAGCTTAGTTTTGATGTTAGGAACTTCTATGAAGAACAAAAATAGAGGTCTAGAAATATCTACATATGTGTAAGAGTTTAGGCATCGATTTGAATGATAGTTGTAACCAAATAAACAAGGAATAATACCTCAAATACACAAAATACTACACTTGGCGAATGCAATATCGAAAAAAGGAGCGAGTTTGTGTGTTTGGGTGCCAAAATAATGAGAACCGGTAATGAAAGAGACGAAATACGCCGATGAATACAGCTCGCAAATAACATATTTTATTCAGTATTGACGATCTTGAAGACCAGCTGCATACACAAGAAAACAAAGCTCCAAGTATACAAATCTATGATAAGACCTGTGTTATGCTATGGGTGTGAAATATGGACCCTAAACCAAGCATCTGCAAATATATTGAACGCCTTTGAGCGACGGGTCCTGAGGCGAATAACCGGAGCGAAGCTAGACGGGGACCAATGGTGAATTCAATACAACCATGAGCTGTGTGAAATTATCGACGAGCCGGAGGTCTCAACGATTATAAGACTGCAGAAGCTGCAATGGGCTGGCTACATGAATCGCATGGACGAACAACGGATATCCAAAAAGGTATTCGTTGGAAGAACTGAAGGCCGGAGACCAGTGGGGAATCCGAGGAAATGCTGGTTTGACTCGGTCGACGAAGACAGTTCATCGCCGCTCGGATTTTGGAATTGGAGGCCACGGTCAATGGACCGAGACAGTTGGAGGCGCTATTTGCAGGAAGCGAAGTGCTATGAAGAAGAAGATATACCGTGCGGGTCATATAGTAGTATCTTTTTAAATCACACGTTATTTTGACACTCACTGCTGTTCCTGCTCAAAATTATATTAGTGAGTCAGTATTTACCTTCCGCGGAACAAAATAAATCAATTCACGCTTGAACATCATTGGGAAATATTTAAATCGTATTTCCAAAGTGATTACTGTGTTGCTCAAACAGTGCGTTTTTCGAAAAGAAGTTTTGGCCGAAGTGAAGCACCCACTGCGCCTACTGTATGCAAAGTTGTGAAGAAAGTTGGTGAGACTGGCATGCTATTGGACAATACTCACAGCTCCCGTACATGCTCGGTGAGAACCCCGGAGAATGTGGCTGCTGTAGCCGAGAGTGTGGACTCAATCCGAGAACATCAAATTGCCATCGATCGGAGCAACTCAACATTAGTCGCACGATCCTGAGAAGGATTTTGCACAAAGACCTCATATTATTTACTAACAAGACCCAAATCACTCAGGAATTGAAGCTGAATGACCATCTGCTTCGTAATCGCTTCGCAGTTTGGTCATTAGAGGTGCTCGAGCTGGATGTCGGTTTTTCTCAACAAATCATCTTTTCTAATGAGCACATTTTCATCTCGGCGGCTATGTGAAAAAACAAAACTGATGCATCTGGGGCTTGGAAAACGCACACGTAATTATCGAGAAGTCAATGAATCCTCGGCGGCTGACAGTGTGGTGTAACCAGCCACCTTGGCGATGTCAATTGGCCGTCTCGAATGTGCGATTTGATGCCGTTTAACTTTTTTCAAGGTCGCAGGTTAACTAGAAGCGCGGCAATAAAATTAGTCTCATTACTTAACTGTCACATGTCGTTTGTATATATATATATATATATATATATATATATATATATATATATATATATATATATACGAGTATATAGGTATACATACGTTTTCAACTTTTTAAAATGAAGAACTTCATCTAAATCCATCCATTATTAAGTCCAACCCGTCGAATCAGTCTATGCACAATTTCGCCAAACTTGATATACAATACCTACAGTGTATATAATCCCCATAAAATTAAAAATGTGTTCGGTAGAAAGGGCCCTCGGAAAATACAAGGAATGTACATATTCTGCAGTTTATTCAAAAAAAACTCTTACTCACACTAATATCAATTTTTGTCTTGGTACGTTTAAGTTGTTGATAAACAAGGTTCCAAACATTTGATTCCACTAATAAGAACTTGACTACTGCTTGAATGTTGATTAAGTATTCCAATTGTAGATAACAAATTAGTAGAGTGTAATCTACGTGTCATGTTAAATATCCAAAGTCGGTGTGCGTAACAATTTGTTAAAATAAACTGAAAAATGTTGCACATTCTTTGTATTATTCTGTTTGATATTAATTTTTTTTCAGTAACACAAACTACTCCGAGAGTCTTATTTACTTTCGTTATCGCATGTATGTCTGGTGCGAAATACAAACTGGCAGTTCGGCTTCAACTTATATTTCTTAATGTGTGCGTTTAATGCTTGGTTGAGTATCTCTTCAAAAACTTTACTGATGTTAGGCAGCAAGTTGATTGGGCGATAACTTTTAGGGCATGCTTTTTTCAATATTTTTGGAAACTATGTATTGTTCAGCATATTGTTAACCAACATGCAATAATTTCTAATTGCAATGCCTGGCGAATATCCGAAAACTGTTGCGAATTCTGGCGGTACCAGCAGCCCCCCCATTCGCAACTTCAAATTGCCTCCGTACACACTTACACCTTCTTTTGGGCACACCTTTCCTTTTCTTTGTATATTTATTTTTGTAAGTAATTCCGTTTACCTTTATTTTTCCTCCCTTATCATATTAATTATACCTTCTTACTCTATTTTTTACTAAAAAAAATAACAATAATCTTATCTTTTACTAACAACATTTCATTCACTACTTCCCATCAACAAAATTTCAGTCAATCACTTTTCACTAACGAACCGAATTCCTTCCTTCATACTAACTAATTCTATTTATTATCTCATTTCATGCCAATGCCCATTAATTAAAGTTGCACGGTTGAAGTTGTGAACTGGATAAATGAGAGATCATTAGAAGGTAGCTCCTATGGTAGAGTCGTGGACTCTCAATCGAGGGGTCCACTGGGACCCTAGGTTCAAGTTCTCTCGAGCGCAGGAACACTCTTTTTGGATTGGCAAAAGAAATCATTTCCGTGTGTATAACGATTTGTATGAAACCAAACGCTATCATGGTTATGCTAATTGCCATATATGCTAAATGGATATTGTTACATTTGTCGATATGGAAAAGATACGGGAGTAATGGAGTCGACGTGTATTGAACTTCGATTACGTTACCTCGATGTGGCAGCGGAAATTGGGAAAAGAAAGGATTGCGGAATTGGTTTTTTGTGGGAGAAAATTTTTTTTTTTTTTGGAGGAGTGAGTCTGGATTCAGATAGAGAATTGAATGGGAGTGAGTTTTTGCGGTGTCGAGGCGATTTCGGGGATTAATAATTCCGGGAAAAGGTTTCGATTGAGGTTTTATGGAGGGAAAAAGGAAAAGGTTGTGAGGCAGTTATGAATGAAGACAACGAATTGAACAAAAATGTGCTTGGTTTCGGTAGTGTCAGAGCGGCGTGAATGCGAAACAAATTACGTGCAATCGGAGTGCAATTCATTTTGCCAGAAGTGATTTCATGGTAGGCCGTGTCAGCAGAAGACGATTTCATCGCATGTCTGACATAAGAGCATAAGGCTTGTGATTCGAGTGTAAATTGTAAATAACTGTTGAATTCTTAGAAGATTATCAAAGTGTGGTCAGAAAGTGTGTGAAGACGTCAACGAGGAGATTTTTTTTTTATTATCAGTAATTATTGTCGATAAATTTTGCTGTCCCCCTTCATTGAGTGACAATAGCACACATCTACTCGGGAATACTTTGAAAGTTATTAATAATTCAAATAACTCGTGCTTAAAAGTTCATAAATGATAAATAATAATATAAAAAGAAAATCAATTTTTTAAGTGTTTAAACTTTAGCAGTTGCCTTTCCAGTTGGAGAGCACTCCGCAGCCGGAAAAAGGGTGAGTAATTTTGAATTGTGTTTTTTTTTCTCTTTTTATATTTCTTATTTTTCTCATTCTACGACTACATTAATTCATAAATTAATTTTTTTCTTGTAAATTCTCTGGGTAATATTTAATTGCAGATAAATTTTCATTTAGTAATACCATTTTTGAATTGGATTAAAAATTTTTTTAGAAGGGGGACTTTATTGAACCAAGTTTGTATATATTATTTATATTTTTGGTAAATCGTTGTGTTGTAATTAAGTTTGTAAAAATATAAAACCATGAAGTGCTAAGCCAGCAAAATTTTCATTTCTCAAAAACCACCTTCCCCTATCCCGTTCTTTTCCCTTCGTGTTAGTTTTTATGTGCAGGGTGGCTCAGCACGAGCATAAGGTGTCCCAGAAGACCCCCGACACGACTGAGTGCTAGCCGGCCTCAGTATGCCACCCAGGGTGACGCACCCCTCTGCTAGATCACAGCCACACACAAAACAAAAAGTGGGGTATACTTTTGATGCCATATATAATATCCGTAGTCTTTTGGCCTGCTGAGCACGAATTCGTGACCGAAATTGAGCCATCATGTCCTGACTTTTTTCTAACTTCAAACAAATTGGGTAAACAGACCTACGCTCATGTCAGAAGGATTTTTTATTCAATTTACAAAATGCAGTCACCAGATCGAATCAAATCAAGAAACATGTCCAAGACGATTTTATTGGAGAAAATATGAAATACGAAGATCATACTATTACTAACAAAGTTGAACGAATTTCGACTTCTGAGGTTTTTCGTAATTGTTATACTCATCAATATCTCCAATGATAATTATTTCAGATGTCCATTTGCGACGGAGGAAACACATTTTTCATGTATTTCCCCCCTGTGCCCCCACTGAAGCAAAAACTGACAGTTTAACAACTGTTTTGAAAGCTCCCATGAAAACTTTCATTTCATACTCATATCGGCTACGTTTGATGAAATATTTTTTTCAGGGGCCACTCTCTTGTACTGAAATCATCGATTCATGGCCAATTTTTTCGAATCCTAGAATGGTTACAAAACCCTTTTGCTAGGAGCTCTCTCCCACCTCCTTGACTTGTTTCACTTATGAGCATTAATTGTAGGTCATTCATTAAATTGAATCAAGTGTTCAAAGCATGCACCTTAAACGTTGAAGTTGGGAAAAAATAACTCAAAATTATTCAATCTTCGCATTTAAAACAGCCAGTATTTTGTTTTACGATTACTGATACCACTAGCTGAACTGATTCTCAAAGATATACATGACACCTATCATTCCTGAAATTTTCATGCAAGTCCTAGCAAAAGCAAAAGGTAAAAAGCGCATGTTGTTCCATAGCCATATGTTGCCATAGTAATCAATGCAGCGCATATTGTTCCATAGTAATACAGGAAAATTCAAACCACCAGAACTTCGCTAAATGTCAGTCTTTATGAAACTTTTAGGATAGTTCAATCTTATAAAAAGTCATCTGTGTACTGAATTTCATTGAATTTGAGGGTACCGTTAAGATTTTATTCAACAAAACATAAAATCGATAAATCATACTATTACTAACAAAGTTGAGTGAATTGCGACTTCTCACGTATTTGTTGATGTAGTACTCACCAAGGCCTACATTCCTGATTTTTTTCAGATTTTTCGGATCACAGGTTTTCAATCGCGAGGGGGGGGGGGGGGAGACACAAATTTTTCGTGTTATTCCCCTCCCTGTGCGCCCCTCGAAGCAAACTTTGCAAAAATAAGACCTGTTTTGAAAAGTTCTCATCAAGACCTTTCATTTGATACCCATATCGGCTACCTTCAATGAATTTTTTTTTTTGGGGCGTCACTCCCCTATATGGTCAGCATAATCGACCAAATGTATCCACAATCGGGAGAATTGTGCGCAAATTTTAGAAAAATGGGTCTGTAGGAAATATGAAATCACTTGTGCATGCTCGCCCAGTTTGTTCTGCGGAAAACATTGCAGTTGTTCGCGATAGTGTGGTAGAAGAGCCGTAACCCTCAACTCGTCGTCATGCCCAACAATTGAACATCTCACAAATATCACTGATGCGAATTTTGAATAAAGATTTGAATTTACACGCTTACAACGTTCAATTGACTCGAGAGCTGAAGCCTACTGACCATTTCAAGCGTCGACTTATGCCGAATGGTTGGTTGAACAGACAGAAGGGAATGGTGAATTTACAAAGAAAATCATCTTCAGCGACAAGGTATATTTTCACCTCAACGGATTCGTAAACAAGCAATATGCATTTGGGCAAATTAAAATCCACGAATTATAGTTAAAAAGCTGATGTATCTACAAAGAGTGACTGTTAAATTCTTTAACATTAAATTATTTAACTACATTTGTAATCAATAATTTTCCATTGCTTTAGATCATTCAACTTAAATCTTTTAAGCCATCAATAATTTTTATTGTTATTTCAAAGAGCATTCAACTTAAATTTTTTACATCATCAATAATTCTTATTGTTAATTCAAGATCATTCAACTTCATAAATTTCCATTCAATGTGCACTTTGGCCATAATTTTCTTTATTGCATATCACGCATAAGCATTTCCACATTTTCTTATATTCGAAAATAATTCACGTGTAGAATTAAGCGACTTACAAACGATATATATTTTAGATGTAAGCAATTTTTAAATGTGTAAAAGTAAATGGCAATAATAATTTCTTCCCAGTTCAACAAGAACCACGGTGTTTTAATTACGTTCCTCGCTACATACCCATCCCAATTCTCTAAGGGCTAAAAGACTTTACAACAATTAAGTCTTTTAGCTAACATCCAAACTGCATCTGGTGTGGATGCTCTTTGCATACGTTTCATTCACTGTTTGGTGCAGTTTATGGGCTGGCGGCGTCATCGGGCCATACTTATTCGAAAATGAGGACGGCCAAGCAGTTGCCGACAATGGTGTTCGCTATTGCGAGATGATAACGGACTTATTGTGGCCAGAAATTGAGGTTGTGGACCTGGACGATATGTGGTTCCAACAGGATGGTGCCACTTGCCACACAGCCAACGAAACAATGGCTCTTTTGCGTGAGAAATTCAATGGCTGTCTTATCTCACGTTGTGGGGATATTAATTGGCCGCCACGATCATGTGATCTGACACTGTTGGACTTCTTTCTCTCTGAAGAGAGCACCACTTTACACCTACATACAAAATTTGATGTTTTTAGCTTAACTGCTGTGACACACGGACGGACGGATGGACGGACGGACAGACAGAAGGGACAGACGGACGCACAAGACGCAATTTTAGTAGGGTTTTGTCAAATTATTTTACAAAACCCTAAAAATGGACGCGATTGAAAAAGCTGCTTGGCTAAGTTTTAAAGAAGTCGCAACAAACTTTTTAGGAAATAATAAAAGTCCTAAGTACAAAGAGATAGTTAAGAAAATGGTTAAGAATTTTCGAAAATAAGGATCCCTAATAAGTTTAAAATTACATTTCTTAGAGTCTCATATCGATGATTTCCCCGACAATCTTGGTGACTACAGCGAAGAACAAGGAGAGTGCATTCGCCAAGAAATTAAAGTCATCGAAAGCCGATATCGAGGACGATGGGGTGCCCATATGCTGGCTGATAATGATGGTCACTTAAAAGAGAGACAAATCCAAAGCTAATAAATGAATCGGGAAGAAAAGAGAACGAGATATAGTCGTAGAAAATAGGGTAGGCAGTAATATTCGGTCACTTAATTAGGGTATTGATTTTCAAAGTTTTAGGTTATTCAAGTTATTCAACTCTGGTGTTGGGTGTGATTTTGTGGTTATGGGTAAGGTTTATTTGGCATCAGATTTTGGGCATTAGCGTTGTTGGAATTTAGATTTATTAGGTGTTAGTTATTGGGTATAAATGTATGAATCATTAGGATTTTTGGACATGGATATTCAAAATGGGTAATTGGGTAATAAGATGACAGGTCACAGGTTTTTAAATATGTGTTGGTGGTTATGTTTTATGAGGTGTTGAGGTATTTGATTTCAACAGCACCGGATTTAGAAAGGAGGGGGGCTAGGAGGGCTGGCTTAATCTGACCCAGGTTTGAGGTTAAGAGAATAAAGGTTAAAATGTGAAAGAAAATGTTTTTCAATGTATTTTTCCCGATTTTTACTGGTTTAAACCATTTATTGAGGTTAGGAAAAAATCTGGACGTGATGATCTAAATCTGATCACAGGTTCATGTTTAACAGGTCCAAATCTGTATGAATATAGATTAGAAGGTGGAGAAAAATGTTTTTTCAATGTATTTTCGTCGATTTTCACTGTTTTTAGCCCATTTTTCAAGGTTAGAAAAAAATCAAGACGTGATGGTTCAATTCTGGACCTGGATTCGTGCTCAGCAGACTAAAAGACTCTAGATATGATATACGCCATCAAAATTATACCCCACTTATTTTTGTGTGGCTGTGAGCTGCGGTGACTTCTGCGGTTGTTACAGAATAGCGCCTTACTTGGTTTTCCAATGGTTTAAGTTGATTTTGCTAGTTTTTATTATAGTTTAAATTTTTAAAATTGTTAGATTTGTTAGGCAAAGTACCTGGAGTACCTGACTTGAATAGTCGTCTGAGCATTCCAGGCAATTTTTTTGCTTTCTTTGTTGTTTGATCGAATATAATAAGTTTTTATGATTTGGGATTTAAATGTGAGTTTGTACGAGTGGTTTTCATAATGATAAGATTGATAATTGCCTGAATAGATTGAGTTTGAGAATTTTTAGTTTTGATTTTTGGATTGTTTAATTATTGACTTTTGATCGCGGGGTTCGCCGCAGTTGCAGTAGCGCCTGTCGTCCTGAATTTTATGTTAAACATTCCTCACCGGCTATGATAGCAGTCATACTGTGGCAGAAATGTTTAAAAAGGAGGGCTGTATTGAATTGAATTTTTGTATATCATTTATATTTGCTAAATTGTTGTGTTGTAATTACATTGCTTAAAATATAAAACCATGAAGTGCTAAGCCAGCGAAGTTTTCATTTCTCAAAAATGATCTCCCGCTTTCCCGTCCTTTTCCCTTCGTGTTAGTTTTTATGTTTAGGTTGGCTGAGCACGAGCAGAGGGTGTTCCAGAAAACCGGCAACACAGCGGCCTCAATATGCCACCCAGGGCGAAGCACCCCTCTGCTAGAAATTAATGTTTTCCAAAATAAACGAGACTGAGCTACAAAAGAGACGACAGGAGCATTGTTCTGATAAATTCGAGTTTATTTATTCAAAATAGTCTCCTCCTGCCTCGATACACTGTTTTGTGCGATCCAAAAGCTTTTCGAAAGCGTGTTTCAGGTCATTGACCGGAATGTCCTTCAGGATGTCGGTACAAGCCTTTTGGATGCTCTCTACGGACGCAAAGCGTTTCCCTTTCGTGGCCAAATGCAATTTCCCGAATAGGTAGAAATCACAGGAAGCCATATCAGGCGAATGCGGTGGGTGATTGATGGTGAAAATGCGATTTCTAGTCAAAAACTCAACAAAAAAATTGGGAAAAAAGTCTCGTTTATTTTGGAACGCAGTTAACTTGTGCGGAACAAAACGTGCACATACCTTTGGTAGGCCCAAATGATCAGTTGAAATGCGGTAAATCGATGTTTTGGAGATATTGAACTCCGATTCCATGAATATCAATGATGATTTCGGCTCATTTTTGATAAATTCACGCATAATTTCAATGGATAAACTTGTTTCATCAATTCAAATGTTTCGGTTAAACGTTTTACCGATTTTAAAACAAAATTTGATATTAGCTCTTTGTTCGAAACTCATTTTTGTTCCGATGACACATGGTGTCACTATAGACGCAATAACTTCGCTTCCACTGAACCGAATGTCACCAAACTTTCACTGGAAGTCAGGGGAGGATGCAATTTTTCAACGGGCTATATCATTCACAGATGGAGCCACCAAAAAAATTTATGACAAAAGTTTCGTCAATTTTCGAAAGGACATTCGGATTACCATCAACTCCACTTGATTTCTTGTTGCTTATTTTCTCAAATATGAGACACAAGTTTTCATAGCTGGCAAAATAATCAAGAAGATTATAACTTAGTATCAGGGCAGAAGGCAATTGATTTGAAGAATGAATCTGCGGTTTAAGCTTGCTTTGAAATCAGAAACTTTCAATCAGAATTTGGAAGATGAACTAATTCAAAATAAGTAATCAAGGCAACTTTATGTAAGTCATCACTTACACTCCTTTGATCCTGTGTATCAAGAGTCGTACTGGTGTGATCGATACATGCTTTACCTACAAGATTTATCTTGCCACCTGTAATGTTGAGGTTCGACTCATTGGCTTGAAATTTTTTGCGTAACAAATTATCCACTTTCGTGAAAATACCAGCGTCCCTAAATTTGTCTATTCATTGTTTGTTGATCTCATTCCTGTGGTATGAATGGATCATGCTTCGAATAATGTCCAACGTGGGATGGTTTTAGTCCTGAAATCGCCGTTAAATATTGTTGACGCGTCACAATTTTGTCAACCTTGTCAGGGATGGTGTCTTAGACGTATGAACTTTGCATGCCTGATAATTTAAAAAAATAACTAAACAGTTCCAATAAGCAACACTGATCGAAAACTATATTTAGACTATTCATTTTGGCATTCGACTATGTACATACTAAACAAGCTCCACGCATATCTGACACCTATTCATGATGAATTAACTGTACACCTGAGATAATCCGACCATATATCTATTGATTTCGCCGATGCCGACAATGCAGAGGAAGATGAAGACGATGATGATACCATGTAGCAGCAGCAGCAGCTTCATCATCTTCAACTTGCCAAGATGCTAATTTCGTCGTCTTTTAGATGCCAAGCACTAATGGGATGCTGGGCGTGCTGTTGAATTGTGTATTTTGGCTTGTTTGGCAGATCCAAACAGAATCCAAAGAAAAATTGATGCCGAATGCTGAAAATGCGGTCATATTGAATGTTTGACCAAGTTTAGCTAATATTTTTCTTCTACGAACATACCTTCAACAATAATTTGTTCTCTTTTCGTCGAAAGAGCTTTACGGTGAAATTTTTTACCAATTTGTTGGGTTTTTCGATATTTTGATTTTATTTCTTTTTTCTGCATTGTAATCTAACGAAGATGGGTTCGCTTTCGTAGCGTAAAACTGAAAGTTTGTTTTGCGGGATCAAGCGCAAAGTAGGAAGAAAAATCATAAATCACGTATTGTGTGTGCAGGTACTAATTTCCTGTTGGCGCAGTTATTGTTTGTTTATTATTAGAAACAATGAATTTGTATTGATTGAAATTAGAAGTGTGAAGTTATTAATTTAACAAGCGTGTTTCAGATTTAGGACAGCGAGGAATTAAATTAATTTAGATGTTTGAGTTTGAAATAAAGAATTAGATTTTGGGATGATTGCAGTGCTGGTCAACAAATTGAATAGTATTAATTAAACTTACTTTTTTCATTCATGAAATTTTATTTTAGGTCTTAAACAAGTTGAAGAAGCAGGAGGGTGCTCCTGCCAGATAGGTTCTGTAAAACAACTAGTAAATTAAACAATATATTCTTCATATGAAAACTTGACTAACATACAGATTCCATAAATTGAGTTCGAAAAATTATTATGGATATTATGTTTTTAAATTCGCCGCCATTTTGTTTAAAGTTTTTTGATCCCGTCGCTTAATTAGTCAAGATAACACGTCAACATTATGAATCATTTTAAAATTTTTATCAAAATTCCTACATATTTGTAGTGTCTAGGTCCGTAACGAACGTGCTTCTCCTTAGTATCACGTGTTAATGTTGTTGTAATTGTTAAATATTCAATCGACTGTAACTCAGCTGTTTATTGTTCAATTCTTGTGAAATTTCCAAGATACATAAATTGTAGCTTTTCAGAAATTTAAAGGTCCCTTCTGGATTTTATAGGCCAAAATGTAAAATATATAACATTTACTATTATTGACAAAGTTTATCGTCCTAAAATGACAAATGTTGACAAAGCAACATTTGTCATTTTAAAACCAGTTTTGGAAAGTTCTCACTAAGGCCTTTCATTTGATACCCATATTGCCTAGATGCGATGGAATTTTTTTTTCAGGGACTACTCCCCTATATGGGGTGACCCCCCTTAAACCCCTTATAAATTTCTTTAAATGGTGAAAGTTTGAAGAAGGCGTCACTTTGCATCTACCTACAAAAACTTATGTTTCTAGCTTATGTAGTTTGCGAGAAAAAGTGGTGTAATACACGGACGGACGGAAAGACGGACAGACAGGACGCGATTTTAGTAGGGTTTCGTAAAATGATATTACAAAACCCTAAAAAGAAGTACAGGGGATCTTTGGTTCTTCCTGATTGACGGATTATTTTTTTTAATGAGAGCCTGCTACTATCTAGAAATTTCAGTTAAACCAAAGAGCTCGACATAATGAATCTTTAACGACTTTATCTGCCAAGAATCTGAGGCAAAGTTGAAAGGTAATTATTATCAAGAGGGTAACAATAGATAATATATAACTTGTGATTAGCCCAAAAGCAGTTGAATTCAAATTCAAATGTGTATTATTATAAAATATAAAGCAATTTTCAAAACATTAAAACAATCAAAGCAGCAATGGTCCACTTGGTACTCTAAATTCAAACAAAATGGCACTATTTTTTCATCAAATTATAATTATAACATAGTATTAATTTATTGGAATAAGGAGAAATGAGCCACTGAACTGGGTTGCCCCCGATATCTCAAAACACAAAACCCAAAAACTAAAGCCCAAACCTCAAAATCTACAAAATCAATAAACATATCATCCATATTTTCTAATATATAAATCCAATAAAGTAAAATCTATAGTTACAAAGGCTATAAACACAATATTCATAGTCATGAAATCCATTAATTGTCCCTGATTTCACGCATGTGCTAAAATCAGGGACAACGAATGGATTCCTCGATAATGTAACATTAAATGCCGAGAAATGCTAATAACTGCTAAAACATCTGCAGCTCTCCTCCTGAATCCTACTTACACCTCCTTTATGAGGATGTAAGAGGGTGAAGGCGAATCTTCCGCACCTGACGACGTAATAACCATGCCGCCGGAATGGAGGTTGAGCGACAAGCTAACTCCTCGTCCCAGGAAAACCTTTAAATGTTTCGAAACCTGCAGATGGGCCTCGGAACGGATTGGACTCACGGCAACGACCTCGCAAATAAAAAAGGACAATGGCATTGGATCTTGGAATGCCAGATCAATCAGTTACCCTAGCCCTGTTAAGGACCTTTTACAACAGGCCAGTCATGTCAATTAAAAATACTGGCAGTCCAGGAAACGAATTGGAGTGGAAACGACATTCAAGACATGTGATCGCACACAATATTCAAAAGTGGGAAGCCTACTGGAAAGCGAGTTTTCGGAGTGGCCTTCATTGTGGATAGGTAGTTCAAATCGCGCGTTATTGATTTTAAGGCAGTCAATGAACGGTTGTGTGCGATCCGTATAAAAGCGAAATTTTTCAAAATCTGGCTGATTAATGTTCACGCCCCGACCGAAGAAAAGGATGAAGAGAAAGGTCTACAATCACCTGGAAAGACTGGTCGACTCATTGCCCATAAAAGACACAAAAATAATTCTGGTTGATTTGAACGCTAATTGTCTTGTTTAAGATGTTTTGGTTTTTGAATCATTATCCCATACTTGATTATCATATTTCTTCGAGGGACAAGAAACGCAACCTGGGCTCTTCATTTTTATAGGGCTTTGTATTAAAATACAAAGTCCTATTGAAATCACAACCGGTGTGCGTCCATCCGTCCGTCCGTTTGTATGTTACAGCAGTTTTTCTCCGAAACTATAGAAGCTACAGCCATGAAAATTTGTGGAAAGATCAGAAATGAAGACTTCTTCAAAGATTTGGGGTAAAAAAAACATTTTCAGAGAGTTTAAAGGGGTATCGTCCAGTAAAGAATGGGCTCCTTGAATTAGAGGAGCTCCTAGACCGCATAGGCTATTATTGGAGGAGCTGGTTAAAGGCCGAAGACGAGCAGAAGGCTAAAGAGTGCTTGGGGGCCAAATCTAAAGGCCACATGCAGATAGCTCCACCATTAAAAATCAATAAAAATGGCGTCTAGCCTAATCGAAGGAGATCGGGACAAAAGAAGGAAGGCAGAGGCACTTGATGAGCATGGAGCACCAGATCACGGGTTCCAGATAGTGCTTACAAAAGGAGCGAAGAAAGCCGCAAAGAAACTCCTCCAAAAAGTGCCAGAAAGTAAAGTTCGCACGGATGACCAACAAGAAAAAATACCTGATGCAAAACAAGAGAGACAGAAGCCCCGACGAAGACCGCGGCAGCAGGCACTGTTCGTAAAACCCCAAGATGGCCGATCCTACGCGGAGGTGCTGCGGGACATAAGGGAAAGCGTAAGGCCCGAAGACACCAACACTACCATTAAAGTAGTACGACCAACGCGATCAGGCCACATACTGGTCGAATTCGGAGCAGAAGCCGACAACAAAGATACATTCTGTGACGCAGTAAAAAAAGTTCTCGGCAAAAGCGCAACTATAGCCTCACTCGAGCCGATGACAACGATTGAAATAACAGGCATTGACTGTGTGGCGGATCTGGCCGAGGCCATGAAAAGGAAGTTCCCTAGCGTGGGAAGAATCAAAGAGAGACTGACATCAGAAAACAACAGGGGACAGCACATGGCCATAGTTGACTTGACCGAAAAGGTCGCGGAACAATTCCTGAACAAAGGTAAAGTACGGATAGGGTGGGTTGTCTGTAGGGAACACCCCTTCAATGTTTCAAATGCCTTGGGTATGGTCACACCACACAAGTATGCAAAGGGCCCGATAGACCCGTGTTTTCTGGGAAGCCCTAGCCAAGGCAAAATTAGAGCTTCAATGACCCGCATCCTGCAGCTAAACGTACACCGCAGTTCAACCGCCCAAAATCTGCTTGAGCAGTTTGCGAGGGACATGAAAGCCGACTTTTTGCTGCTGAGTGAGCAACACCATGCTATAAGTTCTGCATTATGGTATCCTGACGAAACTGGTACTGCCACCATCTGGGTTCGGAGCAGTGATTTCCAAGCGGAGAATTGTGGATGGGGGAATGGTTTCGTGTGGGTTCGATGTTCATAAACCACCTTCTTTAGTGTGTACGTAATGCCGAACGAATCGATATCATCCTTCCAAGCCAAGCTTAATGCTCTGGAGGGCACTGTCTCTACTAGATGACTACTCAGCCAGTGATCATCAGTGCATTTTGATTGAGATCAGTGATGTTGTCTCCCGCCGTCCGTGCTCTCGGCTTTCTCTAACTGGACGGAACATCGGAAGGACGGAGGGTTGAGAGGTTCGTCGAGGTGCTCACAGCAGGTGAGCCGCTGCAGCGAGCTTCAGAGGGGACGGACGGATTGGCAGCTCAAGACGTGGTGAGCTCAACTATGAGCATCATCATGACTGCTTGCTGCGCTTCTATGCCCCGTCGAAAACCCCGGCACGGCAAGCCCCTAGTGTACTGGTGGTCAACTGAAATCGGTGAAAAGCAAAAAGAGTGCCACAAGCTTTGACGTGAGGCTCATCGAGGAAGAAACCGTAACGAGGCATGCAACCGGGTTGCAGCATATAAGTCGGCCAAGAAATGCTTTCGCTAATTGATTAACAATAGCATGACTCGCTGCTGGCAAGACCTTGTGGACAATGTGAACAAGGATTCGTGAGGCCTTGGCTACAAGCTAGTTATGCGGAAGCTTGGTGCCCGACGGAAGCCTTGCATACAAAAAAGGTGGACGAGATAGAGTGGGGACTCTTCCCTGCCCATCCCGTCCGTGTTGACACTGTCCATGGTGAAACAGCAGTCGCGTGTCCACTCTTCACACAGCCGAAACTGGAGGAAGCAGTCCTCTCATTGAAAGCGAGGAAGGCTCCAGGTCCAGATGGCGTTCCGGCTGAGGTGTTGCGGCTGGTCTATCACCATTGTCCTGACTTGCTGCCCAGCACATTCAGTGCTTGCCGACGGGACGGAGTTCTCCCGATACGATGGAAGGTGGCGAGGCTCGTGCTGATCAGCAAGGGGAAGGGAAACCATGAATCGCCGTCAGCATACCGCCCGTTATGCATGCTAGACACGGCTGGGAAAGTGCTAGAGAAACTCATTAAGGTTAAACTCACTGACGCAATTCGTGCAGCTGGGGACTTAACTCCTTTGCAGTACTGCTTTAGAGCAGGACGTTCTACTATCGATGCGATTGCAGAGGTGGTGAGCGTGGTCCAAAATGCATGGGCACATTGTCGCATCAAGCGACGGATCGTCCTGTTGGTGACACTCGACGTCAGGAACACCTTCAATTCCGCAAGACGGGTGGATATTTTGGATACGCTGGAAAACCCTTTTCAAGTTCGAAAATATCTAATGTGGCTTTTGGGTGTTACCCAGGGATCTATCCTTGGTCCGGACGTGTGGAACGTGTCTTATGTCGGGCTACTAAGACTGGAGATGCCAGATGAGTGGCGCTTGATCAGCTATGGGGATGATGTTGCGGCTCTGGTCGCCGGACGCACCGTTGAACAAGTGCAGCTTAGGGTAGGTATGCTAACGTGCCGAGTGAGAGACTGGATGGCTACTCGTGGGCTCAGTTTAGCACTGGAGAAAACCGAAATGGTCATCTTGATAAAAAAGAGAATTCCTAGAGTAAGCATGATCAGTATTGGAGACTCTCTGAGCAAATCAGGGCAACGGCTAGAAGACTGCTTCGGGAGTATCAGCTCGTAGGGGGACCCAGCCCATCAAGAAGATGCTGTAGTGTCAGTGCTATTGTTTGGAGTAGAGGTATGGGGTGACGCTCTCAGTAAGAAGATTTACGGAAAATACCTTGCACAGGTACAGAACAAGGAGCACTGAGGATTGCATCTTCGTATCCGACAGTCTCTGGTTCGGTGGTGAAAGTCATTGCAGGCGTGATACCTGTCGGCCTCCTTGCTAGAGAGCGCCGCTCTATTTATCTGCGCCGAAACGAGGATGCAAGGGAGATGGTTGTCAGCGAAGAGAGACAGTGTTCACTCAACGATTGGCAGCAGTCTTGGGTGAATTGCACGAAGGGAAGGTGGACTGCTCGCCTCATCCTGGATGTGGAACCGTAGCTGAATCGAAGGCATGGTGAGACTGACTTCTATCTGATACAGCTTTTGAGCGGACATGGGTGTTTTCAGTCTCACCTGCACAAGATTGGTAAGTCACGGACCCTCGATTGTCGGTTTTGCCTAGGAGAGGAAGACGATGCCTGCCACACATTTTTTGCGTGCGAAAAATGGGACAGGGCCCTCTACAGGGAGACGAGAGAGCTCACCCCGGATAATATAGTTGCGGTGATGCTCGACTCGGTTGACAAATGGAACCAGGTGGCACATTATGTTCGGGCAGTCCTAAGAGATAAAAGGGACTCATAGCAGCCGGGGGAGTTGGGGCTGGGGGATCGCTTGTCTAGCACTGGCCCGAAGTAATGTGTCAAACGGTCCCTGGCTAGGTTCTCAGGTTGACAGGGGAGGTATTTAGTGGATAGTCCAGTCGTCTTCTTGCAAATATGGGAGTTCTACACTCTGTGCGTAAATGGGCGTTCACCTTCGTTCCACAAAAAAACAATGTCTCCAAATATTGAGAGGCGACCTTAAAAAAAACATCATTGGTAGTCGAGTTGGATGTCATTGGAAAGGTTTCAATAAGATCCTTTCAAAACAAGTCTTAAAATTACCTTATCAGTACCGAGAGGGCAGAGGAAGGGGAAATGAAAAAAGATCGTAGCAGTCATTCCGTATAGAGGTCTTCTAAATCGCTCCTGTCAAACATTTTCAAAAATGAAATGAATTAAAAAAAACACTAGTCCGTCGTTAATTTTTATCGGAAAAAGCTTATACTTGTATTGCCGTAATAATCGACTGAGGAAATTTCTATCGAATCAGTAAAGAAAAGCAAGCAACCCAAGAAAACTTCAGAACCGCTGGTATCGAGGAGCCCGACGACTTCCCACCATTGGGGCAACTTGGGGAAACGACAAATACGAAACTGGCGATAATTACCAAGGCAAAACATAACGAAGAAAACTCCGCAGATGGAGGATGCAAGTTGCAAATAATAGCGGACAATCAGCAAATGACCAAAGAGCTAAAAGAAAATTATGAACTAAGGTTAGAGATACAGTCCCTCCAGGATCTATTCAAGAAAGGGATGAAGCCTCAAAAGACGCAGCCGCAAAATCAAAGGCAACAGGTAACAAAGGCGAAGAAAAGTGCAAAACAAGCAAATCCAGAAGAAGTTCTAAGTGCTGGTGGCACCAACAAAAGTCAAAACAATTTTGCAGCACTGGAGGGATTAACCAAAGAAATGGAAATTGAAGAAAACATCGAAGGTAATTCTAATCAAGATAATGATTTAAATTTTATACAAAATTAAAAAAGTAAAAAAAAAGGAGAAACACCCAGCCCCCAGTTCTACTGGTTCCTCTGAAAAACCTTCCAACAAGACAAAAAAGTTCCGCCAATCAACGTGCTCGGACAAAGCGGAAAAGATATGATTCGCTTGTTGGCAGGCGAATATAAACTAACCAATTTTGTGATTAAAAGAGTCAATGTCAAATAATTAACTATAAGGACAAAGTCACTAGTAGATTTCAAGTCAGCCAAACTTGCGCTAAGTTTTGGAGAGGTTCCACACTTCACCTATACTCCAAAAAGTGAGAAGAATCAGACGTCTTTGTTGAAGGGTCTGGACTGAGGAGAGAATACGGTCGATCTTCTTCAGGTGCTCAAAGAAGCTGCACCAGAAATTGAATTTGTTTTAGTCAAAGCCTTTGTGATGAGAAGCTTAACCGTAGAAAGGAAGAATTTACCAACTTACCTAGTACAAATTGCAAATAAGAGCAGTCCAAGTGCCCTTGAACAAATAAGGTACTTGAATTTCAGAGTGGTGAAGTGGGAAAGCCTCCAGAAGAAAGAAGTCGACCAGTGTTACCGGTGTCAAAGATTTGGACATTTGGCAGCCAATTGGAACATGCACTATCGGTGCGTCAAATGCAAAGATGTTCATGCCCCTGGTGAAAGCAAATTCGCCAGACAGAGCCTAAAGAAAAATTATACTGTGTTAACTTCGGTGCTTTTGGTCACCCAGGATCATATTAAGGATGCTCTCGATATGAAGATGCAAAAGTAAAACTTACTCCAAAGCAAACATATGTACATTGCAATGTCATACCTTCCAACTTCGTCAAGCCTGGAGTATCATTTGCACCCGCCGCTAGAGGACTAGCAGAAAATGCTGTAAATGTTGTAAATGATATAAGTGGCAATAATGAGCAGCTTCTCAAAATTTAACAGCTTGATCGGAGAGAATCGACAAACAATTTTCAAAAATTAACTTAATTTTTCAAGGTTATGGTCTTTCAAATGCCTCAAAATAACTTGTCATCCAGTCACATTCAAAAGGATAGGCTTCACCTCATATCAATCAACGTCAACTCTATCGTTGCTATACATTGACGTGATTATCTCCTTGAACTCATTGTTAAGCACTAGCCTGACATCATACTTCTCACTGAAACCCACTTCAATTCATGGTACTCCATGGCATTCAAAGATTTTGCATTCGTAAGAAACGATAGGGTAAACGGTGATGGGGGAGGTGGCACCGGAATATTGGGGAGAAGACCCTATTGTTTCCAAAATATTGATAAAGTCAAATTCAAAAACTTTGAATTCCTTGAAGTGTCCGTTATCAAAATTCACTGCCAAGAGGGGATAACCTCTTCGTTTTCTCTGCCTATGCAACTAGTCAAAATGTTTTCAAGTTCAAGGAGGAGCTCAATTCCTTGTTTGAAATACTCGAATTGAATAGGGTGCATAGTTATTATATTTCTGCCGGTGACCTGAATGCCAAGCATACATCATGGCTGAACGCCACCAATAATCCAAGAGGTGTATTCCTGAAATCGTGGATAACAGGGAACCAAATTGAATACAGGTGCAACCTATATGGGTCGAAGTTCCCAACATACCCTTGGACAAATTCATATTTGGACCTCTGCATTGCTGATGCCAGACTTGAATTCAGCTTTGATAGTCCTCAACGGAAACTGCAGGTGCTTTCTTATGATAGCGACCATAACGCAATCGTGATGGAAATCAATCATCAAAGGGATGATTTCTTCTTCATTCCAGTTCAACCTGAAAATGATCGGTTCAAAAAAACAGGCTTGGGAAAGTTTCAAAAGAATTTTAATTGAGAGTTTCAGAAACAATGTCCCCCTTCTAATGATGGCAACTCTTGCTCAATGGTCCCTAATGACAGGAATCTAACTATCAATGAAATAGATCTCTTTTTGTCAAAGCTAAAGTAGCTGACGTTGGAAACGATTGAGAAAGTAGTTCCCAAGACGAAACATCGAAACAATATGGAAGAATATGAAACACCAACCATCGCAAGGTTAAAAAGATTGAAAAGCCTTCTTCTTACACGCGTCAACAATATTTATCGACGATTTTCGGACTACAATCAAATTTCGTTGGCTTTGTTGAAATTACACCTGAAGAATGTCCGGAACTTATGCGTTTATACTTCAGGAGTGAGGTCAGCAATCAATGGGCGGAAAAATTGAAGGGGATTAGCCCATAGGGCCCAGATGGCGTTTTTGCGAAAGTGAATAGCATATTCCGCAAGAAGTCTCGAGTGAAGGTATCGAATCTTGAAGTCACTGGTGATGAGATAAATCTTCTCAATAGGGCTGGTATCGAAATTGATAGTACGACACCGGATAGAAATGGAAACAGGATTATTTGTGAGGATGTGCATACACTTGCCCTGATTGGAACACGTTTTGAATTGTTTCATCGACTAAACCCTGATAGAGGAAATGAAATATTTTCAGAGGTGGTTGAAGCAAAAGTTCCCGACTTCAAATCAAGCCTGAAAGTTTGTTTCATATTTCACATGATAAACAACAAGAAATCGTGTAGTACTGATGGTATTCCAACTGTAGTTCTCCGTCATTTGCCTGAGATTACTATTAGAAATTATTCCATATTGTTCAACAACATGTTGAGCAATTTATATTTCCCAAATGAGTGGAAAAAAGCTAAGGTATTTCCGATCTTGAAGAAAGGAAAAGAATCTTCATGCCCTTAAAGCTATCGCCTAATCAGCTTGCTACGTAAAATCAGCAAGGTGATTGAAGTGATACTCAAGGAAGCATTGAGGAATATGTGTTGATGCCGAATTGCCAATTTGGTTTTCGTGCCAGGCATTCGACCACACATGCAATAACGAAAGTAACCTCAGACATCTGTTGGAAACTAAATGAAAGAGAATGTGTTGGAGCATGTCTCATTGATATGGAGAAAGCCTTCGATACGGTGTCGTTAGATGGACTAGTTTTTAAACTCCTTCAGGACAGGTTCCCTAGTTACCTAGTCGCCATAATGTGCAATATGTTATATGTAGCAACCACGGAAGTCACCGCAGTTGCAGACATTAAGAATTAGCAGAGGGGTGTGTAGCCCGGGGTGGCATACTGAGGCCGGCTAGCGCTCAGTCGTGTCGTGGATCTTCCGGGACACCCTCTGCTCGTGCTGAGCCACGTTACATATAAATACTAGCACATAGGGAAAAGGACGGGAAAGGGAAGGTCATATTGAGAAATGAAAATTGGTTGTCTTAACGAGACATGGCCGTTTTATTTAATTAAAAAAAAGTAATTTACACAGCAAATTCAACAATTAAGAGATACAAATCAAAAACAAACAGACCCCTAAATATTTATATTATGCAAATATATTAAATAAGATATTAATAAAAGAATAGCAAATTACAATAAACTGGAAAAATAGGTAATAGATAAAAGAATGTCCGAAAAAAAACAAGGAAAAATATTGATCATTGTATTTACTTACTCTCTTCTTTTTCTGTGGATCCTCGAGCGCTCGACGAAGGACACCGAAAACGAGAGGTGGGGTCACTGCAAATTTAATTGATTTTAACCTAAAACTCATTAGTTACAGATAAACTTCATCCTAATATTTAATCCGCCCATGTATTTCCGTTAATTACCGCCTTAGTTTATATCGATAATTTCATTTACTTTTTCTTCCCCGTAAGTTATTCAATATTTCCGTTGGTTGTTAAATTTAAATCCACTAAGGGATTCTCACTTATTGCAAAGACAATCTTTTCTTGATACAAACTTTTGATTCCACACGTGAAAATTCACAATTCCTACTTTCACTGTAAGATCAGAAGGTGATCAACTCAATCACTTGGTACAATTCACACGATTTAATGATTGTTTTTAGTTTTTTTTCCCTCCACTTTTCGTACCCACTAATTAATTTTTCTTCTGTACAACATACACTCGGCCAAAACCGTTCTGCTACAAAAATCTTTCATTCACTCTTCATCTTGTATCCAACGCAACTATTTTTTTTTTCCACTCTCAAAATTCAATTTTAGTTTAATTTGTTTAACTACTTCACTAAACTCCAAACAACTTTTATTCGCCGAATTTTCACAAAAAAACTTTCTCCGAAGCTGCCAAAGAATTCCACTCTCAAAATTCAATTTTAGTTTAATTTGTTTAATTACTTCACTAAACTCCAAACAACTTTTATTCGCCGAATTTTCACAAAAAAAACTTTCTCCGAAACTGCCAAAGAATTCCACTCTCCTTCACAAGCCAAATATCCACTTCAATCCCTTTTCTATCCAAGTCCAATCTCTACTCCCCCATTCCTCACACACTTCGATTCCGCTACCCACACATTTTTTGTTCCCGTATCGACAATCACAATAGTATCCATTGACTTGCATATATGGCAATTTACATCCCCAAGAATCACTTGATTGAATGTAAAGTGTCACATATACATTACGAAAACTATTGATTTTGCCGATACCCCAAAAAGAATACTTCCATGCGCCCGGGGGAACTTGAACTCAGGGTTCCAGCAGTCCGACGGTCGAGAACTCGCGACGTAACCAATGGAGCTATGCCTTATCGATCTCCCACTCATCAGATTAGCAACTTCAACGATGTATCTGGGCATGAGATTGAATTTTGTTAGTAGGGAAACGTGAATTAATTTTCGTTAGTAAGAAAAATAAAATTTGTTAATGGGAACTAGAGAATAGAATTTGTTAGTATGAAGGAAGGAATTAGGAATGAATAGAATGAAATTTTGTTAGTGGGAATTAATGTAGGGAGTGTTGTTAGTGGGAAGATTAAACTTCTTATTATATTACAAGGGTGTTCTAATTGGAAATCAGGGAAAGGATAGGATTGTGATGATGTGGACACCAAAATTAAAGGGAAATAGGAAAAATGTTAATAAAAATAAATAAATACACACAGGAAAAGGTAGGAGTGCCCAAATGAAAGTGACAATGTTACGGCGGCAATTTGAAGTTGCAAATGGGAGGAAGTTGGTACGCCGGAATTCGCAACAATATGTGTTGACGCCGAACTGCCAATTTGGTTTTCGTGCCAGGCATTCGACCACACATGTAATAACGAAAGTAACCTCAGACATCTGTTGGAAACTAAATGAAAGAGAATGTGTTGGAGCATGTCTCATTGATATGGAGAAAGCCTTCGATACGGTGTCGTTAGATGGACTAGTTTTTAAACTCCTTCAGGACAGGTTCCCTAGTTACCTAGTCGCCATAATGTGCAATATGTTATACGGGAAATCATTTGATGTAACTGATGGAAATCTGACAGCAATGCACGACTTCGAGGTCTTGAATGTTCTACAGCAGAAAACAGTTACTTTTTTATGAGGGAGGAGTCCCCATAACAAATTTTGAAATATTTGATAAGGCATAAACTTTTGAGAGTCCACCACTTCTGACATTTTCACCAAGTTGAGTTTTGTAGCTTCTAGAGTTTCAGATGGATGGACGGATGGACAGGCTGGCAGACAGGAAACCCCCGCAAATAATTGATGTTTAGAGGTTGAATTTCATTGAACTTTGGTAATAACTGTTGGATTTAGCATTTTCGTTAGTAAAAGTATATAAGTATCATTTAATTAGATGAAATTAGCCATTTAAGGAGTTCTTTGAAAGATCTCAAAAAAACTTACTGAAGATTTTGCTGTTACAACAATCATATACGATCCAGGGCCGGGGGAGCCGGGCAATCGCCCGAACCTAACAAAACGCAGGTCGAGTCAGTCGGTTCGAAGTGCGAGGCCCTTAAAGCTCAACCAGCCTAATAAGCAAGCAAAGAGTGAATCAATGTGGCATACTAAAATAAAACCAAAATCCGATATTTATTATTTATTAAAATTATTATGTCGCAAAAGTACTTTCTGCCGCATTTTGAAATGAATTACAAATGTTATACATGGCAGCTGTAGCTCTAGCTGGGGTACTGTATGTAGACGAGGAATGGTTCATGAGCGTGTCGGTGGTGAGCCACAGCGGTGCAGTGATCTTCGCCAACCTTCCTCTCCCAACCCCTCTCTCCACACACACACAGACACCTATTGGCGATTCACTCTCAGTGTTACGTATGCGACTGAGTAGTGTACAGAGCAGAGTTAGTTCGCATCGCGTCAGTCTTTTGTCCTTGCGTTTGAGTAGTGCTCTTCACGTATGTAGCAGTGATAGTGATTTTGTAAGTTGGCGTATGTCTCTAAACATCTAAGATGGCCTCTTGCGATCGTGACGTTAGCAGAAAATATGAATCTGGTAGTGCAAAACGAAAGAAAGTTGAAAAACGCAAAGATGAATAAAGAAAGCTAAGTGGATCGTTGGCTAATATTTCACAGCCTCAGTGAATAAGGAACTTGAACTGTGCAATGATACTGGTAGCGGACAACCATAATTGTCAACAGGTAACTCATCTATCAGGAATGATTTCACACCATCCAATCTTCCAAGTGAGAGAGTTTCAGTAGACATCACATAAGACATAAAGGGTTCTGCTGAGGAAGTAGGAGTACCAAGTAGTTGATATGATATCGAGGACAGAAGACATGGTGTGTCAGTTCCTAAGGCCACTATGTCAGAAACTTGTGTAACCACACATTTACCAATGGAAGAGGACGACAGTGTAGACTTTGACGTAGAAGAGACCTGCTTGCCCTCCATAGTTACTAACTTTAATGTGAGCGACCCTTTTTTATGGTCTAAGGTATTAAACTATTCATAGCTAACTAGCATGGTTAAGAAAGGGCCTGTATGACTTGAAATAGATGTACACCCTTGAAATAACGGAAGACATTCAATGATGCCCACTACACAAAATTTCTTATAAATGGAGAAAAGCAAGATAGGCGTTGGTTCTGAAACAAAAGACGCTGTGTTCTGTTTTGCTTGACGTTTATTCCATGATCATTCAAAATCTAATGCTAGTGCTCTTGGCTCTTTTACGGGTCTAAATGACTGTAAACACTTATCAGAGCCACTAAAGAGCTATGAAAACAGCAAATTCCACAAAGAGGGCATGATAAAATGGTTAACTTTTCAGGAAAAACCATTGATTCTCAAACCCAGATGTCCTGGAAATGTTGCTGGCGATTCCGCAGTGTTTTTTAATTTATTGTTTCGAGGCCATGAAGAGAGTTTGGTTTCAAAAAACTCTAGTGGAAACTTCCTGGATATGGTTAAGGTGATTACATGATTTGACCCCACCTTTCGAGAATACTTGCATCAACTTATTCCATACGCAGAAACCATTACCTGAGCAAAACTATTCAAAATGAGCTTATCAAAGTAATGGAAATATATGTCAGAAATCAAATTTTCGAAAAAATAAAGAAAAACAAATATTTTTCCGTAATTCTGGATTGCACTCGGGATATTTCTAGAGTTGAGCAAATGTCCATCATTTTGAGGACAACAAATCAAGAGTCTGCAGAGATTGAGGAGCACTTTTTACAATTTGTCGCAGTAGAAAAAACTACAGCATGGAAGTTGACAGAATATATTATTAATAAATTGAAAGAGTTGGGGCTGTCCGTTGCTGGTTGCAGGGGTCAAGGTTACGACAACAGGGCCAAAATGCGTGGGGAAAAAGTGACATACAGCGAAGACTTCTAAACTTAAACTCTCTGGCATTCTATGTTCCTTGTGGATGCCACAGCTGGAACCTCGTTTTAGGCGATGCTGCTTCTTCTTGTCCCCAAGCGCAAACATTTTTTAGTATTTTGCAAAGACTGTACACAATATTTTCTTGCTCTAGTGAAAGATAGAGCGTTTTGAAATCTCATGTGACCATATAACTTAAGACTAGATGGGAATGTTGAAGTGAATCTGCGAAAGCTGTAAGATACCAGCTCACTAATGTTTGTAATGCACTTTCAACTCTAAGTGAAAAAAACACAGATTGTGGTTTGATACGTGAGTGCCAGTCATTGCAAAATGAAATTCCAACCTACGAATTTGTCGTATCTCTCGTAATATGGTATGACATTCTCGTAAAAATCCATACAATGAGTAAAGTTTAGCAAAGTGTAAATATTCAACTGGGCGTAGCTGTCAAATACTTAGAAGGATTTGTCAAGTGGTTGGATGAGTATAGGAATCAAGGTTTTCAGTCTGCATTAGTGTCGGCAAAGGAAGTAGCGGAAGAAGCTGGCGTTACAACAACACTCAAACCTGAACAAAGGAGACGCAAGACTACGAACAAGAAGACGAAGTTCCTAAACAAACCCTTGAAGATAACTGCAGAATAAACTACTTCCTAATAATCGTAGATGCAATTCATGCAGACTTTAAACCAAGATTTTCAGTTTTGAAAACCTATGAAAACAGTTTTGGCTTCCTGTACCACCTTAAGAAACTTTGTAGTATTAGTGATGAACAACTGTAAAGCCCTAAGAATGGCACTAAGTGACGGAGAAAACTATTATATCGACGCACTAGAAATTTATGAAGAAATAAAAATGCTAACACTTGTCTATGATGTAGAAATAGACAATGTACTTTCCGTTCTAAAGTATATTGTGCTCAACAATCTAAAGGACATACTATATATCCAAATATCTATGACACGCTAAGAATAATTGCCACAGTTCCGGTCACAGTAGCATCAGCAGAAAGAAGTTTTTTGAAATTATAACTCATCAAGACCTATCTTGGAAACACAATGACCCAAAACCGTTTATCATCTCTGGCTTCACTCTCCATAGAAAATGATTTGGTATCCAAAAGATATCATTGAAGACTTCAGCCGAAGGAAAAGTCGTAGAGTAAAGTTTTAAGACATTTCAAAATGTATAGAACAAAGAGTAAAATGGTCTGTTTTTGTCAATAGATTAAATTAAATTTAGTTTTCTAACGATTTCATCCGCCAACAACGCTATATAATAATCGTTGTTGATGATCTGGCTCTTTTGGAGGTAATCAATGAATATTATACCTTGTGCATCCCAGAATACTGATGCCATAACCTTGCAAGCTGAATGTTGTGTTTTTCGTCGCTATGGATTCGGTTCATCGTGGGCAGTCTACTCAGCTGACTGTCGATTGGACTTTGGAGTGAAATGATGAAGCCATGTTTCATCCATTGTCACATATAGACGTGAAAATTCAGGTTCATTACGCTTACACACTGCTCAGAATCATCAACACGTTGTTGCTTTTGATCGATTGTGAGCTTGCGCGGCACCCATTTTGCAAAATGCTTTCTCATGTACAAATATTCGTGAATGATATGACGTACACGTTCAGATAATATCTTTACATTGCCTGCTATCTCGATCAACTTCACTTTACGGTCATTCAAAATTGTTTTGTGAACTTTTTTGATGTTTTCGTCGGTGACAGTTTCTTTTGGGCGGCCCCTGCGTACGCCGTCTTCGGTGCTCATTTCAACACGTTTAAACTTAGCATACCAGTCAATGATGGTTGGTTTTCCTGGTGCGGACCCCAAAAACTCTTCATCAAGCCAAGATTTTGCTTCAACTGTATTTTTTCCCCTTCAAAAAGCAATATTTTATCATCACACGAAATTCTTTTATATCCATCTTTTTTCAAATAACAAAAGTAGCTACACTCACAACGCAATATCTCATAAACTAATGGTTAGACTGCTGTCAAACCACTCCCTATGACATTGAGCTACTCATCAGTAAGTTGGATGGAAGCATTGGACCGGGTCCCGATGGCATTCACGCTATATTTGTTAAGTCACTCATTACTTCTATATCTACTCCTCTTTCAATTATGTTTAATATAAGTTTAGGCAATGGAACTTTCCCTCAAATATGAAAACTTGCACATATTGATCCAATTCTGAAGAATGGTGACCCTTGTAAAATTTCCAACTACCGTCCTATATCTATCCTCTCCTGCTTCTCTAGATTGTTAGAGCGCCACGTTCACAGTAAATTAGCATTATCTCTATCGCAAACTTTTGCTGCCGAGCAACATGGATTTCTTCCTAATCGCTCTACTACTACTAATTTACTCGAAATATCTCATTCGATTTCTTGTGCTCTAGATAACCATATGCAAATGGATGTCATTTATACTAATTTTCGTAAAGCATTTGATCGAGTTGATCATTCTATTTTACTACTAAAGTTGCAGCACTATGGATTTCCTGCTCCGATATTGGCTTGGATAAATTCTTATCTAACATATCGTTCTTATTGTGTTCGTGTAATCAGTTCATTATCTTCAACCTTTTACCCTACGTAAGGTGTCTCAATCCTTGGCCCTCTCCTATTTAAACTTTTTATCAATGATTTACCTGCTGCTTTAAACTCAAAATCTCTTCTATTCGCAGATGGTTTGAAACTATTTAGGGCTATCGGTCAAGTAGAGGATTGTTCTCAATTGCAGAATGATTTGTCTATCCTGGAAAATTGGTGTAGCATCAACAATCTTGAACTGAACATATCTAAATGTCATGTTATGTCGTATTCCCATAAACCAGTGCAAATCAAATTTATCTATTCAATTGGAAGCGAATCTCTTTCAACTGTTCTAAAAATTAAGGATCTCGGTATAATTTTTGATCCCAAACTCAAATTTGATATGCACATTTCAACCATTAAAACCAGAGCTTCTCGAGTCTCAGGTTTTGTACTGCGGCATACTTTTATTTTCCAAGATATATTCTCCGCTGTCCAGCTTTATAATACTCTAGTTAGAAGTATTTTAGAGTATAGCTCTCAAGTTTGGTCCCCACACTTTGAATACCTTATTGCTGACATAGAATATGTCCAAAGAAACTTCACCCGCTGTCTTTTTTATAAGTACAAGATTCCCTATGTTCCCTATGAAGACCGACTCACTTATTTACATCTTCCTTCATTAAAAGCACGTAGGACTTTCCTTGATGAATGTCTTTTATTTAAACTCCACCACCGCCTGATTGATTGCTCTAACTTGGTAAATCAAATAAGTTGGAGGCCCCCGGCAGGCCTCTGCGCTCCTCCAATCTTCACATCCAATTTGCGCGTACTGAAACCCATTTTCATTCTGCCATGATTCGTTTGCCTCGCGTGCACAATCAGTTAGAACTTGGTACTTTCCCTCAATCTTTAATAGCATTTAAGCATTTACTTAGAAACAAACTATATTAATTGTTATAATTTATGATTAATTGCTTAATTATCTTAAATATTTTTGCCTATTATATCTATATTGTCGTTTCTATTTTTGTAATTGGGCATTTTGCCTGAAAAAATGGATTCGAAATAAATAAATAAATAAATAAATAAATAAATTTTGACACATATCGTATGAAGGTTGGATGGATTTAATACTAGCACCGCCATCTGTGTATCACACCGGGGACTTTTCAATTGACCTGTTAAATGTATATTAGAAGAATAAGAATATTCAATTGTTTGTACGTTCAGCCTAAATGTTAAAACAGACTACATTAATTACAAATTTTAAAGCCCCTTAAATTTATTTTTATGTGGTTATATTTATATTCATGTACTGTACATATAAATTTTCAATTGTCTACCAGTAATAATTTTAACCCCTTTTTTTGATTATTTGTTGTAACTTCGCCACTTCGTCGAATAACACATATAACTTTTTACTTTACAGTAGCTAGTTTTACTTGTCATAGTACTTAATTTTGTTTTGAAACTTTGTAATTTTTTTTCAATCATAACTTCAGGTGTGTTTCTTGTTTTACATCAGTTCTGTACAACAAAACCTTATAGTTCTGTAATAAAAATGTTTTGCTGTTATATTTGTCCTTTTGCTACTGATTTAATTGGTGAAGAAGTTTCCTCTTTGGTTTGTTATGTGTAGCTTAAAATGCAAGAATAAATAAAATTAGAATTAAAAAATAAACCTAATGTAATGTATTGACTTTTGTTTTGACTATTGGCTATAATTTACGATTTTCACCTGGCACATTTTATGATAAATCATATCAACTTTTTGCTTTTGGATTTAGCTAACCATTTTCAGCACATTAAGCTTGAAAATATACATAGAAAAGGCAGTATTTTGTATAAAAAAATTCAGTTAATGCGTACTATCTATAGTGCCAACTGATCAAATTTTCAGGTTGTTAATTTAGTAAATTAGAAACTACTACAATCGTAAAACGCATTCATAAAATGACCTGGGTATCACCGGATAGCAACACACAAAACCAGATCGATCATGTTCTGATCCAACAACGTTGGGCCTCGAGCATACTTGACGTCCGTACATACCGAGGAGCCAATTGTTACTCCCATCATTACTTGATCAAATTAAACTATCGATGTCATATGTCAAAGGCATATTCAGCGAAGACCAGCCCGCAACAAAAATTTGGCATCGAAGGGCTCCAAACGGCGTCTGTGGCCGAAAATTTCACGGAGACCCTCGACAACCAGCTGGCTCCCATCTTATTAGACGCATCGTTATAGACGAGCAACGAGCTATGGATGAAAGTGAAAGCGGCTATCAGAACCGTGGCAGAACAGACGATCGGACATTAAGCCCGACGCAAGAGGAATGATTGGTTCGATGATGAGCGCCAGAATGCGTTAGATATAAAGAACCAGGTGAACAAAGATTAGGTAGGTGAAGGAAAACCAGGACGAAGAGAGAACACTATGAAAATCTCAGAAGAGTAGCAAATAAGATAATTAGGATTAAGAAAAGAAAATACTAGGACGACCAATTGAGAAGTATAGATGTAAGTTTAGCGAGCAATAACACAAGACAAGCATACAAAGTAGTGAAAAGCCTGAAACGTGGTCATCAGCCCAAAACCACGCTCTTTCGTGATGACAGCGGCAATGTCATCGCTGATGAAATCAAGATTAAGGAAAGATGGGCAACCTATTTCAAGAATCTCCTTTATCCTCCGCACAGCTCCAGAACATTGGAGCCTATAGATGTTTGCGGAGAACTTCCATTGGGCCCACCAACTCTGGATGAAGTTGGTTCCATCATCAAAGCCCAAAAGAATAATAAAGCGCCGGGCATCGATGAGATTCCAGTGGAGCTCATCAAATATGGTGGCAGTAGTGTTCATCAAGCTATTCACAAAGTCATCCGGCACATTTGGCAACAAGAACATATGCCGAAAGAGTAGAGCCAATTAATTATATTCCCTATCCACAAAAAAGGTGACAAGTTACAGTGCGAAAATTATAGAGGCATATAACTACTTTGTACGGCGTACAAAATATTTTCCAAAATCTTAGAAAATAAGATCGGATCATGCGCCAACAGTATTATTGGGGAGTATCAAGGTGATTTTAGGGCAGGAAGATCAACAACAGACCAATTGTTCACAGTCAAGCAGGTACTTGAAAAATGCTGGGAGTTCAACATAGACGTACACCAAATTTTCGTTGACTTCAAGTAAGCATACGACAGCATTGATCGTGACGTACTGTACCAAATAATGCTTGGTTTTGGCATCCCAAAATGACAATGACGTTGACGACCTCCCAAGTCCGCATCAATAACCAACTCAGCGATGCCTTTGACACAACTATCGGACTAAAGCAGGGAGATGTGCTGGCCCACTTGCTTTTCAATTTGGCTCTGGAGTACGTCATACGGAAGCTACCTGTCGATACGTGAGGTACATTACTATAAAAGTCGAGCCAAGTAATGTCCTTTGCGGATGACATCAACATTCTGTCACGGTCACTAACAACTGCCAAAGAACTCTTCCTGAAACTCGACAGCGAAGCAAAACTATTAGGGCTACATATCAACGAAAATAAAACAAAGCTCATGACGCAGTCGAGGAAAAATACCCCAAATACACAAAATATCACACTTGGCGAATACAGTATCAAAAATGTGGGCGAATTTGTTTATTTATGCGCTAAAATAACGAAAACGGGCAATGAAAGAGACGAAATACGCCGAAAAATACAGCTCGCAAATAAAATATTTTATTCAGTATTGACGATCTTGAAGACCAGCTGCATGCACAGGAAAACAAAGCTCCAAGTATACAAATCTATGATAAGACCTGTGTTATGCTATGGGTGTGAAACATGGATCCTAACCCAAGCACCCGCAAATATAATGAACGCCTTTGAGCGACGGGTCCTGAGGCGAATAATCGGAGCGAAGCTAGACGGGGACCAATGGCGATCTCGATACAACCATGAGGTGTATGAAATTTTTGACCAACTGGAGGTCTCAAGGATTGTAAGACTGCGGAAGCTGCAATGGGCTGGACACATGAATCGTATGGACGAACAACGGATACCCAAGAAGGTATTTGTAGGGAGAACTGAAGGCCGGCGGCCAGTGGGGAAACCGAGGAAATGCTGGTCTGACTCGGTCGACGAAGACAGTTCATCGCTGCTCGGATTTTGGAATTGGATGACGCGGTCAACGGAATGAGACAGTTGGAGGCGCTGTTTGCAGGAAGCGAAGGCCCGAAAGGGGCTGTAGTGCTAAGAAGAAGAAGAAGAAGATAATAGTAAAATAAGGTCAGTTTTATAAGTTGATTAAACGCAGCGAACTCGTTAAAAAAACGCCTCAAAAACACATTTTTAGGGCCAATTTTTTCAAAAAATCCAGACCTCCCGGTAAGTAGGGCTCCAACAAAGTCAATTGCCCAGGGCTTTGCAAAGTTGGGATGCGCCACTGTCAGACACTACACTTTTGATTGGATCTTCTCCAAATTTTCAGATAAGACGAATAACAAAGATACGTTTAAGGTTTCAGTCAGTCATTAATTTTAGCAATAATCAAACAAAACTTTGGCCGGGTCAAATGGAGCTCTTCTAAAACAAGGATACATTTTTTGTGTATGTTATGAAAGTTTTTCTTGAATTAAATCCTAATATACTCGTATGCCTGCATATTGTAGGTTAAGTACAAAACCCTTCTGATATGAACGTAGTTGTATCTACTCAGCTTGCTCTTCTTGATTTTCTCTAACTCGTTATTGTTGATCATTATCTTCTGTTTTTCAGAATTTCCTGTTTAGTGTGACGATTGACTAATTGTTATTGATTGTTCCTTTGCATTCCCCGACCGATGGGAAGCCATCGAGCTCCTCCATGCCACCAGTCCAAAGTTTTCTTGAGGTGCTTTGTTTTGTTTTTTCAGTTATTGAAGTAAAATTAAGGTGCTCAATATAAATTATTCGAATAAATTGTTTTGACGATGTGATAATAAGCTTTTTCTAATTGAAAACAAAAAATTATTTAATTTTTAAATATTAAGAAAAACCCGGTTAAAAACACATCTATACACAACGAATTCTAGCCATAGAATCAAAACCAGTTGAATAAATGCCTGCAGGGGGACATTCATATGCAAATAAAATATTAACTTATAGTGTATCATTTCCAACCGATTCCAAATAATAAGTGCATTTGTCAAAACAAATCATGCCTACAATAGACACGCAAGGAAAATTCTCAATAAAGCGAAAGCAGCGTCCGCAATTATTTCGTCTCTCCTTTCTTCGAAATCAGTCTGCCCAAAAGTTAAGGTGTTAATGTACAAAACTCTTATTAGGCCGATCATTACCTACGCGTTTCCGGCATGGCTAACAATCTCGCCTACTGCGGCCGAAGAAATCCAAATCTTCGAGAGGAAGATCCTTCGGAAATGCCTATCCAAATACAGACGGCCTAATAAGAAGTACTACAGGAATTCTATCCTTTACGAAGATACGGAGATAGAACCGATTCTCCATTACATGTTGGCAATGTCTAAAAAACGCCTAGAGAAGTGGCGGGAGCACCCCCTTCAATGTATTCGCGCACTTTTCGAGCCTACCACTGCAAATAATCCCTACTACCTATGTCCCTTTAAAATCCTTGACCAATACCACCACGATCCCATTGATTCCGTAACTACCAATAAACCGGCGTTTTACGTTTCATCTGAACCGAACACATACCGTGGTTAAACAAAATACTTGCAAATTTAGTTAGAACATAAGTGTAATAAAATAAAACCACAAGATAAATATACATAAATGTAAATAAATTCGAGTGCTGTACTAAGCAGCTTATAGTTTTAGGTTAGATGTAGGAATAGATTTAAGTTATATTAGGGTTAGATTTAGATTAAGTTTTAACGTATTTATTTGTCAAACTACTCATGTCGTAAGCCATATGAGCAAATGGCAAAGTCTATATATCTTAAAAACACTGATGTAAAATAAGTATACATATTTTCTAACCGTCAAAGTTTATTTGACATCCATATACTGTCAAATGTCACATAGTCATTAAGCATACTCTGTAATGTCAAGTTATAAAAAGACTCAATAAAGTTTACTTACTTACTTATCATGCCTACAAGTGCCAACAATCGAACATAGTGCAAACTACGAATGTCCCTTACTCAGCCAAATGCGTAAAATCTCTTTATGGAATGCATTGAACTGAAGAAATCATAATAACTTCAGCAAAAAACTCTTCATAAAAACCAGTTATGATCGAAGTAATTAACCTTCATACCAACCAATGATAATTATTTTTTATAGGATTTGTAAAAAATGACTCAATAAGACAAAGTACCATTATAAAGAGTAATAAAATCTATCCAGATACATTAAAGTTTAAATCCGCGGTGTAAATTGTCGTCTTCGGGTAACAGATACAATGACCTTGGGAGAAAGTTGTTCCTCAAGTTGAGATTTTCACCACCATCGGCTATGTCTTCGCCGTACCATAAAACCAAACCACTTTGGGGTCCGCTCTCATCTTGGCTATGAATGACTTCATAGAGCAGACTACGTACAATGTATAATAAAGCGAGTCGTTGCATTCATTAAATACATAATAATTGCGTATAAACCTTATGTGCATTGAATTCTTCACGAGCGAATTGCAAAAATTATCGCAGAGATGTGAACGAGGTAAATTGCTACTACGCAGGTATCGTCCGGATCTTGATGATTGTGGGGTAGAGGAGAGTCGGGATTGCAAAAGATTCGTTCATTCAACATCATTTATTGAAAACTTGATCGACTTTTTTGAAAATTGTCGTTGTAAAGTTAATTTGACAAATTTTTTCTTACATTATTCCTTCAGACAATTTAATATACGAAACTGTTGAACTGATCTCTATGAATCAATATTCTAGTGAAAACAACATACTACCATTAAGGTTTTAGTTCTCAGAGACTATATTCAACGACGGTCGAAACGACTGCCTCAAACTTTAAATTAGGATATCATTTTCTAGGGCTTTGAATATTATTTTTTACTAAGTGAAAATAGAAAAAGACAGCTTCCTTTTAATTTCGTGTATTTTATTTTTATTTTTCTTCTCGAAATCGATTTTCGACCGTAATCGTTCGGTCTTCTTAAGCGATTAATTTATTTTTACTCACATTCCTGCTTATATACTAGCTATGTTTAAGGAAATTTACTTTAGATCATTAAAAGGTAATTAGGGAACTTTGCTTAAGCTAATAAAAGGTAGGAAAGGTAATTTATAAAAGGGTTAGTTATAAAAATATTATTTTTACAAGATTCAGAAAAGATATTATTATTTAATTAATTTAAATCTTAAATGATCTGCAGTTTCCGTCATCCTGATTCATCAACTTTTTCCTTTCCCGGGTAATTGCCAGGCTTTCCATCACATCCAATTCACGTATATCTCTAGCTTCCTTGATTACTACAGCGTCCTCCATTGTTATTTCGTGTCCGTTCGTGATAATATGTTCCGTTACCGCCGACTTTTTACCAAGGCCTACTAATGTCCGTCTATCTGACTGTACGTGCGTTATGGCAAGCTTCGTTATCAAATATTTCAAAATTTTTTAAGGGGGTCCCCTTACAGCTAAGTTGCCCTTAAAATTTTTTTTCATCAAAAGTATATGTATTTTAATCGAATCTTGTTTCTTCGCGTATCACGGTTAGGTCCATATGGTTGAGTTGTCCGTTTGTTTCTTTTTCTATAGTGAAATTTATATTCGGGTGAATTTCGTTCACACAGGCAAGTGTTTCGTCTTGTTTATTTTCTTGTGAGTCAATAACGATGAAACAGTCAGACCACAATCAAGCAGAAGAATGTCCTCAATAATATCAGAAATATTCTTCAATCTTTGGAAGAAGTCTTTATACCCAAAATTGTCAAAGATTCAATGTAATATTTTACAGGCGATATTTGGATGACTGTTTCATCGTTATTGGCTCACAAGAAAATAAACAAGACGAATCACTTACCTGTTTGAACGAAATTCACCCGAATATAAGTTTCACTATAAAAAAGAAACAAACGGACAACTCAACTATATGGACCTAACCGTGACACGAGAGCAAACAAGATTAGACTAACTAACCACAAGCGATCATACCATACACAAAACATCTAACCACCCCGCACAACATAAGCTAGCAGCGTACAGATCAATGGTGCAGAGGCTTCACTCCATCCCTATGACTCCTACCAACTACTCCAAACGAACTAAACAACATTTACAGAAAAGCTAATAATAACGGATAAAAACAATGCGACATTGACAAACTTATTACAGAGTACTAACGTAAACAGGAACGCCAACCAACTGAAACTCATAAGAACAACCAACAGTGGATTTCGTTAACATACGTAGACAAAGAGATATACAAGCTATCATACTGTCTTAGGAAATACAAACTGTAAGCTGCATTCAAAACAGAGAACAACATTGGAAACAGACTGAAACCAAAACTGAATGGCAAATCAATATACGAAAATAGTGGCATATACAAACTGACATGCAAGGACTGCGACATGGTATATATAGGAAGGATAACTTGAAAACCAACAAGATACAAAGAGCACTTACGATCTTTCTTACACAACAAGGCTCACTCCAACTATGCGACACACCTACAAAACCACGCACATGAGACTGTGGCTATTGCAATGATTCTTGTCGTACACATTTCTAATATCGAGATTTTCCTAAGGAAATCTGAACCGGCCTCTTATTGGTTCTAGACGTGAAGTCTTGGAACGTGACAAAAGACTGTACCCATCACGTCAAGTCCGGACACTCTTAGTCTACTCCGAGGTGGCTGCTGGCTAGTTAGCTAGTTCGGAGAGGAGTTTCGGTCGGGGTCTTACGTGAGCAGACTAAGTCCAAAATACAAAACTCAGCCTCCGGTTCACATGCCCGTTTTAAAAAACGCGTCAAACAACTTTCATCGACTTTAGTTCAATTACCGTACTTCATTCCGGAGGAAATGAGCGAAAAACAACTGCTGAAACAAAACGCGCTCCTGAATATAACCGACGGGAACCCTACCCTCTCGGCGGCATACTCACCGGTCACTCGCATTTCTGCTGAAAAAGAACGATTTTTGCGGGAAAGGAAAGACTTTGTTAGCCTAGCAATCCATTTTATTTTGATTTGTTAATCTTTTGCATTTTATCATATACGTAATCAATTTAATAATATAGGATGCTCCTACAAACAGAATTCAAAAAAACAATTACAATTCTAATGCTTTCTTCTACTACATTCTAGAGAAAAATTATAGCATTCTTTAAAATTAACTTTCCAGCGAAACACATTTTAGAGTATGCATTTATGTGACACAAAAAGAATCAATATGGAACATCAATTTGGCTGGTTATTCTTTAGTATTTGGAATTGAAATTATCAAAGTTTTTTTTTTTTTTTTCTTGAAAATACTTTTAGTTTCGTTTACATATCATAACGACATTTGTAGTCCAGTCAAATTAGCCCTTATAATAGAAGTAAGGTTAAAAAAATTCCCATAGAGCTAAAAATTGGTATGAATGTTGAGAATACTATTATAAATGAACAGTGAAAAGTCCCCATCAATCCCCCTTGTGCTAAAAATTTTATTGATGGTGAAAGTTTGCAAAAATAGGTTTTTCATGTTTTTCAGCTAAACGGAGAATTTTACAGCAAAAATAGTTCAGACAATTTTTCATAAGTATTGCCATTTCCGTGATATAGCGTTTGAAAGAATTGAAAAAAAATATTTTATTCGTAATATGCACACGTTTCCACACCACCTATGAGGTAGTGTGCTTGGCACTTTTTTTAACGTAGTTTCCCCGGCAGGCGTATTCCACGATCTATTGTGATCCTTTTGAATTCAAATTGAGTATTGAAAATGATGAAAGCTGTGTAAATTATGTAATATGTAAATGAAAAAATTATTTGGAAAATTATTCGTCGCATTCATTATAATCCAAGGGAACTTTTAGTGTACTATCTTCCTTTTCTTCTTCTTCTTCTTTTTCTTCATCTTCATTTTCTTCATCTTCCTGCTGGATACAAATATGTTCTAAAATCATATGTCTCATCACTGATATCGTTTTTATCCTCATCTAGTATCGATTCAACATTGGAACACGATTGTCCTTGACATTTGGTACATGCTAAAGAACAAAACAGTCCAACCTTTTTATAGCCGCATTTGGCATCGCAATCTTTTTTGCAATTGCAATGTTGATTTTTTCAAATACTTTTCAATTCGTCTAATGTGAATTGACAATCATCGTTATTTTCAATATACTTAAATATTTCTCTCATCGCAATTTTTGTAGCTTCATCTTGAGGACGACCGACTTTACCCCCAGTGATCGATTTCAAAAAAGAATTGTAGCAATCGTTATGGTACTTAGCCTCGGCAGCGACTAAATCATATTCAAATTCAATTCGAGCAGCAACAGCTTTGGCTACATCATCACAACGAGTTTTAGCTATAGTTATAATACTGTCCTTGAACAAAAGTGTAGTCATTTTAAAAATCTTACGTTGGTACTGCAGTGCTGTTTTCTTCTCCAACTCTTCATTTAATTTATTGCCGCAAAATAAACAACACTGATTGAAGCAAAATGTAGTTTCACTTACTTGTGCTCTAGTATGAGGAGGACTTATTTTTGATGAACCACCTTCTTCCTTCTGGCGCCGTCTTTTCACGGCATCAATGCTACTTTTTCGAGTATAATTTTTTCGACACTGCACATGAATTTTTACAGATGTCTGGTCTTTCTCCGAAAACTCATCACCTTTTTCAATACTTGCATCAAATAATGCTTTCACGCCGCGATCAATAGTAACAACTCCACTTTCAGTCCAAGGTTGACTACAAATAAAGCAGAATTGCGACATTTTTTTTAAAACAGTAAAATGCACAAACTTTGTTACAAAAGATAAGCGACAGTTGCGAGTTGTCACTACGAAGGAATGCTTACGACTACCAGTATTTTGTTGAGTATGAGACCTTTGAAATAGAGCAGGTATACGAGCATCGCCACGCTGACAATTGAATGGAAGACAGATGTTACTCAAGGCCAATGCGACTGAATGAAATTAGGGGCAGAGTTTTTGACGTTCATTTATATTCTTATAATTTTATAATTTGTATGTATAAGACATAAGGACTCATATGTTTACTCGTATAACGGTTCAAAAATGTATATAAAAGTACATTAACGTGCATATTATGAATAAAATATCTTTTTCAATTCTTTCAACCGCTATATCACGGAAATGGCAATACTTATGAGAAAAGTGTGGATGCATTTTTTGTAGAGAATAGGATGATCTACAATTTTAGCCTGAACTATTTTTGATGTAAACTCAACGTCTAGCTGAAAAACGCAAAAAACCTATTTTTGCAAACCTTCACCATCAAGAAAATTTTTTGCACAAAAGGGATTGATGGGGACTTTTCACAATTCATTTATAATAGTATTCTGAACATTCATACCAATTTTTAAGCTCTATGGGAATTTTTGTAACCTTTAAAGTCTTATTTGACTGGACTGTTTGGCGATTTTAAAACTTAATAGATCCCTTTCAATGGCCTGCCATTTAATTTTATAGATTATATCTTGCTCGATATTGTTTCGGCTGAGGCAAATAAATTCATATACAGCATTTGAAATAATTATTGGGGAAGGAATCATTCTTTATTTATATTACATAGTAGCCTCGGCGAATAAACATTTTTAAAATCATTCTTTTAGCAGCGCCTTGTTTTGTTAAGAAGCAAAAGAAATTTAGTAAATTTCTCACTAAACACTTACGTATATTGGCAACACTATATTTCCTAAATACTTCAAGAAAGGTTCGTTTTAAACTTATAGTATTGTAGTAAGGTTATCAGAAAAAAAAAATTGTTATTTTATGGAAAAAAATAAAATGTTAAAAATCTATACCGATGTGAGTACCAAATTTGCATTTGTTCTGCCTTATTGGCCAGAAGACAATTACAATATTAAAAAGGTTAGTCGCGATATTTTTAAATATTGAAAAATTATTGCAACTTCAAAGAACACTAAACATGTAATGAATAGTAACGAAAGCTTGTTGTCACCCTATTTAGATTAAGCTTCATATAAGCAAAATTAAATCACATATAGGGATGCATATGCGTATTTATATGAATCAGTCTATTAGATCATTATGCATCTGGTTGTTTCATTTTGGTTTTATTTACAAATGTTTTTTAAAACATTTTGTTCTAATTACTTTGTCTCACTCAGCTGTTGGTTATGTCTTATAACTCGAAGGGGACAGGTGGAAGGAAGGCCAAGGTTCTAGTTGAGATGGGGAGATGTTGGTTCATTGTTTTCAATTTTCGAGTATTTTAACTGCGCGTTTCGTTTTGTTTACAGTAAGTATGTAACTTCTTTTTAAAGCAATCTATCGGCTTTTTCTAATAATCATTTCGTCTTATATATATGCAATTTAATTTTGGCTTATCTTTCCAATCATTTTGATTTTATTGTTGAATTAGCATTGGAAATGTTGATTATTCTTCGAACATAAATTGTACTTTAGCCTCCAATTTATATTTTGAGTCAGCGATTCATCATCAAAAGAAAGCAACTCCCTGAAAATTCCATAGCTACAGGCTATTTTCAGAAAAAAAATTAACTGGAAAAATCTGATGCAATTTTCGTTTTTCTCTGAGTATTTTCTTAGGTTATATGTTCTAACATTCGCGGTCATCTATTTAAACTCCTTCGTAGTAAAAATGATTACGTTTTGTTCCAAGATCTGTTTCGAATATTTCTCACTACATTTTACTGATTTCTTTTCAGATTTTGTTTAATGGATCCATACATTCGACTAAATTAAACCGTGTTTTCTCTTCTTGATTTTAATCTTAAATTATTAATGCTAAACACTTTGAACTAATATATTTATTCACGTAGAAAATTGATGCATCCAATTGATACTGGATATGCTCGTCTAGAAATTTCTGTGCTATGTTATAGTATTAATTATGTATAGCTTACTTTTTCCATTAAAAATCGAGAGAGTACACAAGCTTCCTTTGGCTAGAATGCATCAACGTGCCGGTCACTTGCGCTACTTACATGGATTGATTCTTTTAAAACTAACCTGTAACAGCCGATTGCCGAGCGTGTATCCATTAAGAGCACGCCATTGCCGCTTCCTCATAATTTGTCATCGATTTTTGCACTCTGCACAGCTCCGAAGGGACCAAATAGTTGCCATAATGTGCTTTCTGCCGTTTTGGGTGCCAAGTTGTAGATGAAGATGCTGTAGGCCCGTCCTGGCGGTGCAATGCCGGCTGCAGCCGCTGCGATTCCTAGTCCGTTGGGGAGCTGTTGTTGGTGGGAGCTCCACGTCACTTACGCTGGGTTCAGAAACATTAGACGAGCTGTATTATAAATCTGTTATAGAACTTACTTTTAAAGTTAAAAGGCTTCGGCTTGTCGTGGCAAACTGCAGGATATTCGTTTTCGACAGATGATGGTTGTGAAGGTGCAGTCATCCGCAACTCGGGATGATATCCGGGAAGCATCCACTGTTACTAAAAACTTTAGAGCCGGGATTAGCACCACCGAGATTTAGTGAAACGTGGAACTCCAAACCAGCACGAACTGGACGTCATCTCCGTCCCTATTTAATTTTTTTGACACATATCAAATCGCGGTTCAGTGGCAGCGAGTAGTTTAAAAGTCGCTCACGAACCGTTGACATCAGGAGCGTAGGGTACATGAATCGGCTGATCGGCTTCAGTGGCGTAGGGCGTCAAGGGCTAAGTTATTACACTATGACAAACTCTATGAAATTGCTACGCAAACAAAGCAAAGGACTGAGACTTGACATCCTAGAAAGGCTTGAAATATACAAACATAGAAAACAGAAATATATAAACAAAAAACAGATGGTAACATTATGAATGAACAACTTGTTACGAATTCCGACGCAATTTTCTTAGTACTAGACCACACTCTTAGACGTGATGAAACAGAACAAACGGACATCCAACAAGCAAAAACCAAGTTGAGTAAGCAGGAGTGTGCTCCTACCAGAAGGTCTTTGTAAACACCCTAGGGTTCGAAACAAGTTTTCTAATGACGTGAATCGATAACTTGAATTATTCATCCAATACTTGGATATGAAATCGTTCAAATTTATACAAAAGATGCACAGTTTCTTTCATAAGTACAGTGCAGCCGCTATTTTAATCTAGCTTAAACGATTTTCTGAATGCTCGGCCGATTGAACATGTTCAAGTTAAACACTGTTCCTTAAATTTTCTTGAAAATTGAAAGAAAATAAAAGTGCCTAAGTCAATTTTAAATATATATAGGGTTTTCAAATAAGAGGTGTTATTTTGAATAGATCTTGTGATTTAACACCTTGCGACTTCTTGCTTTGGAGTTACGTGATAGAGAAGGCCTACGCCGATAGCCCAGCGTCGATTCAAGATCTCAAAGATGAAATTCGTGAGGCTATCGAGGACATAGGGCAGCCACTTTGCGATATGGTTATGGAAAATTTCATGAAGAGGATATGGATCTGTAAGCGTGTCGTAGTAGTTATTTGCCTGATGTTAGGTTTTGCTATTAACGGCATATCTTCTTATTTATAATGAACTGAACATTTGATCATTTATATTAAAAAATGGCATTTTTGTTTTAATATCAAAATAACAGCTCTTATTGGAAAACCCTATATCAACCATAAACACGTGTTATTGTTGTTGTAATTCCATATAATTGAAATGGCTATAACTCACTTGATTATGATTCGATCTCAATTAAATTTTGTGAACATATATATCTTATGTCAGTCTATATAAGAAGTTTAAAGGTACCGTTTTGATTTTATGGGCAAAAATGTAAAATCTACAAATCATACTATTATTAATAAAGTTGAGCGAATTTCGATTTCTAAGGTATTTGTTGCCCTTGTACTCATAAAGGTCCACGTTTGTGATAATTCTCAGATTTTTCGGCTCAAAGGTGTCCAATGGCGAGGGGGGACACTAATTTTGGGTACATTTTGCCTTCCCCTGGACCCCCTAATTCATAAAATGATTTTTTCATTTCAGATTCTAAAAGTTCTAATCAAGACTTTTCATTTGATACCCCACTCGACTACCTTTGATAAAAAAAATTTAAGGGACAATTCGTTATTAGGGGGGACCCCCCTTAAAATTTTTAAAATTTTTTTGTTAAGGCCTTAACTTTTGAGAGACTATCACTTCTGACCTTTTCACAAAGTTTGAGCATTCTAGCTTCTATAGTTTCTGAGGAAATTAGCTGTGACGCACGGACAGACGGACAGACAGGCCGCGAAACTAGTAGGTCTTTGTAAAAAAAAATTTACAAAGACCTAAAAATGATCAGGTCACCAACATATACGGCCAAAATAAAAACTTGTTTGTCTTCTATAAAATAAAAAATGTAAGCATCGGCTTTTGCACACTGTAAACCAAAATTCTGCAGTGCAGAGCCCGACTTCTGTTTCCAAACTCTGCTTGCCTGCTTTAGTTCGTAAGGCGACTTTTCAAGATGACAAACTCGTCCAGATCCATCATCAAAGCATTCGAACTGCCCCCCGTATATTTCTTGATAGAGATTACCATGGAGAAGTGCCGCACCGTCATTCGACCCATGCCTCATAATTAGCGAGAAAGTTTCCTCGTAGTCAATGTCCACGTTTTGAAAGCATCTCTTTACAATAAGCCTTGCTTTAAACCGTACAGCGTCCAGTGCTCCGTTGCATTTGGTCTTGAAAATACATCGATCGTTAATCACGTTTCATTCCTTTGGCAATCTACATACGGCCAGGTTCTGTTTTTTACCAATTTGTTGATGGCATTCCTCCAGTTATTTCTTACTGCACTTTCTAGTGCCTCTTTGACTGTAACAGAATCATCAAAGCTTATCATAAGCCAGATTGTCATAGGATCTATAAATTTTAAAGATTGTCACCTTATCTTCTTCCTCGAATTCAATAAAAAGATTTCCAAGTGTATCGTCTTCATCTGCTTTCTCGTCAAACTTCATCTCTGGGCACCCTGGATTGTCACCCATCGGGGCCATATCCTCCACTTCAATTAGAACTTCTTCTAAAAATATATAAAATTGACTGTGATTTGAGACATTCTCAATAAAATCTATATCGCAATACAGGATAATTTTGTTATCCTGTGGATTAAATAGACGATATGCTTTTTTGTTGTTTCGTAGCCATCCATAATACACAGAATTGAATTGGGATCTAGCTTGCTCCTTGTTGTTTTTGGTGCATGGACCATCGCTTTGTATCCAAAGATCTTTAGATGACAAACATCTGGTTTTCATCCAGACCAAATTTTCTCTAGAGTTTTCTTCAAATTCTTCATTAGTAAATGGTCGACCAAATATGTAGTGGTGTTAATTGCCTCTGCCCAGAATGTTGTTGGTAGATGGTTGGCAATTAGCATGCATAACGCCTTTTCTGCTTTGCTATTCTGTTCTGACATGTATGCCGTAGTCATCCGATGAACTATGTCACATTTTCACTAGAAATCACTGTACGTTATGCTCATATATTTGCTGCCGTTATTCGATCTGAAAATCTTAATCTTTTTACCAGCATGATTTTTTGCTGCAGCCTTAAACTTTTCAAATTTTTGAAGAACTACAGACTTACACTTCATCAAGTACGGGATGGTTTTATCACTAAAGTCGTCGGTAAATGTGAATTAGTAAAACGTGCCTACAAACAAAGCTTTCTGCATCAGCCCACAGACATATATGTGGATTAATCCCAAAAGATCTGCTCTTTTGCTCTAACATTAAACCAATGGGCAACGAGTTTGCTTCCCCTGTAAACAGGCTTCGCAGTTACGTATTTCTTTCTCAGGAAAGTTGACGCTACCATCTATGTCGCGTTCACTCAATCCGGAGAGCTTAGTTTGAGCAACATGTCCAAGTCTCCTATGCAATGTATGAGTATCATCCGACGCTGTCGTCAATAATGACATTTCGTTAGTACAGGCTGTTGGCTTGTGTATGTTATTGCATAAAACGGCTTGAGCTATAATCTCACCTTTTCACTGACTCTTTGACAATCAGTACTAGTGGCGGCGAAGTCATGGTCAAAGAGCCAAATGGGGCTTTTCTCTGCGATTTGGCGTAGACTCAGCCCAATAATTCGGCATAGTAGAGCTTTGTAACCATTTTGTCCTCCTCCAGATCACATCTTGTGGATGCCAAAAAACGGTGGCCATCACCTTTCCAGCCGATAGGACAGTTTTCGCCTTCTTCAGAGCACGTTTGGCTGATGAAGTCCACTATTTTGATAGCTTCTTGGTCTCTGGTGTATACAAGTGGAGCCATGTTTTGTCGACGGTCACGAAACAATGCAGAAACTCCTTCAGATTGCGCTTAAACAGCGTCAAAAAGTGGTCTCTCGGTTGTGTATGTTGTCCGGAGTGAGCAAACGTGTCACCCATCGCATCAACAGCTTTCTCATGCCCAAAATTTCACGCACGATATGACCCACGTGGTATTTTGACATGCCTATTGTTTCAGCTATCGCACGCATCTTCAAACGGTGGTCTACTAAACATGAGTCCGTGGATTTTTGTCACGTTATGCTCCGCGGTAGCTGCTTTCGAGGCACCTGGCTGTAGCTCAGTAAAAACCGAAGTGCGACTATGTTGAAACTCGTTCAACTAAGTTTTTACAGTTGCCATAGCTAAAGCAGAGTCACCGTACACAACATCTAAGCGCCCTTTGATTTCGCTGCGTGATTTCCCTTCCAGAAACAAGAATCGAGTCCGATCCCGCTAAAATTTTGACAGTGGCCGTCTATGAGAATGTACTATACAAAGGCATATAAATAAATGGACGGGCAACGAGAATTTGTGTACTCGTCTATCTGGGAAGCAAATTAAATAAATAAATAACATAAATAACTTAGGCTCTCGAAACTATATGATTCCCTCTGCTTGCCCTTCCCCTTTGTTTCCAGACAGGTTTTTCTATCCTCTCTTCAGAAGAATCACTGCCCCGACCAGCACCCGCGTGCACCTACAATATTTCGATTCATGTGCACACGATCACGCCTTTGTTATCATTCGTTGAACAGTTTGAGTACAACACAATAAACGTTCTCTCACAGAAAACTCGAACGTCAAAGCTGATGAAATTTGTAGAGGCGACAAAACTCACGTGTCAAAGCCGATGGAAAATTCGTAAGTTTTTAGTAAAAAAAGAGAACTAAAGTGCCGATTTCGTACAAGCGATCTTCAAAATCAAAAATTTTATAAACGGGAACGTGTTTCGGAATAAATTAAGTGCGAAAACAAAAACATATCACTTCAAACCTCAACTAAACACAACTTTAGGGAAGGTTGTAAATTGCTTCCGCTCTCGCAACCGGTTTCGGATCCAGTACTCTCTATATCTATGGTACTATACGATAGTGAACATCCCTTGTGATAGTGGCGCGGTCGAGCAACGAGGATAAGTGCTTATCAAACTACCCTCGTAAATCCATGGATAGCAAAGCTTATAAATTAATACAGCTTTGATTTCATCTGTGAAATTATCATTTCATTAATTTTGTTTTCGTGTCTGAAAAGGCATGACAATATTTTGGCTGATGTATGCACTAACATAGAATTTCGAAGCATCACATCTAGTATAAACAAGGATGATGTATGTTTGGAAAGTTTTTAATTTGTGAATACCTGTATATTAGTTTAACATACAATATAATCCATGGCGCGTGGTCAATCGACGAAAAATCAATGGGCAAATATAACAGTCACAAACTAGTCATTAGATAACGAAAGGTAAACATTCTTTGCCCATGATCAACGCCAACCAAATAAAGAAACGGCAAATTGTTGTGGTGAATATTCATGTTTGCTCATATCTGGATGATCAAAATTATATGCAGAAGCAACCATTTGAAACTAAACAATAATTGAGTATTTTAATGCTCAAGATCCATGTCTTCAAAATTAATCAATTTGGCTTTATGTACTTTTCTGGTGGTTTTATCACCTTACTAGGGTATTGTAAAATAATTTTTTTTACAATACCCTATTAAAATCTTGACCTGTCCTTCCGTCTGTTCATCTGTGTGTCAAGGCAAGTTTTCTCGCCAACCACATAAGCTAGAAACATAAAATTTAGCGAGTAGATCAAAAGTGGTAGCCTCGTGAAAATTGTTGCATAAAATAATTCTAATAAGGTTTTAAGGGAGATCTCCCTACACAAGGGGGCGACCTTTAAAAACATTTTTTTTTTTTCACCAAAGGAGTCAATTTGGATATCAAATCAACGGTCTCAATGAGAAATTTTCAATACAGGTCTTAAACTTACACTTGTCACATCAGCGGGTGCAAGGCAATGGGAAATGTAAGAAAAAATTGTGTCTCCCCCCTCTCGATAACAATAACAATTCCGCGTGATACTGTATAAATATACGTTCGGAAAAGATCCAAACTCTACAGATGTGTAAGAATTTTAATGAAAATTTTAGAAATAATTTCTTTATTGACGGGTCATAATGACAGCTCGAACACAGAGGTCAGTACCCTGAAAATAAATAAAATGTCGGCAAATCAAAATACATAATAACCATATGTTCATATTCCGAGTTCAATGCATGGAATTTATGTATAAGTCAAGTTTTGACATTCAGAAGTTTGATTTTCTAGTAATTTTACAATATTCGTCTGGCAGGAGCACTCTCCTGCTGCTTTTACTTGTTATGTGATCTTTTGCGATAGCTCGGCACTAACGAATTCACTATTGATATTGCAAAGTAACAAATCATTGATATAAAAAATTTCTCGAAGCATTTCGCTCTTACATTTTTCTCAAGTTTCTTGAGCAATTCACTTGCACGAATTGGTTGATTACTAATGGGGGTACCGGTTAATTCATGCGATTTTTTTGAACATTGAAGCTTTATTGTGAAAAATTGCTTTTAGGAGATCGAAAATTGTTTGTTGAGCGATGCCAAGTAATTTTGCAAGTTTGGGATGGATTTTGGTCGAGCAATGTCTCAAATTTGTGATTTTCAAACTTTTTTGGCTGTCCGGGCCGTTCATCGTCCTCCAAGTCAAAATTGCCACTTTTAAACCATGCAAACCAATTCTGGTACGTACGCTCAGCTTGGATATGCACACCATTCACTTCCACCGAAATATGATGACTTTCAGTAGCCTTTTTCTTCAATGAAGAAGTACTCCCCACAAAAACACTTTATTCGGCACAAAATTCGACATTTTCAGAGTAAAAAAAAGTATTGTTGTTTACGCTTCAGCTAAATGATACATACTGATTCTAAAAATATATGACAGTAGCTTTCCAACACACATTTGGAAAGGCGAATCACTGGAATGAAAATCAAGTTACGCCATATGTTAGAAAACCGCACGAATTAACTGGTACCCCTAATATAATTATAAAATTTCATTAAAGAAATGTGATATTTACGAATCATATTCTTCTTAACAAAGCCGGTGAGTTTCGAATACAAAAGTAATTATTGTTTCTGTACTCACAAAGTTCATCATTCCATTCAGACATTCTTTTAGGGGGGGGAAGATTGTACACTTTCTGCGGGAGGTGAATCCAATTGAAGAGCTCTATGGATTTCAATGAAAAAAGGGGGACAATAAAACTGAAGAGGATAAAGCGCAAAAACCCGATTCAACCAAGTTTTCATATATTTGCCCTCTCTCAGCAACCCTCAATGCAAATGACGTATGTTTTGTGATTATATTTAAGTAGCGCCTGGGTAAATATATATAACATCATGCAGAACGATTTGGGTTAAACAAATTTTCTCGGTCCATTTCATATATGGGGAGACCCCCCGTAAGGACCTTTGAATATGACAAACGGACAAACATGTCACGATTTCTTTTGAGTTTTGCAAGTGTGTTAGTAAAAAAGCTTTAAAAAAGTAACGAGCTTTTCAATCCATTTTTAAAAGGAACAGTTTTAGTATTTTTTGCGTAAATCGAGAGCTTCGCAAAAACAGTCGTAAAATATTGAGTTTTAAATCCCAACCATAAAACATCGCCCTCCCCTACGTGAACTTGATTCAAACTTATCAAGTATATTCTCTTCATCATACTACAAGTTCAATTACAAGGTTTTATCGTTGTCACCAAAGAAGTTGCCTGAGACTGAATTTATGTACCATGTTTTTCTCGTCAATATTTTCCAATCGAGTTTTTTATTTCAATCGGCAACTTATCATCTATCGACGGTATTGTACACTTTTTACTTGATTCACATGCCGGAGTTGAGTACTATAGTATAAAGGTAAATATCTACGCCTTATACATAGTACAGTATAATATCATGCAACATTAGGATGTTCATTATGGCCGTACCGACACTAACGTTGTATTTGTCGATGGAGGAATACCTGGTTTGCGGATTGCCGAGATTCGAGTGTAATGCGAATACCTCGGTTTGGGTAATTAGTTGTCATTATAGATGAATTGGAAGATACTTAGATATATTTGCCTCGTTTGAATGTCACTTTGAAGACATCGTAGAATGGTATGTCTGCACTAACTGGCTGAATGCAACTAGCTTAATATATAAATTAAATGCGACGCAACTTTCATTTCTGAGACTTCGTCTTTTTCTTCCTTGGTGCAAGATGGACGTCGGTTGGTAATGAGTGAATGTCTTTGACTATCGTTTGTTTAATTATGGGAGTATTTCTTTGTAATGCACCTGTTGAGACAATGAAAAGATGTCATTTGTTATGCTGAGAAACAGTTTGACTGTGAAGTATTTGGCAAAAATATGGAATATTCTTTGATAAATAAATATATTGAAACTATGTGTTCTACATATTTGCATGTTTGCTTCAAAGTTAAAATGGCTCTATTTTCAAGAAACTGAACACATAACTTCTCTGGTTACTTATTGAAGGGTCATTCTGTTGCTATCAGTCAATATAATTACAACTTTTCCACGGAAATTTCAGCTATAGCATTCTGTGTAAAACAGATGATTCACGAGGTTTTCACTCGAAATTTTGAAAAATTGTCTGTTTTAGAGGATATAAAGAAAAAAAAATGCACATGCAGTACAAACTCAATAAAAGTGAAACGTTTTGCTTTTAAGTAAAGATATATTGATATATATGTATATATACACTTGCCAGAAAAAGTATCCGTACATGCAAGATAACAAAGTAATCGTTGTATTAGAAAGGATATGCCCACTTAATTTGAAATCTTTCTTTTTTAATATCATAAAATCTACACTTTTCCCTGATTCCCTGTATTTTTCATTATACTTATTATTTAAAAAGGCTTGAAACTCAAACAAAATCAATTTATGGCAACACAATAGACCAGAACAAGTTGGGTAAACAGACCTACGCTCATGTCAGAAGGGTTTTGTATTCAATTTACAAAATGCAGTCAGCAGATCAAATCAAATCAAGAATCATGTCAAAGACGATTTTATTGGAGAAAATATGAAATACGAAGATCATACTATTATTAACAAAGTTGAACGAACTTCGACTTCTGAGGTTTTTGGTATTGTTATACTCATAAATATCTCCCTTGATAATTATTTCAGATGTCCATCCGCGGCGGAGGAAGCACATTTTTCATGTATTAAATTATTCAATCTTCGCATTTAAAATAGCCACTATTTTGTTTTACGATTACTGATACCACTAGCTGAACCGATTCTCAAAGATATACAAGACACCTATCATTCCTGAAATTTGCATGCAAATCCTAGCAAAACTGTAGTGTCTGAGTCGGTAAAAAGCGCATCTTGTTCCATAGCCATATGTTGCCATAGTAATAAATGCAGCGCATATTGTTCCATAGTAATACAGGAAAATTCAAACCGCTATAACTTCGCTAAATACAATTCAATCTTTATGAAAATTTCAGGATGGATCAATCTTATAAATAGACATCTATGTACTGAACTTCATTGAATTAAAGGGCACCGTTAAGATTTTATTCGAGAAAATATAAAATCGGTAAATCATACTATTACTAACAAAGTTGAGTGAATTGTGACTTCTAACATATTTGTTGTTGTTGTACTCACCAAGGCCTACATTCCTGATTTTTTTCTGATTTTTCGGATCACAGGTGTCCAATCGCGAAGGGGGGACACAAATTTGTCGTGTATTTCCCCTCCCTGTGCGCCCCTCGAAGCAAATTTTGCCAAATTAAGACCTGTTTTGAAAAGTTCTCATCAAGACCTTTCATTAGATACCCATACCACCGTGTTAGGTTTCGCTAAAGTATGGACTAACGAAGATAAGTTTAAGATGTGAAACGTTATAGGTGAGCCGAATTGGATACTTTTAAAGACAGTTGGAAATTTCAGGTCCTACTGGGAAGAATTGGCTGAGTTCCATGAATGCCTTGACACACTTTAAAAATTATTTGTATCAAACAAGAACTAATTAGCTACTTTAAGGGAAGCTACTATAGGGTTTTGCATAAAGGACATAACAATCTCGTACCTTTATATAATTCAATGTCAAAACTTTAGTTAAAGTCAACATTTTCATCATGGTAAAGTTCACGAACCAGCAACGTCTGGAAATCATTAAAAATTACTATTAATTGCTATTATCGAAAAATCATCTTCAGCTATGAAACTGATTTCTGGCTCAATGGCTTTGTTAATAAGAAAAACATGCATTATTGGCCCGCAATAAACCCACATGTGCTTCTTGAGGCACCGTTGCATCTGCAAAAAATTATTGTTTGGTGCGGTTTTCATGCTGGAGGTGTGATTGGACCGTATTTCTTCGTGAATTAAAACGACCGTCATGTTACCGTCAATGGAGAGCGCTTTCGTGTTATATTGGGAGATTATTTGTGGCCAGAATTGGATGAGCTTGACATCAACGATATGTGGTTTCAACAAGACGGTACCACTAGCAACACAGCACGCCTCATAATCGATTTATTAAAATTTATTGTTATGTCCTTAATGGAAAACCATATATATACTACCTATGTTCACTGAAAAAATAAAATATTAAATCGTGTCAGCTACATTTTACAGAAACTGCAGACATGTGATCATATGTGCCCGAATTAAACTTTTTAAATAAACACTTTTGTTTTTCATTTGCCAACAGTCACCCCGACGATATCAAAAGCATTTAAATCGTAAAGAATAGGCTAACTGAATTTTCTTATTTCAATGGCATATTCATGTTTACTCAGTTTTAATCAATGACTCATAATCACTTTTTGAAATACATATAATCAACGAAATGGGAGATTACCTGGTTCTCATCAAATAATTATTTAAGTCAGTCAATCCATTACCTCTGTCTTTAGACTGGAGACCTCTTCCGTGTATCTGCCCAAATTCATTCCTGGCATTGCAAGTCGGAATGGAAAATAAATCGTGATTTTATGCATGACCTGTAATTAGTGTGCAGTGGTCATAAATTTAATGTTTTCCTTCGCAATTACTCCGTATACCGAATTATGACAACCCAAATCATCTTTCCTCGTCTGGTTCGCATGCATCATAATTGCGGTACGGACACTTGACCGTAGGTACATTACAGTCGGAAGAAGACTTCAAATGAAAAATTTATTAAATTCAGACGAACCTGCCTTCCTAATATGATGACGGTAATTACAGCAATGGTTTTGATATGATAAACTAGTGACCAACATAATATAAATATCTATATAAAACGCCAAAACTAAAAACTCATATGGTATACGCAGCGTCCACAAGTATATCGGCATTCTATTCCTTTGTAAGCAGTTACAGCCAGAAATAATTATGCTTATACTTTATCTATAAAAACGTACCACCACCATACAAATCTTAAGAAAAAGTAAAAGCTGAATGTCGTTGAGAATCGAGACTTTCAGAAAATGGGTCAAAAATTTATGATGATTATTTGATCACCACATCTTCATTCAATATTTTTTATTCTTGCATAAATTTAGATTTACATTTTAAAATACATAGTCAATATTTTATCCAAATTCAAAATTTTCCAACATCGAAGCTGCATCGCATTATCTTAACATCTGAAGAACTTGACTTGCGCTGAATAGAAAACTAATGGTATTCAAATTTTTTCATTCCAAACTGAGATTTATACTTAATTTTTTGTAGGTTACAATAATCCTAACAGATGTGTTTATTAGGTCTAAAAGATTCAATCGTTATCGCACTGTATCTGTCGCTCTGTAACAGGAAGATGTGACCTACAAGAAATTCGCCTAAATATTCTCAATAGTGTCACCGGTGTCTATTTTGGATGCTATAAATAAATAAATTAAAATTCCGCGGACGGTCATTGTTGATTTAATGAAGTCGAACGCAGCTTTGCGTAGTGATGGTCCCCGTCATGAGACTCCATTCGGATACAGTTTAAAAGGTAGGTCAAACGATAGAGAATTTCTGCTGAAAATAGGGTGACTTATTTCCGTCTCAAAATCTAAATTGTTAACGACCTTGTCCTGAAATGTATCATTGACGTCTTTCAACTCAATATTAGCTTTTCATGAAGATAACTATCAGGAATTGAAGATTATGTAGAAGTGAAGATTTAGTCGATTCTCTCATTTTGATTATAATCCAGCACTAATTATACTCGTAAATTTATGTTCACAATATATCATAATCGGTAATCAACTCTAAACGAACGAGACAGGTAAATACAAAATAAAATTAAAAATTGCGTACGGTATTTAAGGGCATGCATATATGTGACTATAACTTCGCGAATTTTATTTTTTTATTTTTTTTCCTTTTCAGATAAGAAATGGCGGACTACAACATCACTCAAGAAATGAAGAGACATGCTGTCATCGTCGCTATGTGTGCGAACCATACAGTTTAGAGATCTCTAATTTTCTTAATTATGCCCGTTCATTCGGGCATAAGGTTCGCCGTGAATTGGAAGCATCAGGAGGCGATACAGAATCGGTTGTAAAACGCAAAAAGCACGAACAACGTTCTGACACTGTCCGATCTACAGAATTTTTAGAGCAAGTGCAAGCGATCATAGACGAGGACCCTTCAAAGTCAATAAGTGTTTTCGCGAGTGAGGTTCATGTTTCTGAGCGCCTTATTCATAGAGTTGTCCACGACGAGCTTCGGTATAAGTCTTACGTGATGCGCAGAGGATAGTTCATGTCACAACGAACACGGGAACAGAGAGTCCTCCGATCAAAACGTCTTTTAAACAAAATCAAACTCCCTGAGGCGCCCAAAATATTATGGTTTTTTTCTGACGAAAAAATTTTTGACCAAGATCAAAAGACCAATCGCAGAAATGACAGATGGCTATGTTTAAATCCTACGGAGGTTCCTGTTGTTATGCACACAAAATTTCCAGCCACTGTTATGGTTTTAGGCGTTGTCAGCAACGAAGGACATGTTATACCACCACACTTTTTTACTCAAGTAGTTCAAGTGAACTCTGCTGCATACATCGAGGTTTTGGAGACGGTAGTGAAACCTTGGAGAAACAATGTAAGTGGAGGCAGACCATACATTTTTCAACAAGACTCTGCTTCTTCACATAAAGCGATGGCGACACAAGATTGGATGGCCGAAAATTTTCGTGACCACCTAGCACCGGACCTATGGCCAACTAGCTCCCCAGACCTTAATCCTTTGGATTATTACGTATGGGGCATAGTTGAGCGTGAGACCAATAAGCGTCCTCATAATACCATTTCTTCGCTGAAGACTGCTATTACTGCTTACTGGATCGAAGAGGTTATTGCTGCTAATAGCGGTTTTATTGAATAACTTTATAGCTATATATTAATTTAACGTTGTATAAACAATTCCTGAAATTTCATTAAATTTTGTTAAAAGTACAAGCTAATTAATTTTACTCTCAAGTTGTGCTCAAATACCGTACGCACCCTATATATATATATATATATATATATATATATATATATATATATATATATATATATATATATATATATATATATATATATATATATATGGGTGTATGTTTGTGTGTATGGTTGTATGTGTGCGCGTATACATAGGATATAAGGAAATTTGTGACTAGAGATCGCAACTTTGCTTCGATTTTCGCAAAATTTTCAGAAATACTTCAAAGAGTTTTGTTAATCATTCAAATTGGTTAAGTATAAACAAAGTAGAGGATGTTTTAGATGAAAACTCGTGATTTCTGTTCAGACCAAAGTATAGCTCCGGTTTGTACCAAAATTTGTACATAGATTTATGCAAGTGCGTGATAAAGCACTGATAAAGCTCACAATAAAAAATCAATTTGAAACAAAATGGTGCCACTCAAAGGTCGAAAAAGGTTGAACGCTATAAAAGCACTTCAGAGTCAGGTCAGACAAAGTTCGAAATTCGAAAATTTCTGGAAGCTATAATTCATATTTGGATTTTTATGAAACCTAAAATCATGGTAAACGTTGATGAGATAATGTATTAAATGTATCAGAATTAAATTCAACTCATACGAACGCTGCAGGTTATAGCTGTAGTAGTTTTTGAATTGCAGTAAACAATTATATTTTAATATACTATTGTGTCCAAAAAATAAGGTGACATTTGAATTTAAACTGCCCGCGTCGAAGGGTTTGGAGAATTTTTTTTAGGTTGGTAATACTGTCAGTGACATCTATGTCAAATTTACATGTCAAAATATTCATTAGTGTCTAAGATACGTGTCACTTTTAGAGCTGCTAAAGGTGAGTTTTTCGCTTTTTGCAATGTCGAAATTTCTTGAATTTGCCTTAAGTTTTGTTTGCGGAATCAATTTTCTGCTGCGGATACATTGAGGATGGTGCAAAAAGCCTTTGATGATGGGGTTATGTCTAAAAAAATGTTTAAAAGTGGTATAGTGAGTTCCAAGCCGGCCGTGAACGTGTCGAAGACGAAGAGCGTCCTGGGCAACCATCAACTTCTTCTCTTCTTCGATTTTCGTGGTGTTGTGCATTATGAATTCCTTCCGTCGGGCCAAACAGTCAACAAGGAATATTATTTGAACGTTATGTGTCGTTTGCGTAACGCTATCCGCCTAAAAAGGCCGGAATTGTGGAAAGACAATTCTTGGTATGCACCATCGCATACTGCACTCGTAATTCGTGATCATTTCGCTAAAAACTCAACCCATATCGTTCCGCAACCACTGTATTCACCTGATCTGGCATTGTGTGACTTCTGGCTGTTCAGCAAGCTCAAAAGACCGCTCCGGGTAGACCGTTTTGATACGATAGAGGAGGTTCAAGCCGCAGCGAAGCCGGAACTGAAGGCCATTCCGGAAACGACGCGTATCTCAAATAATAATGAATATTTTGACGTGTAAATTTGACATAGATGACACTGACAGTACTACCAACCTAAAAACGCTCTCCAAATCCTTCGACGCGCACAGTTTAAATCCAAATGTCACCTTATTTTTTGGTCACAGTAGTAAATGGTACAATGTATTCAAGAAACTGAGTTTTAGAAGGATTAAAATGAAAAAATCCCCGTTGGCAGCACCAGCCGGAAAGGTAAATTTCTCGTATGTAACGTAAAGTTTCGAAAAAGAATTTGGCTTGCCTACTACTAAACTTCTTTCTGCGATTTTCGTAGTACCACGTGGGTATTTATTAACATAAAAAAAATCTGGCCACGTTCATTTTTAGGGACCTTTTATCGGGGCGCAAATATTTTGCTAATTAAATTGAGTTTGACGCGTATGGATTACATATTGAAAATCGGCGGATCATAAATTGTTGTAAACATGTAAATACCAGTTTCGCCCTTCTCGCATTTGCTGTTTACACAGTTCACAGTGGTAACCACACAGAGGCTTAAATAGCTCGAATAGTTAATTTCAAAAGATTTCCATAAAAGTTTAATCAACAACTTGCATTGCCATTAATATATACATTTTCAATTTTTTTCTGAGCTGTGAGGGCCGTCATTTCAATTTTGATTGAAATCGGCTGCTAAAAATATTAAGCTGTTTTATTTGTCATTCGATTTGCATAATTAAATTAAATTAACTTGCCTTAATAACTTATAATTTCAAGTTTCAACGGAATCTGTTGAGAATCTTGGCTGCTAAAGGGCTACAGAAATAAAAAAAATTGTATGCCACCCCCCTGTATGGGGAGATCCGCCTGCATGGGGAGAGCCCCCTTAAATACCTTAAAATATTTTCTTGCACTGCAAATTTCAAGAGGCACCACTTTTGACCTACGTAGAAAATTTCCTCATTCTAGCTCATGTGGTTTGCGAGAAAACTTGTTATGACGCACGAACAAACGGACGGACGGACGGACAGACAGACTAGTCGCGAGTTTATAATTTTTTAGGGTATTGTTAAAAATATTTTACAATATCTTAAAAATGATCTGGTTTATAAGTTCTTTCAAGTAAAGTCATTTAAAACGTTTCCATGAAAAATATTCATTATTTCAGTTGGCACTAAAATAGCGAATTGCGCTTGCTTTCAGACCTTTGGGGGCCGCCATTTTGAATGCATGCATTTGATTTTGGATTATTTTAAATCTTTGTATGTAATCAATGTACTATCTCGTTCAAATAGGAGTTCCACTCTAGACAGGGCAAAATAATTCAATTTTTAAAGAAAATGGTAGCTAAAAATATTAGGCTTTAAATTTTCGCCTTTTTTGTTTTTCATTCAATTTTAATAATTTCCTGTAAAATACAAGAACATAGTACAGAGATTCATAATCTCAAGTTTCATTAAAATCCGTTGGAAAATGTGACCGCTAGAGGGCCACAAAAACATGAAAAAACGCATATTTAAACGGCCTCCATTTTGAAATTTGCACATGCATGATCACCAAAATATCAAAAACTGTAGGACTAAATAATGTCTATCTTGAAATCAAGTTTCATATATGTCGGATCAAAATTGCGACTTTTAAAAGCCTTTGAAATTTTGACTTTCAACTAGCCGCCATTTTGTTTTTTGCAACCTGACCTCCAGTTTTTTTACGTAATTCTTTAGATACTTATAATTTCTATCAAAATATTGAATTTCATGAGAATCTGTTGAAAGCTTTGACCACTATTACAACAACAAAATTTTGCACGTTTTTCGACCTTTGAGCGGCCGCCATTTTGTTTCTGCCGTACCGACTTTGGATTTTTAGGGTTTTGTAAAATAATTTTACAAAACCCTTCTAAAATCGCGTCCTGTCTGTCCGTCTGTCCGTCCGTCTGTCCGTCCGTCCGTCCGTGTGTCACAGCAGTTTTTCTCGGAAACTACTTAAGCTAGAAGCATCAAATTTTGTGTGTAGGTGTAAAGTGGTGATCTCTTAAAGTTCAACTACTAAAAAATTTTATAAGGTATTTAAGGGGGGTCTCCCCATGTAGGGGAGTGACCCCCCGAAAAAAAAAATTTCATTGAAGGTAGCCGATATGGGTATCAAATGAAAGGTCTTGATGAGAACTTTTCAAAACAGGTCTTAATTTGGCAAAGTTTGCTTCGAGGGGCGCACAGGGAGGGGAAATGTGCGAAAAATTTGTGTCCCCCCCCCCTCGCGATTGGGCACCTGTGATCCGAAAAATCTGAAAAAAATCAGGAATGTAGGCCTTGATGAGTAAAACAACAAAAAATACGTGAGAAGTCGCAATTCACTCAACTTTGTTAGTAATAGTATGATTTATCGATTTTATGTTTTCTTGAATAAAATCTTGACGGTACCCTTAAATTCAATGAAATTCAGTACACAGATGTCTATTTATAAGATTGATTGATGTCTATTTGTAAGATTGATCCATCCTGAAAGTTTCATAAAGATTGCATCATATTTAGCGAAGTTATAGCGGTTTGAATTTTCCTGTATTACTATGGAACAATATGCGTTGCATGTATTACTATGGCAACATATGGCTATGGAACAACATGCGCTTTTTACTGACTCAGACACTACAGTTTTGCTAGGATTTGCATGAAAATTTCAGGAATGATAGGTGTCATGAATAACTTTGAGAATCAGTTCAGCGAGTGGTATCAGTAATCGTAAAACAAAATAGTGGCTGTTTTAAATGCGAAGATTGAATAACTTTGAGTTATTTTTTCCCAACTTCAACGTTTAAGGCGCATGCTTTGAACACTTGATTCAATTTAATGAATAACTGAAGCTGAGTACCTACAATTAATACTCATAAGTGAAACAAGTCAAGGACCTTGTAACAACTCTAGGATTCGAAAAAATTGGCTATTAATCGATGATAACAGTACAGGAGAGTGGCTCCTGAAAAAAAATTCATCAAACGTAGCCGATATGAGTATGAAATGATAGCTTTCATGGGAGCTTTTCAAAACAGTTCTTAAACTGTCAGTTTTTGCTTCAGTGGGGGCACAGGGGGGAAACACATGAAAAATGTGTTTCCTCCGTCGCGAATGGACATCTGAAATAATTATCAAGGGAGATATTTATGAGTAGAACAATAACAAAAACCTCAGAAGTCAAAATTCTTTTAACTTTGTTAATAATAGTATGGTCTTCGAATTTCATAGTTTCTCCAATAAAATCGTCATTGATATGCTTCTTGACTTTATTCAATCTGGTGACTGCATTTTAAAAATTGAACACAAAACCCTTCTGACATGAGCGTAGGTCTGTTTACCCAACTTGTTTACTGTGAGATTCATCACATACATCAATAAACCCTTGTACCAAATTTCATCCAAATCGGAGCTATACTTTGGTCAGAAGAGAAATCAGGATTTTTCGTCTAAAATGGCCGCCATTTGGTTTTTCCCGGCCGATATAGCTGGTTCACGAACTTAGCCGAGATAATTACCCAATACACCTTTCCTGAAAGTTTGGTGAAAATCAAAGCAAAATTGCAACCTCTAGCGTGGTCACAAATTTCGTTATATCCAATATATATATATATATATATATATATATATATATATATATATATATACATATATATATATATATATATATATATATATATATATATATATATATATATATATATATATATATATATGATGCTCTCCGCAATAGGTAAATTTCTCTCGAGAAATTTACCTAAAAATTGCCACTAAAAAGGGTGAAATCAAAAACTTTTAGAAAACAAGTTGGGTAAACAGACCTACGCTCATGTCAGAAGGGTTTTGTGTTCAATTTTTAAAATGCAGTCACCAGATTGAATAAAGTCAAGAAGCATATCAATGACGATTTTATTGGAGAAACTATGAAATTCGAAGACCATACTATTATTAACAAAGTTAAAAGAATTTTGACTTCTGAGGTTTTTGTTATTGTTCTACTCATAAATATCTCCCTTGATAATTATTTCAGATGTCCATTCGCGACGGAGGAAACACATTTTTCATGTATTTCCCCCCTGTGCCCCCACTGAAGCAAAAACTGACAGTTTAAGAACTGTTTTGAAAAGCTCCCATGAAAGCTATCATTTCATACTCATATCGGCTACGTTTGATGAATTTTTTTTCAGGGGCCACTCTCCTGTACTGTTATCATCGATTAATAGCCAATTTTTTCGAATCCTAGAGTTGTTACAAGGCCATTTTGTTAGAAGCTCCCTCCCGCCTCCTTGACTTGTTTCACTTATGAGTATTAATTGTAGGTACTCAGCTTCAGTTATTCATTAAATTGAATCAAGTGTTCAAAGCATGCGCCTTAAACGTTGAAGTTGGGAAAAAATAACTCAAAATTATTCAATCTTCGCATTTAAAACAGCCACTATTTTGTTTTACGATTACTGATACCACTCGCTGAACTGATTCTCAAAGTTATTCATGACACCTATCATTCCTGAAATTTTCATGCAAATCCTAGCAAAACTGTAGTGTCTGAGTCGGTAAAAAGCGCATGTTGTTCCATAGCCATATGTTGCCATAGTAATACATGCAACGCATATTGTTCCATAGTAATACAGGAAAATTCAAACCGCTATAACTTCGCTAAATATGATGCAATCTTTATGAAACTTTCAGGATAGGTCAATCTTACAAATAGACATCAATCAATCTTATAAATAGACATCTGTGTACTGAATTTCATTGAATTTAAGGGTACCGTCAAGATTTTATTCAAGAAAACATAAAATCGATAAATCATACTATTACTAACAAAGTTGAGTGAATTGCGACTTCTCACGTATTTGTTGTTGTTGTACTCATCAAGGCCTACATTCCTGATTTTTTCAGATTTTTCGGATCACAGGTGTCCAATCGCGAGGGGGGGGACACAATTTTTTCGTGTATTTCCCCTCCCTGTGCGCCCCTCGAAGCAAACTTTGCCGAACTAAGACCTGTTTTGAAAAGTTTCCATCAAGACCTTTCATTTGATACCCATATCGTCTACCTTCTATGAAATTTTTTTTTCGGGGGGTCACTCCCCTATATGGGGAGACCCCCCTTAAATACCTTACAAAAATTTTGTTATAGTTGAACTTTGGAGAGATCACCACTTTACACCTACATACAAAATTTGATGTTTCTAGCTTAAGTAGTTTCCGAGAAAAACTGCTGTGACACACGGACGGACGGACGGACAGACAGACGGACAGACGGACAGACAGGACGCGATTTTAGAAGGATTTTGTAAAATTATTTTACAAAACCCTAAAAAAGAAAACCGACTTCGAAATGCCCTAAAAAGGATGAAATAAATTTTATGGATGCGGTGCCAAATCAATTTCCCCATTTGAACATAAATACTTCCAACATCTGCACCAACACAAAAGAATCGGAGAAAAAATGATATGGCGCCGCTTCCATAAAATTTACTTCATCCTGTTTAAGGCATTTCGAAGTCGGTTTTTTTTCTAGAAGTTCTTAAATTAGCGTAAGATACATGTGATTTATTAATTTGTAAATGTGAATACAAAAAGATTGTATTTTAAGATATGGATCAGATTAGGAATATTGATGTGAAATTATGTTAGCTATTTTCTATAAATTTATAGGTTTAGGGTGGAACAATTTAGTTATGAATGAAGATAAAATTTTGTTTCTCTGTATTATACCTGTATGTAATTCTTGGAATATGGTTGGTTTTTCACACTTTTTTGCACTAATTTTTACTAAGAACATTCATTTTTATGCTGTTTGTGTTAACGATACTGTAAAATTTAAATTTTTGAATGGAGTTATATGAATTTAGAGTGCCCTTGGGGTTTTCAATCTTGAAAACTTCTTTAATGTACTTGTACAATCTAGACGGTTAAGTTTGTACATATTCTGAGCAATATATTACTAGGAAATTATTAGAAAAATAAATAGAAGAAATATTTTTGTTTTGTAGCATTTTTAATATCATATTTTAATAATATATATTGTTTTGTTAAGATAGTTTTCTAACATGCGAAATATAAAATATTCATTGGGTTTGTAGGAATAACATTATCTTATGCGTTCGGACCATTAACACATTTAGCATAATCTATTTACCGGGGCCAAAGTGGACTCAGTCAAACACAACAGCTTACGTTTTTCTTCCAAACCATCTCATTACCACTTTCTTGCAGCAGGTACAACAAAGATGTGTGCTTGAAACCTCTAAGTACACCCAACTCAGGTTAACTGCAGATTTATGCTCTAGCAGTTTTCGGGTCTTTATTGTAGGTCTCGATTTGAATCAAACGAAAAGTACCGCAAGTCATGTATGTACGAATATGTACCCACTAGCCGAGTGAACAGTTCACTTTACCCTCTGTAAATTGTATTCATTCCACATCGGACCCAGAAGAGTACGTTCTTTGTTTGATCCCATTTTGCGGCTCATTCGTTTAAAGTCCGCTAGTTCAACAAAGTTTTGTTTACAATTTACATGCGCTCTTTTGACTTGTGTCCATCTTGACTTGATCTGCTCCAAGAGTTCCGTAGCAACATCCAAAATCCGAAAAGCTTAAGCAGTTTGTGATCTCCTCTCGCTGGTGCATTCCAAAGTGGTTATTATAATGCAATAACAATTAACGGAAATCATTTGTAAGAACCTTTCTCGACTCGCGAGATCACTGCGAGTATTTGCAGTACACATATTTTTGCCATACCATTCGTTATTCTGCTTATTTTACTTTCCGTGTATGTTTCGGTGGTAAAGATCATTATTGTGTTGATGAAACCTTGAGATCACCTGTAAGATGGGTTATGAGATGTATACTTAGCAGCGGCCCAGTTCTCACGTGAATAGCCGCTATCTTGGGATGTTAACGTTGCTAATATAGTTTTTATTCAAGTGCGAAATCTATTTGCCACGAAATTTACTCAATGAGAATACTTATCGCTACTTTTTGTACGAATTGGGATTTAGTGCGCTACAAAGCTGATGAATTCAATTGGTTGAATTCCTAATTTTCTGGCTGATTAACTTTTTTAATGAAACATGAAACTCATTCATCCAGTGGTGAGAGGAGGTCGTATGACGTAAGGATATACTCGTATATTAATATTTACATTTGTGGAAATAATTGCACTAATCTGGATAAAGATATAGACTGAGGGCTTATCATCGCATTATTTTGATGGAGAATTTTTTGCGGTTATATTACTAAAATTTTAAAAATCAAACATTTTTTCTTAGGATTTTCTGGATATTCTTCAGAAGGGAGACGGCATTTCCGAAAAAAATTATGATGTATAAGAGTGCTTTGGCATTGAGATTTATCACTGTGTGTTGAAGGAAAATACTTCCCAACCAAGTAGCTTCGAAATTAATAATAACATATTATGATTGTAGTGTAAAATCGTCATCTATGGCACGACAGGCCAAGCTGGGCCGTGGCTTTCTGGATTAATCTCCTCCAATCATCACGGCTCCGCGACCTCGCCCACTAGTTGATCACTTCCAGAAAGGATCTGCTGTCAGCTTTTATCATATCTTCCCATTGAGTGTTCGGTCTTCCCACCGGACGTCTACCTTGTGCTCCACCCTTTAATGTTGTTTTGGGTAACCGGTTTTCTTCCATTCTTTCTTCATGACCCGCCCATTCGTAAAATAATTCATTCAACTCATCCTTGTCACGTAGTCTCCACTCTGCTTCATGTCTCACTGGGCCATCGATTTTACGGAGCACTTAGCATTCAAATAGGTCCACTGCCTTTTCGGATTCGCTAGTTAGGTTGCATACAACGGCACATGTTTGATAGCGTAAATGCGGAGCTTATTTTGGTTGTGTTAAAGTTTGAGCCTTAGAATGGGAATCACGGAGTAATAGGCTTTACTTGGTGCGCATATGCGACGTCCAATCTCATCCTTACTGGCGACTCTTCTATTCAGGTGGGCTTCAAGGAAGATGAACTTATCCACTTTTTCAAGTTTATAGTCTCCTTTGGTCAGATTTTACCAGACTGGAGTGTTCTTTATCATTTGAGTCATGAATTTAGTTTAGGTTTCATTGACTCGTAGACCTATTCAGTTTGTTTCAGATTCTAGACTCAGGAATGCTCCTTTGGCATTTGAGGTTGATTGTCCACAATATCGATGACATCAGTGTGGACTTGAACATTAGGGTACCTGAAGTTTCAGCTGACGCCGGACTCCCTAATTCCCCCGTAATGGCCACCACTTTATTGTGGCTACTCCCGCGGAGGCTCCACCGTCCCCAATCTAGCTCGCCCGAAGACGGGCGTGGGCGCCACTCGTCCGCTTTCCGAGCCTCCCAAGAGGTTGTCCGAACGAGAAGACGACCGCCGGAGCAAAAACCTATCACTTGAGTACTAAGCCGCGAGGATTCCCTTCCAAGGACCCTACCACTCATAACACAAATAACGCCACCACGCAAAACCCTTGATTCCCCACACCCGGCAACTGAAACTACGCCTAACACTGAAAACCGAGATAGGGTTGCGTCGACACTCACATTCACTACCCCCGCTGAACACTACCACCATAGTTACATCTTCCAGGTCTTCTTGCCTGGTCACCACCCCCCCGGGAAAAGATTTAAAAGATTTCCCGAGCCGCACTCCTCAAAACTGAAAAAAATTAAATATTTGGTCCGCGATATGAGGAAGGAAAAAATCGAATCATTATGCCTATGTTAACTTTTATTTATCGAAAATAATACAAACACGACTCAGCAATCTATATATATAATTTTCTTTATTAAACTGTATGCGGTACAGAGGCCTTATAATATAGTAGGTGTTCTGACAAAGTCATTTCACCATCGTTTGAACATTACTTAAAACTATAGCTAGAGGAAAATTTAGGCAAAAACCTCTACTGAACTTATAATAGCTTAACATAACTTAACTATCTACTTATAACTAGCTAAAATCTATGAGGCTAGGTTACGGCCAAAAGATAGGTGGTAGCAACTGCTGATTTTCAATTCGCCAGCGCATGAATTAGCGGATTGGGCGAGTCATTTGCTTTCGCGATTAATTTGTCACGGCGCGATGCAGCGAGCTTACGAAATGGACTAACGCCAGCAAGGCTGTGTAGCTTTTCAGAAGAGAAGTAAAACGGTTTATTAAGTACCATTTTCAGGTATCTATTTTGGGTGATCTGAAGCTTTGTTACTACATATTTAGCACATTGGACCCAGGTAGGTGATCGGTTGGATTGCCATTTTGACGATGAGGACTTTGTTTCTGGTGTTGAGACGTGAATTACGATTAAGAAGGGGGTAAAGCGAATGTACGGCTTTGAACGCTTTGGAGCTAATATGCTCAATATGTCTTCTGAAGGTTAGTTTTTTATCGAATATAAGTCCAAGATATTTAAGATCCTCACTCCAAGGAATAGTTTGCCCTAAAAAATTTATTGATCGCTTGGGTAGGAGAGCAGGCTTGCGCTTCCTGGTGAAGTATATTGACTTCGTTTTTGCAACATTTATTTTAATTTTCCATCTATGGTAGTATTGATAAGTAAGTTCTAACGCCGTTTCAAGGCTGGAAATAATGGAAGTTGGATCTGCGCCTATGCTGTATATGCAAATGTCGTCTGCGAAAGCTGCAACTTGGTTGTCGGTAGGTTTGATGACACTGGACATAGAAAAAGCCTTTGATACAGTCTGGCATGATGCTCTGGTCTATAAACTTCAGAAATATAACACACCCCCATACTTGTTGAACCTTTTACAAGCATTTTTAACTGACAGGAAGTTCCAGGTCAAAGTAGGGGAAAGCATTTCCCCAGTGAAAAGTATATCTGCCGGTGTCCCGTAAGCTCCTGCCTCAGCCCATCTCTATGTAACATTCAACAATCTAAATGACAAAGAAAGCCGCTTACTTTTACTTCCTAACCTAGGACGGGGCCCCTCGCTTCCGTTCGCTCCAGATTTCCACCAGATTTCCACCAGATTTCCACCGCCATCTCGTCGACGTTTGTAATGAAGTAATGAATTTCCAAAATTGATGATATATCGATGGTAATTCTACTTTTCGCAGCTCCACCGGTGTTCGCACATCCGAAATTGATAATGTTTCGAGGGTAATTTTACTTTCCGCAGCACCACCGTTGTTTGCACAAAATTGATAATGTTTCGATGGTAATTTTACTTTCCACAGCACCACCGTTGTTCGCACAAAATTGATAATGTTTCAAAGGCAACTTCACTTCCCCAGCACCACCGTTGTTCGCACATCCAAGAAAAACTTCACCGTCCAAAAAAAAAGAAGGAAAAAGGGCAGAACACGCCAATCTTCCCGGCTTAAATAAACTCACTGAATAACGTTTTTTCCTTCCATCCAACGAGAAAAACTTGTTTTGAGTGACTTTTGCTCCGTTGAAGCGAGTCATTCCCTTGCTTGGTTCCACTCAACCTACATTCCACTTGGTGGCGATCCTATTGGGAATCGAATGTACTACGCGCTGAATGGATTGACTTTATGTCCATTGCTTGTTATTGTTGATTCATGGTTTATTTATCATTTACTTCAACCGACGACACGAGTGCAGCATCACTTGTCGTTTGTTTGTCTGCTGTGTCGTCTTCCGCTACTGATGATGTTTCGATGATAACAATCATCTGAATCTTTGATTGATTTAGCTGAAACAAGAATTTTCTTGCATGCATGCTTAAAGTTTTTTTTCCCCCCAATAATTTCCTTCTTTTATCATACTCATTGGTTTGTTTTATTTTTATCAGTCAATGGAGGGGTTGTTGATATAGTATAGATATATAGTCTTTGATATAGCCTTATAGTGAAATTATTTTGTGTTAAGATGAGAATTGCAACAACCCACAAATTGGCAATTTACACTACAATGTAGCGTGAATGATGAAAGCAACCATTTTAATCGGGTATAATTGCGGTTTTCATTGGAATTTATATCTTAATATCGCGCCGTTGGAATCACCATGTTGTAAAATATTCACCTTTGATCTCACATGAAAACTTTCCTGGCCGGAATGTAGATTTTGATGTTCTTTTAACCTTTCCGATTGCTTAGAAATTTGTCCCAACTACCATTGGGATTCGAATGTAACGTTTCAGGTCTCTTAGCATTGTGAACATTATCAAATAATTTACCGCCGAAGTTGCACTTGCGCCTATTAGGCTCAGTATGTACGATACGATGTGTCGCCGGTCGCACTCGTATCGTCAGTCGAAGTAAATGATAAATAAACCTGAATCAACAATAACAGACAATGGAGATAAAGTCAATGCATTCAGTGCGTAGTACATTCGATTCCCAATAGGATCGCCACCAAGTGGAATGTAGGTTGAGTGGAACCAAGCAAGGGAATGACTCGCTTCAACGGAGCAAAAGTCACTCAAAACAAGTTTTTCTCGTTGGATGGAAGGGAAGTGAGTTTATTTAATCTGGGAAGATTGGCGCGGTCTGGCCTTTTTCCTTCTTTCTTTTCGGACGGTGATTGTGATTGGTTTATGATTGTACCGTTTTTAATTAATATTCAAATGTATTTCTTTTTGTCACTTAGTATTATAAGTATATAAAGGTTGTTGTTTGAAAAAATAGGTTAGTTGGAACTGAAGAAGGAACTGCAATAAGTTTCGAAATGCGCATATGCTTGCATAAATAAACTTCTGTGGTTTAGGAAATTTGATTTTTATTCTAACGTTTGTACACACCAAAGCAAAACGATGTGACATCACACATATTATTACTAACGCCTACCTGGGTTGAACGGTTTCAACGTTGCGCTCCGCCTCCCTTATCATATATTACCCCAAATCGCGTCAGAAAACTTGTCTGTGGTTTTACCTTATCACACTCGCCGCACAGAAATTCACCAGTAGGTGTTCCCAGCGAGTTCACCAACGATTCTAACGATTCTGTTGGAGTTTCAATAGCGAGCACTGCTGAGACTCGAGTTGCCTCTCAAGTCTGCTCAAGGTGATTTTGAGTGCGGTGGTTCTTTCCCTCCATGTTCCGTTTCGGTGTTGTGGCGCTTGTTAGGGTTTGATCACATTGCGATTTTACTGTCGTAACCAGCGATTTTTAGACGCAAATACGAATACACTGCGACAAGATTTGCAAAGGAAATTCAGGCATGCGCAGAACCTATATACTCATTTGAAGGCATGTCTTTGCCAGGAACACATGGGCTAACTCATTTGTGCGCTATACAAGAAACTTCCATGCACGTCAACGTCAAATGTCTAAATGATCTGCGCCTGCGCGAGTATCACAAAAACTACCTACTAAACTGGTTTTAGGAAAAATCGCAAATTCCTGTGACTGCCGTTCTGGCCAAAATTGTCGCAAATCGCAGTGTGCGCATGTGTAACTTGCGACAGAAGTGCGACTATAAAGTCGTAGTCTGATCCATCCCTAACTGTCCGAGGAAATACGTTGATTCTTCCATGGATCTGCACACAAAAAGACATATCTGATGTCACGTGGCGGTTGATAGACAGAGATCTGTCATCTCACGCTTGCCAACTGTTTGACAAATTGTGCAAGGATGACAGATCTCTGTCGGGTATGCTCCGAAACACCGGAGGATATTACATATTTTTGAGTACTTTAATGTTGTAAAACATGCTTTACGTTTTCACAAAATTTATTATAATTGCAACCATGAAGCGCACTTGAATACGAGCTTAAAGCACAATTGATAGATTTTTCCTGTAAATCTAGTCCTTAAGACAATATAAAAACGAAAGATTTAAGCGAGTAACTTTATTTTCTTTGGTGATGAGAAGTCTGTGAATCAGAGTAGAATTCAACTTTTACACATAGTTTTTCTTATTTGAAACTGAATTATTGACATTCCGATTCATTTATTCAACTCTTGTTCAGCCCCTATCTAAAAACCGACTTATACTTTGCTCTTATTAAAAGGCCTGCAAGATATTCTAAATTAATTTTTTTTAATCAATTATTTTTAACAATAAAAAGGTGAATTTACTCACTTTTATTTACAATTTTTCAATCATTTATATCGCGAGGACCATTTCTTTCACAGCTTTTATCATAGAATTTTTTGTTCGTCCAAAATAAAAGGGCCAGAAGCACTTGACCTACATACTTGATCTCAAATCACAATTGAAAATTGTATGAATACATAAAAACGTCAAGACATCACTTTTTCTGGTTCTCAATCAGTTGACAAGATCAGCTTGATTTCTTGAAATGCTGCGGGCACTTGATACGCCTTAGAATGCTACATATGCGATTAAATTTTTTCAAGTACGTACTTTCATTGAAGCTCGTACAAAAATCATAGAAAGTGCTTCCTCTCACTGTCATTTTGCTCCGAAAATTTGCAGGTACATTGAGTCACTTATTAGCGATTCGGATTGGATATGACGGGGGACAATGAGGTAGTTACATACCTAGATTCTACTTCACCAATCAAGATGTGAACAAAGTCATGGAGTCCATCTTGATAAAGTCAATGAAGGGTCAATGCTGGCGACTCTCTCCTTAAGCACTCAATTTTTCGTTCTTTCTATGTTTCGAAGACTTATTTAAGCCTCTTCCGTGCAAAATCTTAAACTAAGCATATTTGAGACGTCAAACAAATTTACGTTATTTACACATTGGGTATCAATTACCTGATTGAATCTAAATAAAGCACCAAACTCAATAAACAAATATTCATCAATATTTGAGCCTCGTTACGGGGCAATCAATCTTTCTTGTCGTGTGTCGCTTGACACACAAACTTCTTAGAAGCAGTCCTGATGGCGGTTTTTCAAGCACTCATACCTGCTCACCTCGGGTCCTCTTCAAGATCAAGCGCAGATTGTTTCGAGACAAAAAAGAATCTTGATCTTCTATTGCAATGTCGCGCAATGACTTTGACTTACACGCGATCCAATCAACTCCATCAGCATCTTTGCGCCGCACACTATGGCGAAAACTACGCCGAATGCAGTCACTGGTAAGAAAACGAACGTGGTGTAGTGGTATGTAGATCTTTTGACCTATCTAACTATTGGATATTGGGCATGAAGCCTGATCATACTTAACGAAATCCGACGGTTGGGTCTTCCATTTTGCATTCATCCGAGTTTAAGTCATCAAACATAAATGAAATGAACTAATGTATTAAAGTACCGTTAAGCCGGGTTTTTGATTGCCGATGCGAAAGAAGACTTTCAAAGGCAGATTTATGGGAAATGTTAGCGTTTGCATGCATGGAAGGCAATGGGCTGGAAAAGGGCTTAATGGTGCATTATGGCGCTGTCATTTGATGGTGCTGGGAGATGATGTATCACTCTGGAATTGCAGAATATAGCGCTTAATTGCGCTTCCATATAATAATTTTTAATGTGTGTGGATAGTACATCTTGTTATTTGGAATACTAATATTGTTTTCTTGTTAGTACTCGTATAATTGGCGTTAATATCAAGGGAGATTTGATTAATGCTG